>CM062825.1:9053854-9347578 GCA_031772345.1 Himalopsyche anomala | reverse complement strand
ACTGACATGATATTATTTTAGGCACAAAAATACAGTGATAAACTTTTCACTAGATTACGGCTTTACTCTTATATGTAGGTACATCAGAGCATTAGACACGATACGGTATACAATTAGAGCTTTACTCGGATGATATTTATTTTCACGGAGAATGATATATTTTTTTATCTATTCTTTACAAGGAAAACCAAATTTCATTCGTTCGATGGCAATGCCAATGAATCATTAAAACATTAGCAATTCTCTTTTTCTTCGTAGATATTCAATTCAGTTGAAACTAATAATACAAAGATTGGGAAAACAATCTGCAGAGCAAATATAAATTATGCATTCATCTGAAAATAAAAAAGCCACCCAGTTTTTGACGCACACCAAGATGGTTGTTGATTGTTGAAGCCGTATGTTATTTTAATGTTGGCAATTTAACACGTATTATGTGAATCCAGTTATAAAGAATTTTAAGACAATGCGTTTTTAAAGAAAACTTGTAAATGTAAAATTAGTTCGTCTTCTCGGAGAGAAGTAAATTATTTCTCTTTCTATTGCCTGTTTTATAACATAAATATAAATATGGGACATCAAGTATAATAATTTAAACCAAGCATACATTTAGATTTTAAAGACTTAAACTTTTAAACGCCCATCGGAGTAAAATTTATTAATCCTTAATGAATAATGATAGTTTGAATACGGAACTCGAAAATATAATTGAAGTTGTCAATTAAAACTGGAAAATATTACAAACAATACAATGTTGCTCATTTCTCTGAGTTTGTGATTTTCCTCGATGCGTTTTATGCGTTGATTAATAAATAGTTATATTTTTTCATGTATAGTTTGACGATACCTGCTACGGCAAAGCTGTGCAATTAATTTGTTATCAAGTGACGTCATCTTTCTTAGAAAATATTATTCTGAATGAAGTTTGTTGTTATACGTCATCCTTCAAATAGTTGAATAGGATACAAAAGGTATTTGTGGTTATAAATGATTTCAGAAAACCACAAAAAAATCTTACATCCAAAATAATAATACGTTTTAGGTGACTGTAATTGCCTTTTAATTAGAAATATTATATCACAATAATGATCATTTTTTATGGATAATTTTACGATTTCTTTGCTTATCATAATGCGGTTCCGGGATCATATTTTAAAAAGAATCCTAATTACTTTACAATTGATAATATATAAGAGTTTTTTTAGTTGTATTCAAATTAATTATGTATAGAAAATGATATTATCTAAGGCTAAATAACTTTTACATTGTTTTTTTTTTTTTTAATACATAGTTTCGGCGAATCAAATGACACATGTTTTCCGAATAGCTATTTTTTGTATTAAAACATGTGTGGATGATATATTTGATAAAAAAAAACGCGCGTAAAATAATATTTCTCATTTTATTTCACCATCAGAACTGGTTTCTCCCGACCAATAAGCGTTTTGTGATGTCATTCTCCCAAGGATTATTTTTTAAAATATGTATAATACATAAGTAAAAGCAATACATACATAGGTACCGTTTCTGCGTAACTATAACGTTATAAATAAAGGTAAAGCTCTGTAAAAAGAAGTTTTTCATATCCTTAAACATCTAACTGGGGGGTTAACAAAGTGTATCCCGTGAGCCAATTATATCCCGCTAGACTTTTTGTTGTCCTGCGAGATTTATGCTTTATCTTCTTCTTACGAATTATTCAAAAACTTTCAAAATAGACAAAAATAAATGGCCCAACATTTTGATATTCGTCAAATATGCACATCAAATGACTTACTGAAAGAAGTACCTACTTTTGTGAAAAACATATTTTACAATGAGCATTAATAAATGAACAGACAACCATATCGCATCTGTTTTGCGTATTCACTTCTCATATTGAAACCTATATAGATAGCAGGATTTAGTTTCGAAACTATTGCATAAATCAAATGGTGAGTAAAAATGGCATTAAAAAGAGAAATAATATTAATATACACAAAAAAGATTTTTTTTGTCTTATTTTTTCTAAAAACAGAAAATATTTACAAAAAAATGGTGGCCCCCATTTCAAAATTGTCGCTTTGATGAAAAAGTCGTGAATCCCTGATCTAATTGATATGTCGAATACTTTCAGAAAAAAATGCACACCATTGATCGCAGTAGTTACCAGGATATTGTCTTAACGTAATACATATATGTATATTTATAGTTTTATATGAAGTGACTTGGAAATTTAAGTTTATCAACACTATATTCAATGTAATGATTGTGCTCCGTTGCCCGAGAACTGATAACTTATTCGGATAACTTCTTTTAAAATTTAAAAGGACAATTTTGGGTTGAGAAAATGCTCAAAAAGAATACTTATTATTATTTTATTTATACTACAGTAACTCGATCAATATAGTGTATTTTTTTATCTTAGAACTTTATACTGTAGTTTGAAAGATAAATACAAAATATCGCAGCACAAAAATGTTACCGCATGATTTCATTATTTGCTTTTGAAATTACTGCGTACGTGTAAATAAATAAATAAAATTGAATATTTTTTCTAAGAACTGGCAAGTCTTGTTATTTTAATTTTACAAATGATCACACTAATTTCACGCTAAATTATGACTTCCTGTGTAAGTATAAATTTAATACTAATAAGAAATATTTTTATTTTCCGGAATTAAAAAAACCGGTAAAATAGATGCGCTCATACGAAAGTGTTTTCGACAACTATTTCTCATTTCGCCTCTTTTTACATACATACACATATTTTAAATATATGTATACGAATACTAAATGTTTTATTGATTCATTAAAATATACACAAACTTATATGTATCGTCTTAAAAAATAATATTCGATGTAAATAATAATTTATCCCATGCACGTATCGTACACTTCCAATAATATTTAAAACCAGTTTCGCTTGGCTAGATGGATGGGCGGGAACGGCTTCTGTAGTATAATGGTATAAGCTCTACCGCAATAATCAGGCGGGTCTGGGCTTAGTTCCCGGCAAGGTCGAAATCAAAGTTAAAAGTTTTCGACTTAAATTTGAGATCTTAGTTGAGTTGAGTTTATTTTGTGTACTTTTAAAGATCAAATAATATAATGGAGTTGTATCAAGTAAATGTCAATTCTATAAATAATTTCAATTTATTAGGCACCACCTCATGTGATATTTTTTTTCATAACATGTTAAAAATTGTAGTTGAGCAAAATCAATCATTAAACTTATGCATAGAAATATTCAGTATGTCTCATCGGTATGTCTTTTTATAAAAAAGTAACATTTAGCGATATTGATATTAGTCGTATTTTCAACTTAAGGTTTTTTGCCATAACGACGTTAATAATATGTATCTTAATAAAAAAGGAAAAATTATAACAGCTACTGTATTTTATGTTTACTTCTCAGAATCACTTAACAGTCCAAGTATGTAGGTACAACTCAATTTGTGTAACATATTCGATGGCGTAACTCGTTAAAGACAAAAGAAAAAACATTTTTATATCCGTTAAAGGGCCACATAATGATGTGTGTGTAGAGGAAAACGATGTCACGGATACACTTATTCAAAAAAGTCAAGTCTTCCAATGAAACATAAGTGAATCAGTTGGCAACCATTTATAAACATTAACACATTATTCTGTCATGGCACCTGTCATTCGCGTCTACTGGCGAAGTTGTTTGATTACATTTTACGTGCACATTCGTGTGGACGTATCGCTTTGTTGCTAGTTGATTGGTGTAATGACGTGACATATCGGTCACGCATGAGACAATGAACGTGCGTCTTATTTACATCGAATACTGGAAAATCAATTTTATCGATTACGGGGAAGGCTAAACAAATAAACACAACATGACACAAACAGGATTTAAGTATATTTAAAAAAAAATTAAAGGCTCGCAACTTGGTAAATGTCAACCCTAATATTTATATATTTTTTAATTAAAAAAAATGATACATTACAAAATTATTTATTTACAACACATAATTTATACATTACATAAATTCATTACAAATAGTGCTTTGATTTTAGTTTAAAACCGTGACTGGTCTTTTTTTGTCTATTATATAGTACAAAATAGTACAAAAACAACCGCAAGTTTTTACTTTATCCATATCGGATCATATTTGATGGAGGTGCCGCGTGGCGGCCATATGCTCTACATAGGGAGCGAATATGGTCAAAGAAGAGAATATTGGTATTGTGGTCGTGTAAAAATTCTTTATCGGAATTACGATAATTAAAAAAAACTCTATTTTAAGAACCAGCTCTCCGAGCAAAAATTATTTTAGTAACCGGCTCTACAGAGACGGTGCGAACCCATAGCAGCAATCACTGCATAAATTGTATTTTTAGTAGTCGAGTGATCATCGATGCGGTTGAGCTTACAGTGCACAAGCAGTTTCGATTGAAATAGCAGAAATAACAAAAATCAGGTTTCATAATAAAATCATAACGATGTGTATCTTTTGATTGCCGTTACGCAACTTACACAAAATGTATACCTTTAGATCATTAAATTATCAATTAGTCCGTTATACCTGATGTAATACCGATTTCAAATTTGATGATTTTTAAAAAAAAAATATTTGTCCCACAAACAACGCTTTCTTTGCATTTTATAAAACAGTAGTATATCTTTTGTTAGGGTCATTGTTGTATGCAGGTGATACAAACTTTTAATTTTACGTTGTATGATGATATTATTATGTTTTAATGCCACCGTTTTGTGGATAGAGTTTGGTGTGTGGGGTGTGTAGACTTTAGTCACGCAACAAGGTCGTCTAGTGTTACGTGGGATCACGGCATCAGGAATCGACTACTATTGGTGCGCAAACAGCGTCATCTATAACATTATTTGCATTTTTCTCATTCAGTAGGAATTTGTTACAAATACATTGTAATTTGTGAAGAATGTTTCACAATAAAAACAAGTACATTTATAATTAAGATTGTCAATATAAAATTACGAATATTTCTTATATTTAGTAAAAAAATGGCATGAAACATCACAGTTTTTATTGCTACCAAAAAAAAATCTAAATAGAATCATACGAGAGAAAATACACCAAAAACATTCAAGCCCTAATATCGTCAATTAAATTTAATACAATCTAAATTTGATTGTTCGAACTAAGTCAGGATTTGAGCCCTGATCGAGCTTTGCCGTAAGGCTATATATATATTTTTTACTATAAGTGTGTTTAATAGTATTAAAATATAACAAATAGTTAACGCTGGGTCACGTGCTGCGAATGCCTCCGGAAAGCCTTAATCCTGCCTGCCTCTTCTTTCGACCGATGGGGTTACGGCGTCCCGGACGACCTTTGGGTACTATCCATAGGATGTACTCGGCGGAACTGAGAGATGCTGGAAGCAAAGCAATTGGCGGGAGACAAGGAAAGATGGAGGTGCATATGCTACACACAGGGAGCGAATATGGTCAAAAAAAGAAGAAGAATAATGACAGTATAGTTGCTGTCGTTTTAATAAATTAGGTTGTAGTTTCTAAATCAGCGATTTTTCATAGCGTGAAGCTATTTGTGGGGATTTGAAATAATATATTATGTGTATAATAAAGCAATTGATTGGTTTGACGGTTGAGAAGAAATCTAATCACGTAGAAGGCGCTTTGAAAAGCGATCCCTGCTCGCAGTTTACAAAATAAAATATTTGCAATGACGTATGCACTGCCGATCGGAGAAAGGTTATGACACATCGGGAACTCACCAATGTTAAACGGCGAACCACGAAATATTCATGAACCTATCTATCTATGAATGTACAACCTGCCTTGAAATCTCTCGACAAATACGACGAAATAATCAATGTGACCTATCGCACGGAACTAAAGGTTTCACTATACATATACGTATGTATATGCGGAAATAAAAAAATGCGACTCGATTCAAGCATCATGTAGCTATTATTCTTCTTCTCACCACAACAATTCAGTGTATACATTCAGTAAATTGACTTATTCAAGGATTACTGTTTTACCATACGTTATTTATCCATTATATGAACGTGGCCTAGGCATCGTTAGCCAGCGTTATTATTAGGCTCGTGAAAAAGTGGTTAAAACTTGAACTCGTTTTTAGTAAATATACTTCAAGTGTTCTTTTGAATATTTTTGGTAATTTCAGCGAAATATCTGCCCTTAATTTAGTAAAATACATAATATAATATTTTAAGGCCCGCATTGATTTTATCAGAATTTTAATTCAGTTTCGGTCATAACTTTTAATACATTGGCTGACCTTATATATATTATATTATATGGTCATAATGTGTCGGTCAAAATTACAGAGGGCAGAATAAATAATTAATGGTCAGAATTTATATAAAATAGTCGTAATTTAAACGGAATTAAATAATAATAATAAAAAAATGGTTATAAAAATTTGACCGTTCATATTTTTGTTCTAACCAAAAAATGAATTTTATTCATACCAAAAGTTTATTCGTATTCTGACCAAAAATTGATTTAAATTATTACCATTTAATTTGTTGGGATAATATTTTAATACCTTTGAATGAATTCGCAGATACTACCCAATCTTTAAGGCCATTCTTCCTCAGCAGTTAGCTAAAATTTAAATGGTTAATAACAACACAAAAACGTATGTCTTTTTTTAACATTTTAAGTAAAGTTGAATAATAAATAAAAGCAAACTTACTGGTGGAAATTGAAGATGTTCCATCACAAGATATAGATGGTTCGTTTTATCGTTTGATACCAAAATTGCGATAATTATTTGATGTCATGCCGTAAATAAAGCAAATTTAGGCACGCCCCTCCATCTTGGTCGTTAATTATTTCAATAATGAACATCGATATAAGTTCACCTTTTAGCGGTAGCATAAATTATTTTGATAGACATTTCCAATTTGGATAATACATTTCCAATTTTTCAAATTAAAATCATTTTAAAGCTGTGCTTATATTTCATAGAATAATGCAATAAATTAATATATTTACTGTCACTTACTGTAACTTCGTAGATATTCATAAGTAATATGAATTGAATTTGAAAACTTTCTCTCTGTGAAATCATTCCTCCTTGCATCCAGTAGAAAGAAAAAAGCCACAACCCCTATTTTGTAATCTATAATTTAAGAACAAGAATCTGTGTTCAGTTTATTCATAGGTAACCTGACGACATTTTCATGATGCTTCTTTGCGTAGCGAATGCCAAAGCTATCAAATATAATTTATATCTTTGTTGCCATTTTGCCATAAAACCATTCTGAGCATATGTCATACTCATAAGACATTCAAAGAGTTCACGCCGTCCCATAGAAAGAGATAAAGACTAAAGTGTGTTTTGGTTGGTACAACATTGGCTACCGCTGGGTAAAAAAAACATCATTAAAAAATTATTTTCGAAATATTTCAGTAGAGAATATTGATTCATCTTTCCGAAATTGCGAAAAATATCAAGCACTTAATTAACTCGATTTTGAAATGTATATAGAAAAGGACTTGCATGTGCAACGAGTAATGCATGATTTAAAATCTACGTTAGGAAGAATGACAAAGCGCGTAGGCGAAACTTGAAAATGATTTGCACTTTAAGCATTCAATGACACTTCACAGCACAATGTTGTGAACAATTAAGGACTTTTTATAATCGTAAATATATCAGAGAAGCATTGTGTCATGTAATATCATAGGTGTAATTGTATTTAAATTTATTCTGCGGTCTTAATTCAAGGACTTTGACTGAGAGTGCTGTCACTCGATTTAAAAAAAAAACTACTGCACTTAGACATAGGTTAAAAATATTAATAGTTGTTAATAAGCAATCATTGTGCCTATAATATAATACATTGCCTGTTTCCCACTCAAGTAAAAATCGAATAAATGATTAATCGACTGCATTATGTTGTAAAAATATGTTGAAAAATATGTGTACAGCCGAGATGTCCATAAAGTAGGCACAGTAGGAAGTCGTGGAAGATTTTTACTTATCACAGAAATAAAATATTTTTCCCGACTGATAAAAATAATATACCTCACATGCGATCAGACTAAAATCTGACTAGTATTAGCTTTACAGACATGATAGCTTTTTCGTGAATTGAATAACAGGTTAAACAATAAAAATATTTTGATCGATAGTCGTTTATCTAGTCTTAACGTTTTCTTCTGCAATGTTTTTCAGTTGATATTTTTTTTATGCAAAATAGATCTGCTGTCTAAAATAAAATAAAAATGGTTAGAAAATAATGTCATCGTTCAAACAATATGAATTATAAGTCGATAAACACGACGTCTGTTCAAGTATTTACAAAGTAAATTTTCCATTAATATAAAGTCAAGCTTCTTGATCAATTTAAGTATAATATAGTCAATGTATTGACGTAAAGAACACTCAAAGCTCATGACAAGCATTATCAACTGATAATAGAATACAATATAACAGTGCTTTTTATACCAAACCATTGGTTATTAACATAATTTACAGATAAAGAAACCACCTATGTAATATTGTATTCTCTAATCAGTTGATAATACTCGTCACGAACGAAACCGTATCCTGTCCATATTAAATAAAAGTAAAATGAGTACAAATGATTGTTTTGTTTTTTTGATGTAATGCTTTTCCACAAAATATTGACAGTGAACACATTAAAGGTGATTTTTAATTGTTGCTTGCTTAATTAAAAGTAGTTTATTTATTTACCATAATAATGATAATAATAATTACGTATTTGTATAATAGTATATATGTATACAAATGTATAAAATAAATTTTAATAACTATTAATTGTATTATTTAGTACACAATATTTTGAGTTTTCCCATTTTTATCATTCACAATTTATAGTTTTATACTCTTAATATTCTCACATAAAACTGTTTTGTACTCTAACAAACATAAATTTAACTATGGGATACCTATTTTCCTCATATTAATTAATCCCACTAGGAGTGTTTATTGTGTCATGTGATGACGGAAACATTAGTTATTAATTAAATATCAAAACCAAGAAGGTCTCCTGATGACATTGTCACTCCTTACACTGTCCTTGTTATTAAAAAATCAAGATGTTCTACTTCACTTTCGAATTTAGCTTAGTAAATAAATTTCAAAGCACATGACCAACTCAATGTCAAAAATACTTTCATAAGAATATCAAAACTTATCATTTATCAAATTCAACGAATAGATCGAAAGCATTCTATGTTTAAATCATAATAGAAACTGTGCATCATAATATTGCAGAAAATATGCGGACAGTCAAATAATGTTATAATTTATGATATTATGGGATGGCATCGTAATATTGATAATTGATCATTCATCTGGTGTATTTGAAATATGCTATAAAACATCGCATAATGTGTGCATGATAAAGTTTTTAAAAAAGCTTCACCTTAGTTTGTTGCTTAGTTTTAATAACTTTACAGAGCTGTGAGTGAATGCAGAGATCGTTTCGCTTGCCAGTAATCCTTTCTAATGAGTTTTATCGTGATTAGGTTTATTGTTGGGTCAACAACCCAACATTTTATCAAGCTAAATAGATTATACAATAAAACAGTTTTTATCGCAAGAATTGAATTAAATATCATATTTGCTTAAAATTTAAATTTAAATATAAAAGTACAATCGTCAAACAATGTTAATACAAATCACGATTTTTCTTTTAAAAATATTCTTCACATTTGTACATACTGCTGACATGTTCCATCAATCCACTCAGATTCTCAGATTGTAAATATGCAATATATCTTGGGTCACGAGAAAAGCCCCCACTGTGTTGTGTGCAACGTTGGGGGACGGTGTAAGCGTTCCAGCTAGGGTATTCAAATATCCACCTTCCGGTTACCGGTTCTGCCTGGGTCGGAAGCCCAAGCTGCAACGTCACATAACATATGTAGACTCTATGTTGCAAATCATGTTGTGAAACAATTTGTTCCCTAACGAATCAGCGTATCATTGTATCTCAGATAAAGCTTGTCGGTTTTCAAAAGCCAGCATTTTATCAAAATTTGAGACATTGATTACCCGATTTTTAATATTGATTTGAAACGGCCATAATTATGTAGTAAAATGACATGAAACAAAATAGTTAAATAGCGAGTGTATCAATGAATGCGTTGAAAAAATTGCTGTTGTGCATTTTTATACGAATAGAGTTTCCGAGTATGTACATCAAACAGAAATAAACTGAAAATCGAATTTTACAAAACCGAGACTAAAAATGAAAAAGCAAAAAATTCAGATCTTCTATTTGATGCATTAAAAACTTATATAACCTATTTAATTTACACCGAAAACGTATTTTCAAATTCAAGAAATTTCGTTAGCATAATTAGGTTGCTAAATAATAGATTAGTGGACGTTTGTGTTTTCAAAAGTTAAGTGTTTATTTTTAAGTGGCAACGTAAAAGTAAGTTATGTTTTTAAAAAATCACTGTTTTTAATTTTCATTCTCATTCTCATTTCATTTTCAGAATTCATTTTTGTTGAAGTCGATTTTTAATATAGCCTAATCTCAGCCTTTATCTTCACAAACAAGTATAAGATACCTATCTATACCCATAATACGCGGTGTCTACTTTAGTGATGGGCACGAAAGAAAAATACTGATAATATGTCAATATTTGCAAAAATTGTCATTTTATCTGTCGTTGGGCTTCAATACATGCGAACAAATTCTATTGAAGATTCCGGATGAATATTGGTCGTTTGTGAAAAATAGTCGAAAAGTTGTTCATGTATCGAGTTTTACAGAAGACAAATATAAATGTGAATAATTTAAAATTCTTTCTGACATATTTATTAATAATTTAAACGTGTCATTCTTTTGTTTGCATTCACTGCGGCCATATTATAGAAACACCTAATAATGACATAATATATTTAAATATTGCACCCGTTTCCAATGACTGTCCGTGCGATTTATAGGTCGAGTTATATCACCGCTCTTAATTTCCTTTCTAGTAGGTACAGCATAACAATATACAATGACGCTATTCCTTAAACATTTCCATACAAATAGCATAAAAATAAGAATCGATTTCGTAAGTTAGCGTATTGGGTGCAAACAAATTGAGTCATTTCATTTCTAGAATAAATATTTTCATTAAGTCTTTTAATGTTGCAATATTTCAAAGTGTCCTTTCACCGTGTCATAATTTTTATATTTCTCACATAAAAGGTCATTTTTTGATCTCGCATTTTATAGTTGTTATTATGGAGTCTGTACTTACTCTTCGTCTTGTGAATCGAGGTTCATTGAAAAATAAACATGCTTTTTTGATGGTATTAAAGATAATTTATTGTTTTTGTTTAAAAATAATGAATAGTTTACACTCGTGATTGAGGGTGCTTGACAAAACTTCAGTTTGACATTTGAGTCGTTTAAATGTAAGAAATATTAAAATTGTACAAATATACTTCCTATATGTGTAGATAAAAGTGATCAATTGTTACTACATATATCGTGCGTGCATATTTAAAGAGACTTAATTATAAATAGGAGACGTCTTTTGTCAAATAAATTTATTGATTGGCTGCAAGTTTTATTCTTATTTGCATATTGCTATTTATTTTTAAGAAAGAATCTTTTTTGTAATTTGAAGTTAGCTTAAATATTTCCAGGGGGAAAAGGATGACGAGTGTGGAAACGTAAGAGACGCTTGAAAAAGGGTTGACTTTGATTTGCGAGGAGAAAACGCAGGCTGAAGTGACCAAAGAACTTTAGTTACATAACAATTATAATATAAAATAAAAATAACTTTGATTATTCCACGTATTGTGTATCAAAATGTGACACGTGTTTCGCTCAGTACGAATACTTCGTACTTAAGCAAACATTTGAGAAAGTAGTTGTCTGAGGATGCCTCTGAAAGAGGCGAAACACGTGTCACATTTTGATACACAATACGTGGAATAATCAAAGTTATTTTTATTTTATATTAAAATGAACTTCCACAAAGTTACCGCCGAATCCATCGAAAGTATAACAATTATAATCTTATATAAATAACCAGATATGACTTCCATCATCGTTGACCATCACCATAGAAAATAAATATGTATTTGCCTTTAAAATGTAATTTTCAACACGATTGCAATAGAATTACGGCATAACCCGCGTAGCGTTTCTTCGATTAATATATAAAAGCCTTCAGCAATCATAATCTTCATCATTTATCTAATTATTTTAGCTAAATTGGGGATTGGCTGCTTTCCACGATCTTTTCCAGGAGTATCTGTAGTATAAGTATAGGACGTATAAGGTTTTAATGACGCCGTTTAAATGTTACTTATTATTTTCTCAACATTATCTTTATAAATACAAAACGAGTCTTTCTATATACAGAAACATTAATTTAGCATTTCGAGCGTAAGAATTAAGGATAGAGAAATTGTAAAATGGAACTTGTTAAATGAAAGATAAGAGTTGTGATTATGTTATCTTAAGAAACGGACACAGGACTTTTCTGATACGTTAGCAGCTTTGAAGCGCCGTTCGATTAAGAAAGCCTCAAGTGATTTCTCTCGACTGGTGGGATTCCGGTCATGAAGATCTCGGACACTACCCATAGGACGATGTCAGTAGTGCTGAGGAGTGCTGGCATGTCATGGAAAGAAGAACAGTATCGATGGGTGACATGGAGTCATAGAAGCGTGTTGCGCGGTGGGCATTTTCTCCAAATGGGAAGCAGAATAATTAAGAAGAAAAATTACCGCCGGTTTTACTCATCAACACTCATTAACATCTTAAAAGTGATGAATAATTATTGTTGCTGGGACATAATAATTTGATTTTTCCTATTTTTATCTGTCACAATTTATATTTTTGTTAAGTTTTTTTAGTCTTGATATTTTCACATGCAGCTTTTTCTTTGAGAAACATTACTGTCTTGGTTTATTGTCTGTTACATACATTTATTAGCCATACAATTTGTTAATTTTCATTAATAAAGCAAGTCAAACAAAGATTTTTAATCCCGTGCATCAAAATATCAAATTGGATGAAATCAACATTAGGTTAAACATTTAGATAAACTTATATGCAGCTACGACACTATTATTTGTACTAAATAAGGATAAAGAGTTTTAATTCATTTTTTTTCAAGAATCAAAATTTTTGAGCGATATTTTCTTATCGCTTTATACAGCTATTTTTCTAGTAATCTTCATGAATTATGTCCTATTTGAATTTTATAAAAAATAAGTGAAGACGATGTGTGTTTTTAGCATATTCACGCATGGGTAATTGTTGATACTAGATCTTCATTTATTCAAGAGGCCTAAAACTGACGCATCGAGAAACGAAAAATGTAAAAAGTAAATACTTGTTTGTACACGTATGTACCTTCTACTTACTTACTACGTAAATCACACACAAGAAGTAAATAAACTTCGACCATTATCATTACAATGTCTAAACCAGTGTCTGCCAAACTGTGTGCCGCAAAAAGTCTCAGGTGTGCCGCGAAGGAAGACGCCTCAAACTTTTTCATTTCAAATAATGCGTATTTTAAACTTTCTACAATTTTTAATAAATTCAATATCCACATATTCAAATAAATATTTGTCGCGTTCGCATATATATATTATAGTAGTCGACTCGGCACATTTTACACATTTCCTTTTTTAACGCATTTTGATTTGGTGTGCCGCGGGAACAAATCCCATTCACCAGTGTACCGCGAAGTTAAAAAGTTTGCCAGACAATGGTCGAAATATTCGCTAAAAAATATATATTTTTTAACATGATTCAGTTTTATTTAAAACTAGCCGGTTCCCGGCAAGCGTTGCAATGCTACTCAAAGAAATAAAGTGTTTGTGTGTGTTTTAATTGTTTTTATTGAAGTGCATGTTTTTTTTCTGTCGTTTGACGTTTGCTGCAGATTGTCTATAGTACGGCACACGCGCCACCTTACTTTCATTGTACTATAACCTTCGCGCAAGAGCAAGTATACGTTATCAAAATAAGCTGTATGGCAGACATACAAACATTGATTTTATATATATGACCTACTGTAAGTTAATTTTACTATTCCTATAACCTTCCCGGAAGTGCAAGCAAAAAGTTAGTCAAAGTTTTATTGTAATCGGATGAACGGTGTGTCAACGCATTAAGTACAAACAAACAAACATTCATTTTTATATATTAAATGATGGAAGAGTAAATTAAACTGGACTGAAATTTATGTTGGCTATTTTGTATGATTTCAATCGCATACCTGCCGTAAAGATATTGTTTTAAAACTAAATCTCATTTCGATTGGCATATCATAATACAAAAAAGAATATTGTTATTATAAATCAATACATACTATAGAAATTACACGTATGGTAATTTTATACAAGCATTTACATATTTAAAAATATAAGCAAATAATTATAATTGAGAAGGAAAAAACACGAGTGCATAAATTAAAAGTAAGGTTCAGTAATAAATCAGTATTGATAATTTCACTATCCATTCTATAAAACAGATAGAATCAATTAATTGATGTTACAATCATTTTTGCCAATCTGCAAATAATATATCAACATTTTTTATGTCTCAATTGTGAATATACATTAATCTGTACTAGAAATGACCCCACTCTAAGGCTTTTTTTTACTTAAGTATAAAAGGCAATGTTCAAGAAAAGGGATGACGCAAAAAGCATAAAATGTGCCATGTGCTAATATTATACAATGAATAATTATGTCTTCAAATTTAAAATATTTTGTTTATAAAATGCCAACATCTGTGCACTATTGATAAATGCTAATTATAGGGTGTATACAGACAAAACCTAAAAGATCCTTTCTCACCCACATTCTGTCAACTTTCGGATGGAGAATATATTATTTTTGAATTGATAAATTATTTGACATTCTATAAGTTAAGAGTAAAATGTAGGTTATTCCGTTAATCTGGGTTGGACAAAACGACTGTGAAGAGCAAAATTACCAAATATTTGTGCAGACTCCTCTTTGATCACTTTTAGGGTGTTCACTGTCAATACTTGGTGGAAAGGCATTATATTAATAAAAACACAATAATCTTTTGTACTTCATTCCACTTTATTTAATATGTCAGGACCGGTTTCGCTCATTACGAGCATCGTCAACTGATAAGAAATATAATTTAACAGTGCTATTTATACAAAAATGAAAAGTTATAAACAACAATTGGCATTGAAAAGAAAATACCAATTACATTAAAAGTGATTCTAAAATAGCACAAAATTAAAATGTTTAACACATCTAACATATAATTAAAAAGTCATCTCAGATTAATAAATTTAGAATGGGAATTGAAAGTAATTACAAACATAATTAAAATTTGGGAATTCTTTGACAAAGTGATACAATGAAAATAATGACATTAATAATGACAATAATATAGTGAATAGGCTTAATGATAGTTAAGAAAATTTCCCTGCTTCCAAGTAGTTGGTAAGTGTATATACTTAAACAAAATCGACAGCCAGGAAGATTCTGAAAAAGAAATTTTTCAAAGACCATATCAATTCTAACAAAGATATATATATATATATACATAACTATATATATTTTAAATTATATAAAAGAATAGTTAACAAGGGCTAATGCAATGGATAAAGTAACGGGGAACTAGCAAATATTAATTGATCGTTCAAAAGATCTGAATCAGGTAAAAATTTGAATCTATTGATTTCTAGGATTTCCTGTTTGTCTAGTTTGACAGACTTGTTATTTAATATATATATATATATCTTTTTTAATATATATTAATATATATATATATATATTGTTATATATATATATATCTTTGTTAGAATTGATATGGTCTTTGAAAAATTTCTTTTTCAGAATCTTCCTGGCTGTCGATTTTGTTTAAGTATGTACACTTACCAACTACTTGGAAGAGGGGAAATTTTCTTAACTATCATTAAGCCTATTCACTATATTATTGTCATTATTAATGTCATTATTTTTATTGTATCACTTTGTCAAAGAATTCCCAAATTTTAATTATGTTTGTAATTACTTTCAATTCCCATTCTAAATTTATTAATCTGAGATGACTTTTTAATTATATGTTAGATGTGTTAAACATTTTAATTTTGTGCTATTTTAGAATCACTTTTAATGTAATTGGTATTTTCTTTTCAATGCCAATTGTTGTTTATAACTGTTCATTTTTGTATAAATAGCACTGTTAAATTATATTTCTTATCAGTTGACGATGCTCGTAATGAGCGAAACCGGTCCTGACATATTAAATAAAGTGGAATGAAGTACAAAAGATTATTGTGTTTTTATTAAGACTCCTCTTTATTGGGAAAGGGAAATTTTGTATTTTTAAAATTCCCAGTTTTTTTGTTTTACACTCTCATCTGAACTTTTGTCCTACTAAGGTTTCATTCCCCAAACGGACATTTTCGAACCTTGATTTTTCAAAAGATATAATGCTTTTGTTTTTCCAATCCAATTACTGAATAAACGGGGTGCATATAAACATACTATTTCATTAGTAGTTCTTTAGTAACGCTGCCGTTCTATCCTAGTTTTCTTAAAATAAAATTGAACGTTTGAATTACCAACAGTTCTTGCTAAAACCTGATGTGATGGGATGATTTAGGAAAAGTTCATACATTTAAAAAAATACGTGATAAAAACTGCCAAATCCCACGAAAGTATGACGATTTTCTCATTGAATTAACATATTCGCACACCAATGGCGCATAGAATTCTTTTTTTATTTACCCGTAAAAAATACATGTACATGCTCTGGCATAACCCAACTCATGCATAATATTATTGAAGTAATCAAAATCACTCGCCTCGCTTAACGTTACTTTAAGCCGGATGCACAGAGGTCATTATGTTGACGCTTCGGGAGTTTTTTTTCTAATCGAGGTTCTACGTAACTCTAATAACATACGTATTATCATAATATTGAATCGAGTCGACTCGTCTAGTGTCTACTCATGAATTGGCAGTTATTTTTTTCCTCTTTCTTTTTGTTCGCAGAACTTCCACGAGGAAGAGTGGCCGGCGGCGAGAAAAATAACACGCAGGGATTGAGAAAGAACATTAGAAAGGCTTCGCCAATCTTTTTTGTTCGAAATATTTAAGGGATCACAGCGAAAATAAAATCTGTTCGATAATGTACTCAGGACACATAACTATAATTACTCTGAAAATGAAATAACTCCTTTTGAACTGCGTACTAATTCAAATCGAACACAACATATTACAATTAACCGGACTATGAGTGTTAAAATTATTACATATCGACTGTGGAAAATAAAAAGGACGTAACCCACGCATAACAAATTTTACAGGAGACACAAAAAACGTTTTTTGATGATTTTGGTCCAAAGGCAAATTATATAATATACACAAACTTTTAGTGCAGGAAAACTGATAAACTGGTTTTTAATAGACTATCTGATATTAATTAAATACGTTTTTTTTTTCAAAAAACCTCTTATTCAGTCTTTTTTCTTGATCGCAATTTTCACAGGCCCTTCTTTTTAAAAATTAAAAGCTATATTTCGATACTAATTTGGCATTTTCAACTTAAATCTTTTTGATATAATGTGTATTGAGTTGTATAGATTGTGATTATCGAAAAAATCTGTTTTGAAAAAACTATGGGTTACGTCCTTTTTCCTTTCCACGGTCGATATTGAAAATCACTAACCCAATATAAATACGTATTTTTTAATTTTCTTTCTTATCATTAAAATATATTATATTTCTTATTAAAATAAATAATTTAAACAAAATTACTTTTTTTACCATCATCAAATTTACACTGTAAAAAAAAATATTAATTTAATTGTACTTCGTTATCTAAAACTAGCGGTATATGTCAGCAATAGTTATTATAAAATAAAACAATGTGAATTAGCACCACTGCTCTGAAGATTCGCTAACATGATTTACCTGCCACAAAAAAATGTAACTGGACTCTAAAATGGTGAATCGTGAGACAACGCTTAGGCGTTTTAATGTTTAGGTGTGTACACAATGAACCAGAATCATCAACCTCGACAGCTTTGCAAAAAACTATAGTTTCAAAATAATCGTAGTAACCACAGCAGTTGTCTTGTCAAAACATCAAAAAACGATCGCTGATTGAATAACACAATTTATCGTAATGTTTTTTTATATCGCTCTATTGTACAAATCGCACACTTAATACTGATCCAATCACAACATTTCATTGTATGTTATCAATATTTAATAACGCTTTCGATGTATTCACTGAAATTTCATCACAATACGGCTAAAAAATCTTATTTGTATGTGCATTGAGTATGATAAAGTATAGTTTTGAAAAATTCGGCGGTTACTTTATGGATGTTCATTTATAATATAAAAAATAATTTGATAACTTTGTCATTCCACTTTTTGTGCTACAGCTTGTGACACACAAAGAGGCGAAACACGTGGACATGGAGCGGAGATGGATTAAAAAAACTTGGTATTTACAAATTCTGCAATCAAAAAAGCACTTCTTTATTACCTTTGCGTAGTATAAATTATCGAATAGATAGCAGTGTATATCAATAGTAATTTTTAATGAACACTATGGTAGTTTTAAAGTTTTTATTAAAAGCAAAACATATTTTACCCTTAGTTACACAGCTAGTGAAAAATCTAAATTTGAGCGATTTTATTTATACCAATCAGTACACAAACATGCAATCAGTTATTTTCAGAACACTACAATTTAAAAAAGTGATAAAAAATATCAAACATCGATGATATTAAGTGAAGGCTTATTGATTTTGCCTCACCCTGCATTGGGAGATAGAGTGTAGTCTCTCACGATCCAGTTTTGATTGATGTTAAAAACTTTCATATCGCTCGCACATTATTTTGTTTTAAATTTATTCAGTACACGAATTGGTAATACAAAACAAAAGATAAGCAACGTTTAAATCGTGAATTATTATTAGAAGTGAAATGATATCTTTCAATTTATTCTACATCTACAATACATAACAATTATTATTAAAGTTCACACTAGTGAATTCTTTTAAGTAGTATCTTTTGACATGAGTATTAAGTATCACCGTAACTGGGTTATTATTATATTTTTTAAGGAACACATTTTTAATTGTATTGAGTTAATGGAAGTGTTTTTATAATCTGCGTTAAATTTTGGTTGTATATTATATAAATTTGAGCAGTTACGCAATGGAATAAGTAAATTAGTAATCGAATCGAAAAAAACATCAATAAATTACCTCTTCAGAAGTTGGTTTGAAAGATCTTTAAATTTCATATTTTACTATTCCATTTCCCTCCTAGATATAAAAAAAACTATGCTATGGCAATGTTTTGTAATGAATTTATATCGAGTAAATGTTATTCCAATGAATTAAACTGGTCAAATCGGATAAATCAATATTATTATTTACGATTTTTACTATCGGATAACGTTACTTAGTAGATAAAAGAGTCCACATGAAAAATAATAAAACATTTAAAACCGTATTATGTTCTTTTTAAAATGGGAAAGTTCTTATTTATCTGAAAAATTTAGTTATAAAAAAATAATTTATATTTATAAATTCTACAGTCGTCAAATCCAGCAGGCTGACAGAGGACATGGTGAAATTCTGTATTTGCAATACATATTTGCAATATGATACGGAAACAGAGGTGATGCAATAAAATAAAAATGCGTTTTGACTTACGCTAATTTATGACATTGATTTTCTCAGAGAATATCGGTGACTCACCCGGCCAGACAAGACACAAACCTGAATTCTATAGTTTTTGTTATTAGTTATTAGGATAAAATTGTCATTTTAGCGGGTGGGTTTTCACATAGAACAGTTGACACTTGACATGTTACCTAAATAAACTGAATGAGCAAAAACCGGATACCGGTGACTCAATTCAAACGTTGGCATTACTTAATTTCGTTTGGATTGCAGTAAACATAATATTCTTTCAATTACTAATTTAAGAATCCAATCGATCAAATTTAAATAACAAAATAAAAAAATATCGAAATAGCGATGATTGAGGCAAAATAAGATAAAATTCTTAAAATAATTCGAAGTAAGTTTTTAAAAAATAATAAAATTTCCACACCTTAACTTTTACTATTTTTTTTGTCTGTTTTCATATTGCTCAATATCATTTAAATGGTAATATTCAGCATTGATTGGGTATAAATTTGTTCCTACTAAATGAGTGTTTTTTTGGACACAACTTTGAAAACGTCTTTATTTCAACACGTCAAAACACAAGCATTTGAAAATTCATGCAATTTCTGCATCTTTCATATTTAATGTAAATTTATACAATTATCACGATATCATGTAAATTGTAAAAATGTGTTTTTTTCCAATTGATTGGTTAATGAGTAAAAAAACCAATACTTTAGTAAGATTATTGAAGGCTGTATACTACTGTCATCATACGTGACATTGACGCATTTGAAACTATCAAACTGCCATAAATTATAATAGATAAATTATTATTATCATATTATGAATAAAGACGCTTAAGTAATATTTAAAAAATAAAATAATTAGTGCGAGTTTTACGAAGGAAAACCAAGCCAGTGGCGGCCGGTCAATGTGGCATTGGATCAATGCACCTCTTGTATGTGCAGAGGCGGTTATATTTCATGAAATAATATTCAAACATAACATTTATACCATTTACTCATTTTTAATTCTACATATATTTATTGTCCACAATAAATATTTTAGAAATCGTTAAAAAATATTTTAGAAAAACAATAAATATACGAAGAATTTAAAAAGAGTGAATGGTATAAATGGTATGTTTGAATATTATTTCATGAAATATAACCGCCTCTGCACATACAAGAGATGCATTAATCCAATGCCACATTGACCAGCCGCCACTGACCAAGCGCATGTAATCAATTCATTATTTTGACAAATTTTATTTCTACAGCATAGTGAACGAATTTAAAAAAAAATCTTGTAAACATATGTTTTTTTTGACAATCTTGATATTCAGCTGAACAGAAAACCATTTATTATTACAATTCAGATTATAGATTTTATTCAGATTATTTTCTACTGATTTTTAATTTTTTTCTGTTTTTTCTTCATTATAAAAATTTTAAATTTATAATTGGTGAAATAAATATTCATGTAAAATAAATAAATAAATAACTAAATTAATCATTTACCGTATAATTTTCTAAATATTTTATAAACTGTTGGCAATTTGTTACTAGGGTGCTTAAGTTACCATAAAACTTTACCAACTTATTCCTACCGGGTGGAAACGCTTTTTTAGTAATTCAAATGACAATTGTTAAGTATTAACTTTTAATACAACTACTTAACTTTTTCGTTGCCGTAAATAATTAATAGTAATTACATAGCAGGCCGGCTATAATTTACGACTATTAATTTAATTAGTTATTGACGAGATAGCTCGTATTTGGCCTGTTGAGCACGAAAAAATTTACGAGATATCTCGTATGTGGCAACCATCGAGTTAACTAGTTTTACAGCCAGACAAGCAAACAAGCAAAAGTTTAAATAGTAAAGCTATAAGTCTAAATAAAAAGTGTCTTGGATTATCAATTTCAAAGAGGTGTGTTGTATTTCAATAGAGCTGATTTTGATTTTGGATTTCTAGAAGTAGTGAGTTGATATACTTTGAGAAACTTGCAAAAAAAACTGCATAGACAGTTTTTTAGGAAAAACAAAAAAAAATATTATCATTGTACGGTAGAATCAGGAAATAAATCATAAAAAATGGATTAAAAACATCTGCTGACGCGACATTATTTTGGTTGACTATTTCTAAATAAGAACTTTATTTAATTTTGTGCATACAAGTGGCTGCACAGTGACTAAGGCCCTGTATTTTAGGTGGTAGTTTAAGAATGACATTTAGTTTGTCATTGAATCGACAAAAAATTGAACATACACACACAAACACACACACTTAGCACTAAACTAGTAAATGTAGAATGTCGCAGTGAAAGGTGAACTGAAAAGAAAGCAGACCTAAGCCAAGAAAGTCTTCCCTTTACCGACCATTAGATCATATTTGTATGACTTCATTCATCAGAAGTCAACAAACTTTTTTAATTACACTAATATTAGAAATAAATCACTGCAATTGTTTTTGTAGTCTTCGTTTCGGAGAGGTTTAAACACTTGAAATTGATTTATTTTCATATTTTTTAGAGCTCATTAATTTGAAATAGCCAATATACTTTTAGTTTGAATTATGATTATATTATTTGGTGGCCTATAAATTTTACACAAATATAAAAATAATAAAACAAATATATGTGGCTATCTACGATAAAGACGGAACCGCGGTTGAGCGGTGAAGTCGTTGGCTTTGATTTCCGTGTTCGCGGGTTCGAATTCATATAATGTATAAGACTCCCTCACAATCATTCGATCCTTAAACACAATTTAACATGTAGTGAGTACAAATCGCTAATTCTTCGAAAAAAGATCGAGCAGCTGGGTAACGAGCAGTTTTCTTAGCAGATAAACTCTATTAGAAGTCAATATGCTCTACGTTGCTAGCAGACATATTTACATTTTTTTTCATAATCTAGGTATTTACATTGTCGGTTTTTAAAACGCCAACTGTATAGGTATAGGATGTTTGTTAAGTTGCCGAAACCAAATTTGCAATCGAATTGCAAAACATAACACATAAACAGGAGTCAATTGATTTATTTATAACCTTATAATCCAAAAACCAACAATCCTACCATAAAATCCGTCGCTGTTGTAAAAAGTCGCGCCTCGTATTCGGAGGATGATTTACAACCGAGTTGCATCAACGGAATTATTCTTGCAGTAACAATTTGTTAACTGTAGATTTACGACGCTCAAAAAATACTTTAAATTGGTTTTAAAATTGGGTTCGATAAAATTTTCGCCCACCTCGGCGGACGCGCTGAGCGTTGGGTTTCTTCAACATTAAAACATTCTGTAATTTGCCTGTAAACATTGACATTTGTCTAGTAATATACTATGGTATAAAATTAAAAAGCCCCACCCATAGTCGCATTGCATTAACAAATAGCAATGCCAATGTAGAAATTTGTATTTTAAACTTTGATGAATAGCTGACAGCGAGAACGATCGATAAATTGTTTATACATATAATTTATCGTAGTGTTAGTCTTAACTTAAAATAATATCTTCACTATTAAGAAATCAGTCTGTTATAATAGTTACTTTAATAGTATAAACAAATGTGCACACTTTTTATTTATTCACAGAATTTCAATATAACACTAAGTGATTGAGGCGATTTACATATCATATTGCGAAGTACTAAATTAATGTATCTACGTTGAAGATCAAAATAAAAAGTAAATGAAAGTCGATGCAATAATTTTTTAACCAAATCCGCTGCCAGTGTTGAGCATATGGACTCATAATGGAGTTTATTTCAACAGATGTGTTTCTTCGAGAACTGCCTGTTACTCAGTTGCTCAACGACTCTTTTTTCAAAACAATAGGGATACAAGGGCTGAACTATGACGGGACTAGTGGTTAGCGAATCGCTCTCCCATTTTTAGTATAGGACGGTTGCTTGGTATATTTAGACATCAGACATATTTATGCCTTCGAGCATAAATATATAAATCGATTGAAAACCAATTTATAAAAACTGTCCTTACTGAGATTCGAATCCATGCCCACTCGACCACGCAGCCGCAAACTCATATCCGTCTAAATATTTTCCATAAATTATTTTGGAACCTTATGAATTATTCTTATGTAAAATTAAAATTTAATATATTTGGCGTTTTACTGTATATGCCACTCAATCAAAAACAACGAGTGGAATAAAAATAAAATCAATTTCAATTAAATTTAAAATCTTAGCTCATTCTACTGTTTTTACTACAAAACCGACTTCAAAATCTTGTTAAAATATTATAGTTGCAAATTTAGCCAAAAGCATTGAGAGGTTTTGTAGAGTAACATATGAGTATGTACATTTTCAGCTGAGGATACTCCGTTTTCAAACGAACTTACAATACAATAAAGTAATGTTAATAAATAATACTGAATTCACCGTTTCTTTCTGCATTCATATAATATAATTATGTATTATATTGAATGGTAAGAGCGATTATTTTCGCCTGATGTAATCATTATTCGATTGTATCAAAAATGAATATAAATATATAATTAGGTATTATATAATAAAAATATTGTTAGTGACTACCTGTTGCATTGTTTGCATTTATCAATAGAATAAAACAGTTTAAGCAGAAAATTTGAGATTCATATTTTATTTTTGTCCTAGAACTCATATCCTTTCTTCAACTCTGTTACAACTAGGGATTCTGAAGTCTCGGGGTTTTTAAAGTCCCGGGACTCGAGACTTTTATTTCCCGTTCAATAAAATTATAATTTTATAAAAATTAAATATTTGAATGTTTGTATATATGTATTACATACACTCGGCGCCTTTTGAAAGTACGCACTAGTAAAAATCGTGTTTTTTTAATACAATATTTAATAATTATTATTTTTCTTATGTAATGGATGTGTGCAATGCTTACGGCTAATCTATATATTAATACTCGATAATGTCCGTCCGTCTGAATGATTGTCCGCGATTTTCCGTCCCCCTCCTCCGCCCCAGCCCCGCTGTCACCATTTTTTTATTCATACCAAATACATACTTTTTTCGTTTGTATATGGTCGCGATTTCGCCTTTTCGATGACGTCAAGAAAGACGGTCCTCCTCCCCCCCCCAATCCTGCCCCGCTGTCACAATTATTTTTTTTTTTTTTCATACTAAAGACATATTTTCCAAATACACTGTTTATTATTTGACGAAACAAATCAAATAGCTGAAAAAATTTCATACAAAAAAACGCCGCGACCGTGGATCGAACACAGAACTCTGGATTACCAGTCGAGCTCTCTATCAACTGAGCTAACGTCATAAATATCAAGGCGATAAAAATAGTGTATTTAAAATAAAAATTTGAAAATGGAACGATATTTGCGATTCCTACTGACTTCGATTGTCAAAGATTCAAAAATGGAATATTGTCAAATAATGAATGACAAGGTAAATTTATGCTCAAATAGTAATATAAATAAAGTAAGCGAAATAGTTTGATAGATTGGGGTCAACGAGATTAAAATACGGCAAAGTGAGCCAAGTTAGGATGATGGGAAAAAGTGAACTGAACCCACCCTTTTTATTGCATAATTTCAATCATTTTTTCTCTAAAATACATTGTTTATGCTTTCGATGGATTCGTCGGTAACTTTTTGGAAGTTCATTTGAATATAAAATAAAAAATAACTTAGATTATTCCACGTATTGTGCTACAAACTGTGACAAGTGTTTCACCTCTTTCAGAGGCATCCTCAGACAGACTTACTTTTACTTACTGTAAGTCTGTCTGAGGATGTCCTGAGCGTTTTTTTTTGGTTTATAACATTTTTTTTTTTTGAAAACTTTCTTTTTAAATCACATTACATCTTGATCGTATGAAAATAAATGCTATCAAAATAACAAAATCCGATTGACTAGCCAAGTAAGTTTTTCAAAAAATAAATATAAGACGCAATTATTTCAAGATTTGTTTTTAATCTAGATACATACGTGGTATAGTTAGTTGTTGGCGAAAGCATAGTTTCAGTATGATTAGTAAAATAACATCAGTAAAAATCATTATATATATTCTAAAAAACAAGTTCTATTTGGAGAATAAGTCAAAATTTTGATAATTTTGTTTTGATAAAATGTCCAATTAATTTATAATATTTTGCATGTGAAAATTGCATTTTTTATATAAATATAATTTAATTCTTTGCCCATTTATTTTCCGACTTTTTTCTCACATTCCATTGAAGTGAAAAAAAAGTTCAATAGATATTAAATTATTCTAAAAATTAGAATATTAGATTATTCTAAAAATTCCAAAATCTATATATTAATAGTCGATAAAATAATCACTTTTCACAAATCACAATTAACAAGTCACAATTCACAAATGTGTGCGTACTGATGTCCTCGGGTCTTATTCTTTTTCTACGAAATATTTTTGTTAGCATACTTGAAAATTAGTTGAATAAAATATATATACTACGAAAAATGATTGTTAGCAACCTTGAACATTATTCCAAAAAATTAATAATTTACAATTTAAAAACTGCAGGGCTGTCGATATATGCGCCGAGATCGATTTATGCTACTATGAAAAATGATTGTTAGCAAACTTGAACATTATTCCAAAGATATAATAATTTACGAAATTTCTGCTACTTCGAAAAATAGTTGTTAGCAAACATAAACATTATTCCAAAAATTAGGTAATTTACGAGGTCTATTTCTGCTAATAGGAAAAATAATTGTTAGCAAACTTAACATTATTCCAAAAATTAAATAATTTACAATTTAAATACTACAGGGCAGGGCTGTCGATATACGCCCCGATATATTTATTTTATTTTTAGAATCTCTGGCTTATTCAATAAATAGGTTTGTAATTTTCTGACTACTTAAAAATGCAACAAAAATCCCCCCGTTGAGGTCAACGGGCTTACGGCTAATTTTTACTAATAAGGGATGATAACAGTTCATGTAATGAAAAAATATCAATGAAGCCACCGTCAGGAGTAAATTTATGACCGTAACTTTACAATACAGCTTTTAGACCCTTTTCATCTTATTCAGACCTTTGTGAAAAAGTGAAAAAGCGTTTGTACATAAAACAACATCAGGTATGAACATTTAATTTTAATATTTGTAATTTGGTTTTGCTACAATTATATTACAATATATAAACACATGGTATTTGAAACTTCTACGAAATTATTAATTCCAAACATCTGTTTTTCTATCAGATCCCTTTTATATTGTATGCTATTTATATGCATATTTAATTTTGTTAAAACCCCGGATAAGTGTCGAAAATGTGGTGTCCGTTTTTCTTGGGGCTCCTTTTCGGGGCTTCTTAACAACAAGAATTGTTTTTTTTTTAAATTATTGTTATTAGCACATTATAAATCACAGTCACAATTTCCGCGACGTTTTCCAAAAAAGTTCCAGGATTTAAGACAGCAAAAAACCCGACAAGTCCCTGGACTTTTGTCGCGGGACGTCTCGACACAGAATCCTTAGTTACAACTCAGTAAAACGAAACAAACACATATACGTATCGACTGTGGAAAGGAAAAAGAACGTAACTCACACTTTAACAAAAGTTACAGCGGGCACAAGATGTGGTTTGATGATTGGGCCAAAGGCAAATTATGAAATATATACAACTTCGAATTAATGCACGGAGACGTATAAACTGGTGGTTAATGGACTTAAACTCATATTAATTTAATAAATTGTTTATAAATTACCTTTTTTAGGTCCATTTTCCTGGTTACAATTTTCACATACCCTTCTTTTTTTAAACTTAAAAGCTAAATTTAGATACTTATTCGACAATTACAGACTACATAATTTTGATATAACGTGTATCATTGTGATTATTTTTGCATGAAAAAACGCTGTTTTGAAAAAAGTGTAGCAGCTTAAAAAAATGTATTTTATTTTTAATCCAAACAATATCGTGTAAATTATGATAATTATTCGACTCAAACTTAATTATTATTAAAAAAAGCACGCTTAATTCATGAGTGAAATATGAATAAAAATATTTTTCAACAATTTTTTTAGAGATCTTCTTTGAGAAAAACTGGCTTGCAATATTATATTATATTTAACTCTCGCGGCTCGGAGACTAGAAAAATACTTCTCGGCCGATGGGGGTCTTTTAGGGACCCCAGTGGTTTCCTCATTATTGGCCTTATTCTTATGAATTTCAAAAAAAAAATAGTTTAAGGGCTTTAAAATATCTCTCTGCATCATTCCTCATACATTTTTTTATAAAAATCCGTGGTTTTTTAATAAATAATCATATTTTAAGTTGCGCGTAAAATATACGTGGTTTCAGTGCAAATGTCAATGCGCGACTGGCCTGCTTGCTTAGTGGCGTTCAGCCTATAATCTTACGAACGATCGCTGATAAGCGGGCGCTTATCTCTTATCTTATCGTATTTATATAAACTACAAAAGGTCCAAAAAACTATGATATAAGAATACCTTAATTATAAACATTGTATCACCCATATTAAAATAGATATTTAAGAAAATGTGGGTATTGGGGTCGCATTTCTTGAGCTTAGAACCGGAAAAGTTAAATGCGGTAATCATCTCAAAAACACCTTTTTATTATTTCTTCAAAGATACTAAAACTTTGCCTGTCGCCCGCTGTGGCCTGGTGGTTAGAGTTTGCTCTACTGATCAGGCGGGTCTATTCGATTCCGGGTAAGGTAGACGTTCAATTTAGATTTGAGATCTAAGACGTGGATGTTTGTGATTTCAATTCCCTTCGAGTTAATTTCGAGTGAGTAACAAAAAAATCTATTTATGAAAATCAATTATCCTGGTGGTAAGTAACCCATGTTTTTATTTGGTAAGTTTGCTATTATCTCTTTCCTAAATGATAGAGGTTGTCTATTTAGACAATCTTAAGATTGTTTGAAATAGATTAATTTAAGGCAAACAATTTGATAATCATTAATATAGTTAGGAAATGTTTATATAATAGAAAATATATGGTAGATGTTTTCAACTTTTTTGGTCGCGTAAAATATGAGTACTTTAATTCTCGAATATCCTTTTTAGAAAACATCTTGAATTGGCTGATTTTTTTGTTGATTAATCCACGATGACGAAGTTATACTCTTTATATGGATTACTGTAATATGGGTTTTCTTAAGATTCATATGAGCCATTCGATAGTGTCATCGAATTATGAAAAGAAAGTATTGATTACAAAATAAACAAAGTATCGATTGATTTCGTGTGCAAATAAACGCTCGTTTCTCAGATCGGCAATTCGATACGCCGATAGTCAGCCCCCGCAATTACTATTATTTAACTTTTAAATATTCTTTTTATGATAATAATAAAACACAAAGTTATTTGAACAACGTTTAGTGAACTCTGACATCTAGATTGCACCTCCTATTTGGCGCGATGGTATTATAAAACCGATTTACTCGGTGTGAAGAAAAAATCTTCCATTATAATTATCAAAGTCTGATTTATTTGCGTAATATTTTGTGGCCACCAAAAAAACAGTGAAATGTAAATATAATTATTTTGAAAGCGGGCAGGCAGCTGTCGGCGTGGGCACACCGCACCACATCACGCCGCTTTCGTTTCTAATTATTTTTTTGCTGACCGATGCTGTAACCCCCTTCATTGTGAAGGGAACGCATCGATACGATTTCCGGATGTAATAATGCACCAAATCAGTAATGCGATCACCTCATTGCACATCACAACCACCGAACGGTTCGATCGTTATAAAAAATGAACTCGTGATCAAGGCAAATGTGAATCGCAAATGCATAACACATTATTTTGTTACGTATATTTTTTTACTAATTTCCTTCTTTTTTTGGAGTTTGATATTTTATTTGGGCATTTCTGCGAATAACGCTTGTAAAAATCAGTTGAAACACAATTGTTTTTTTTACGATTTAAGCTTTAAAATGTATCCCACTTAATCAGTACGTCAGTGCCAACGTGTCGCAAACTAGAAATTGTAATTTAATTCATACATCGACAAGTCCTTTTATCATAATCATATTTCGTTTAATTATTTAAAAAAATTAAAGCAAAACCAGTCATGATCTAAAATAAATCAAAACAAAAAGTTTTCCGTTTTTTATTACATAGGTAACGAGATCGATTAATATTATAATATTTATATTGCAGCTTATTTGAATTGGTAATGTCGATTAAAGAGTTTGCGGAGCCCGTAAAGCATTTTACATTATTGTGAGACCTTTTCCATTCGACTTCCACACGATCCGAACATTATCTTCTTAGTTAAATTGGTGATAAATAATCTATCGATGACGTTCAATTATGTATATACTGGCAAGACATCAAAATTGCTGATGTGTCAAAAGGCGGGTATTCACCCGCCATTTGTAAAATATATATTTTCGTTGCAGAAATACACGCTCCCGGAGTTGGCTAACCTTTCGATTGTTTTGTTTTGTTTTTCACCGCATCCGCAATTAAATGCGACTAATTAATATTTCAACTCAATAAACAACTTCTGTTGGTATATTTTCACGAGGTATTTAAATGCTCCGCATTATAGTGGACACGGTTACAAAAAATATTATCGATGATTCAATAAAAAAAGACAATACATTATATTTCTACAGTTGAAACAAAAAGCAAATTATTGCTATGCAAGTTATGTGTTCAGATGGAAATGGTAATTTCACACTCGTAAACTTAAAATTCGTACAATCGTATGCACATTATTTAGATATTTTTCCATTTACAAGTTGACATAAAGCACTTTAATATCAATGAAATAACAATAATATGAGGACAATTGACGTACGTTTTAACACCTTTACGTGAAACGACCTCGGTTGTGCAACCCAACAAATATTCCGAATTTAGTAGGCTAGCTTCTGTTGAAAATAATAAAATTAACCAATGATAACTCGACATAACTTTACAACCATTTTTTTTAATATTCCAACAGTTATATAATACTATTAAGTATGTTAAAAGCACGATCATAAAATCGTTTATACGTCTAATTAACGATTTGATTAACGATTCGGTATAATATGCTTAACACATATTGTAGTAAACAAAACTAATTAAAATTGTACTAATATATTTTTGGTTATTTCCTCATAAACTTAAGCTACCTTTACCACTTTTTTCGCGGTAATCAATTCGTCGTCTTCGTTTACAAATGTCTCGATTCGCCATATACCTTTCGTTCGAAATATCTCATAATGTACTTACTTCTTCACGAGTGCCGAATCGACATCATCAGGACTATCTTTTGTTCATACGTTGTATTAGATATATGTTTGATATATAATATAATAAATAAACAATTTCATATCATGGAAACATCAGCTGTTCAATAGTTCAAAATATAAGAAAATTTTCAACACAAAATGATCAGAAAGAGCAAAGCACATGTTTATAAATGTCTCTCTTCCACCAACAACATTTTAACAATTTCAAAAGCCAGAAAACTCAAAATCAAGTGTGTGTATTGCTTGAAAATAAAACAAATATTATTTCAAATACGTTTGCATTTCTATGGCATTTTTTTTTTATTTTTCAATTTAATTTTTTAAATAACTATCGTAAAACCTAGTACGAGTACGAAAGGTGACTCTTATGTGAATGGTATTTAGGGTATGGAAAATATCAATCATATATATTTAATCTCTATAATGTTGATAATCAGGCAAATATTATTTATAAAAACGACAATAATAATAAAAAAAAAAAATGCGTTTGTACTTTTTATTGCATGCTAATAGATCAATCTGGTATTTTAATTTATTCATCGATGATTTCTTTGATAACTGCTGCCACTTTTTGGGCAGCAACAGACATTTTTAAACATTTTGGGATGATATTTTCTTCGCTTTTAGGATTGCTAGAAATTGACATATTGTATTATTATATATATTGTAAACCATGTTATCACTTTTAGACTTACTATAACTATCTGTATCACTGTGATGCAGATGAATAGTCACAATTTCACTTAAAGTGTCATTAAACAATCTGTATTTAAACATAACCCTCGATATAGACTTTTTACTTTCTTTTTCATCGTCCATGTTTTTTTTTAAGCAACGAAGTATTTAAGACAGTAACATCACAATGAATTTATTTATTACTAGCTGTAAGCCCGTTGACCTCAACGGGGGGATTTTTGTTGCATTTTTAAGAAGTCAGAAAATTACAAACCTATTTATTGAATAAGCCAGAAATTCTAAAAATAAAATAAATATATCTCGGGCCATATATCGACAGCATGCCCTGTAGTATTTAAATTGTAAGTTATTTAATTTTTGGAATAATGTTGAGTTTGCTAACAATTAGTTTTCCTATTAGCAGAAATATACCTCGTAAATTACCTAATTTTTGGAATAATGTTTAAGTTTGCTGACAATTTTTTTCGTAGTGACAAAAATTTCGTAAAATATTAAATCTTTGGAATAATGTTCAAGTTTGCTAACAATCATTTTTCATAGTAGCATAAATCGACCTCGGCGCATATATCGACAGCCCTGCAGTTTTAAATTTTAAATTACTTAATTTTTGAAATAATGTTTAAGTTTGCTAATAATCATTTTTCACATGCAAAATGGTATAAATTAATTGCACATTTTATCAAAACAAAATTATCAATTTTCCATGTTACAATCAAATGCATATTTATCAAATTAATCAGAATAAATTAACTTCACTAATTCACCAAACGGAGCTTATTTTTAGGAATATATGAGTCTTTAAGGGAACCAAACATAAAAATGGTGAAACTTTTCCATTTGACTTTTAAGTGCAATTACGTTTTCAATTAATTTTTGTGGGAACTGTCATCAACTTTTAATTTTATGTGAAAGTTTTTTCAATAAATAAGCATAAAAAAGTAATACAAAATAACTTAGATTATTCCACGTATTGTGCTACAAACTGTGACACGTGTTTCGCCTATTTCAGAGGCATCCTCAGACAGACTTACTTTCAGTAAGTAAAAGTAAGTCTGTCTGAGGATGCCTCTGAAAGAGGCGAAACACGTGTCACAGTTTGTAGCACAATACGTGGAATAATCTAAGTTATTTTTTATTTTATATTCAAATGAACTTCCATAAAGATACCGACGAATCCATCGAAAGCATAAACAATGTATTTTAGAGAAAAAATGATTGAAATTATGCAATAAAAAGGGTGGGTTCAGTTCACTTTTTCCCATCATCCTAACTTGGCTCACTTTGCCGTATTTTAATCTCGTTGACCCCAATCTATCAAACTATTTCGCTTACTTTATTTATATTACTATTTGAGCATAAATTTACCTTGTCCAAAGCATAGACTCGTTTACTCGTTATTTAAAACAAAAGATGCAAAACTTTTAAATTATCGGGATAAATTCTAAATACCCTCTGTTAAAAAGTAAAATATTTAATAGCCGTCAGCATATGACACACATGGAATATTTGCATTTAACTGTCGAAACTATATTATGTAAAATATACCACATTCATATTTGACAGACGTCACAATCTTGAATAAAAACAATCGAAGTCAGTTTGTGAATCACAAATATCGTTCCATTTTCAAATGCTTGATTTATATAATGTATTTTTATCGCCTTGATATTTATGACGTTAGCTCAGTTGATAGAGAGCTCGACTGGTAATCCAGAGTTCTGTGTTCGATCCACGGTCGCGGCGTTTTTTTGTATGAAATTTTTTCAGCGATTTGTATCGTCAAATAATAAACAGTGTATTGGGAAAATATGTCTTTAGTATGAATAAAAATATTGCGTCAGCGGAGCTTTGAGAAGGGAGGGGGAAGGGGCAGGGGGAGGGGATATCGCGGACAATCATTCAGACGGACGGACATTATCGAGTATTAATATATAGATGAATGCACAGCAGTGTAATATTGCTTGCTTGGTCAACAAAAAGGAACGATAATAGTCATTTTTTATTCAAATAACAATGAAATACAAACGCTTAGGTTTCAAAGTCAACAGAATATAATGTATTTATAATGTATCTTCGCATTAATTTCAACTTCTTCGCCATACAGTTTTCTCTGCTCAATGCACTTGGTGATTTAGTAATTATCAAGAGATATTTTTTATGTCAAGCACTCTCTTAGAAGTTACTCACTTAGTTTCGATTTTTCACAGCTCGCTTAACATTAATGATAGCAAATTCATGATATGACATGCCGATAGGGATCTACGAGACTATAGAAATTATTTTGGCAACAGGAAAACAATATGAAAACCTAGTATGTGCATATATTGACTTCATAATCTAAAGTTTTTTTTAAAGAACGGATTGTCACTTGCTAGTGATAACAGGATTACAAAAACGTTTTTTATAAAATTTGTTAATGACGACATTTTAAAACGACTCTTTCCTTATAAACATTCTGTGAAGTATATGTTATATTCAAATTGTAAGTGAATTTTACAATACCTATCGATTGTTTTAGTAGATATCTTGTTTGAAGAATATTTAGTATAGCGCATTCACATTTGTGTAGGTTATATTAATAAAATATTTATTTACAATTAAATAAATGAATGAGTAGAGAATTTTCCCCAGTTGGGTTAAACAGGCCCAAATAATTATGAATAATCAGTATTTATATATAATATAATGTTTGAAACATTGTGTTCAGTTCATAACACTCATGCTAAATAAAATCAGCACGCACTGTAGTAAGTAAAAACATGCTTATATTTTGAATTATAATGCCTTTCCACTTAAATAAGATAATTAAAATAAAATGTTAAAATACACTAACAATAATTATTGACAGTTAACGTTGATACCATATACCATAAATTATTTGATAACAATAAAAGAAGTTTGACCACAAAAAAATCATTTCACATAAGTATCATTATATCTATCGATAATATGATAATTTATTCTACCTATATTATCGTATGATATATGACTCATCGTGGTAATGAATAATTTTTGATATTACCATAATAATAATTGTCACTTTTTCAAGTTTAGTGTCGTTAAATCAATATGCGAAAATTTGAGAATTTTTGTTTTGTAATATTTCTTTTGCAGGCCTTCGCTAAAGTAGGCAGATAGATGATTGACACAGTTTAGTTTCAATGTGGGTGGGAGTATTTTTGTAATATGCACGCATAACAATATTAGTAGCCAATTTCAATATCTTGACTGTTCTGTCGAGATGATACGACTTACTTATCACGAGGTGACTCTTCAAATTTTGCAAGGCTCCTTCAAATGCTCACGATTACTAATAAAGGTAACATAACAAAGAATAAAGATTATTCGATAATTTTAAGATAAAGTTATTCATTGTTTCGACTCAAACATTCACTTTTTTACCATAACACAATGGAGTTCTACTAAAAAACATTTTATTCAATGAAATTTATGATAAACATTTTTATATAAACGCGTGAATAAGTATTTTTGTTATTTATTTATAGCAAAATTTAGCTGTTTAAACACCTGCTGTGGCCCAGTTGGTTAGAGCTTGCTCTACCAATCACACAGGTCTGGGTTTGATTCCCGGTAAGATCGCAGTGAATTTAAGAATTATTCATTTCAAAGTTGTGATCTAAGACTGGAGTGTTTGTGATGTCAATTCACATTATTTTCTCTCCTCCCATCCTTTTGATCCTTTTTTTTCGTTGCCGTAAATAATTAATAGTAATTATCTAGCAGGCCGGCTACAATTTGCGACTATTAATTTAATTAGTTATTGACGAGATAACTCGTATTTGGCCTGTTGAGCACGAAAAAATTCACGAGATATCTCGTATGTGGCAACCATCGAGCTAATTACTGGGTGTAGCAATAGCGATTAGTTAACCACTATTCCTGTTCTAGCCTTATCCTTCTTTCCCTACTACTCGCTTTGAGAAAAAAGTGAGGTTGAGCGACTAAGTAACAAACAATTCTCTTAAAATAAACTTCTGTTGAGATACATCCATTAGGAGGACATATGCTTCACATTGGAAGCGGGCGTGGATAAAAAAATAATAGTACTAAATTATTGTATTTAAAAATCAAACAGAATGTAGTCATACTTTCGATGGATTCGGCGGTAGCGTTGTGGAAGTTCACTTTAATATAAAATAATTTAGATTATTCCACCTATTGTGCTTCAAACTTTGTCACGTGTTTCACCTCTTTCAGAGGCATCCTCAGACGATCTTACTTTCACAAATGCTTGTTAAAGTACAATCTCGTAATAATATGTTTATGAATTTAAAAAAAATACCGTTCAACTAGGCAGTTCTTGCAACTGGCGACTCATATGATCGATGCGATTTTATCAACTGATCGGGTTGACATAAGAGGATGTAAGTTTATATTAACGAGGACTCGTGTGAAAACGGCCCTGACCATACATACTATGAAATCGTGTTTTTTTTGTCCAACGAGTTGACACCATTTAAGTCGTTGATGTTATATATTTTTACCATTATTCATTATGTATCATAAGAAAATATTTATTTTTTTACGAATTATTCAATTATATTTTTTCATCGATTCAGATATTCTGAAAATGGCTCAATCCAAAAGTAATATTGATCCACACAAATAATACTAATTAAAATAACTTTAGTTATCAGTATCGAAAAAGCTATCTGACTAAGATAAATAATTCGTGAAACATTACCTAAGAGATAAAATTATATAAAATTATAAATTTACTGCTCTCTTCAGCTGTGTATTTACGGTTATCAATATCTATCGACTAACTTATAATTAATAACCCAAGTGACCCCAGGTTATGACTTCTGACACCGTCAACCATGCGGCATAAAATACATATAATTTCAAAAGACATACAGTAAAGTTGTGATAAGTACCCACGATTAAGCGACTCGTTCAACAGAGAAAAAATAATTTCGCAACCTCTCCATGCAGGAGTTGACACCTCATATAGAAGATTATGTTTTTTCTTTATAAATCATTTTCATACGTTATCAAAAATACCGGGTCCGTGGCGCAGCGATCAACGTCGTTGGTTTCTCTGACGGGTCTCGCGGATTCGAGTCCTTCATTTTTTTGATTTCTTTTCGAAACAATGGGTGTTCGTGATACCTAAAGATTCTCTTCCATCCTTTCGATCCTTAAATAACGAGGCGTTGCGAGAGCGATTAGTTTACAACTAGTCAAATGTCCTGCCCCATCCTTCTATTCCTAATACTGTCTTTGAAAAAGAAGGATTAAGCGACTTTGTAACAAGCAGTCCTCGTAGAAAAACTTGTCTTGAGATAGCTTCGTTGGGAGGTCACTTGCTTTACACTAGGAGAGGACATGGGTTAAAAAAAGTTTTTATGTTATAAATTGTACATTTCGGATGGAAAAGCATTTTATAAAAAAAAAAAACGTTTGATCAGGACCGGGTTTGCTCGCCGCGAGCATTATCAAATGATAAAGATATAAATCGAAAAATGTTAATTATATAAAATTGAGGAAAACTAATAACGAACAAGGTATATAAAACAATATCGGTACAAGGAATGTGACAAGGATGTACAGCAGTGGTTTCCAGCCTTTATGTTACTGCGCCTCTCTATGAAGAAAAATATATATTCGCCCCTGCCCATCTTTTATTTCATATAGTAATAAAGACACTTTTAAAGAATAAATTAACATTTTTTACTGTTTGCGCCTCCCTTTGCAATATTCCACGCCTCCCGGGTTGGAAATCGCTGATGTACAAGAATCATACAAATATCTACTATTTACTACTAATCTTTCATCAAAAATTAAGCCACATTCAAAATTAATTAAGACAACATTGTAAAATTAGTGTAATCTATATATTAATACTCGATAATGTCCGAATGATTGCATGATTGTCCGCGATTTCCCCTCCCCTTGCCCCTTCCCCCACCCTCCTCACCAGCTCCGCTGACGCAATATTTTTATTCATACTAAAGACATATTTTCCCAATACACTGTTTATTATTTGACTAAACAAATCGCTGAAAAAATTTCATACAAAAAAACGCCACGACCGTCGATCGAACCATCGCCTGTAGATTATGAGTTGAGATCGTTACCGCTCGGGCAAACACACAACTGTCAGAATTGATCTAATTTAAATATTATATATTAAGCACACATTTAAATTATTCTAAAAATTCCAAAATACGCATACTTCACATGCATACATAAACAGTTGAATTATTCCAAAAATTCAATAATTTACGAGGTCTATTTCTGCTAATAGGAAAAATAATTGTTAGCAAACTTAAACATTATTCCAAAAATTAAGTAATTTACAAGGACTATTTTTGCTACTATGAAAAATGGTTGTTAGCAAACTTAAACATTATACCAAAAATAAAATAATTTACGAAATTTCTGCTTTTAAGAAAAATGGTTGTTAGCAAACTTAAACATTGTTCCAAAAATTAAGCAATTTACAAGGACTATTTTTGCTACTATGAAAAATGGTTGTTAGCAAACTTAAACATTATTCCAAAAATTCAATAATTTACGAGGTCTATTTCTGCTAATAGGAAAAATAATTGTTAGCAAACTTAAAAATTATACCAAAAATAAAATAATTTACGAAATTTCTGCTTCTAAGAAAAATGGTTGTTAGCAAACTTAAACATTATTCCAAAAATTAAATAATTTACGAGGTCTATTTTTGCTACTATGAAAAATGGTTGTTAGCAAACTTAAAAATTATTCCAAAAATTAAATAATTTACGAGGTCTATTTCTGCTAATAGGAAAAATAATTGTTAGCAAACTTAAACATTATTCCAAAAATTAAGTAATTTACAAGGACTATTTTTGCTACTATGAAAAATGGTTGTTAGCAAACTTAAACATTATTCCAAAAATTAAATAATTTACGAGGTCTATTTCTGCTAATAGGAAAAATAATTGTTAGCAAACTTAAAAATTATACCAAAAATAAAATAATTTACGAAATTTCTGCTTCTAAGAAAAATGGTTGTTAGCAAACATAAACATTATTCCAAAGATTAAATAATTTACAAAATTTCTGCTTCTAGGAAAAATGATTGTTAGCAAACTTAAACATTATTCCAAAAATTCAATAACTTACGAAATTTCTGCTATTACGAAAAATAGTTGTTAGCAAACTAGAACATTATTCCAAAAATAAATAATTTACAATTTAAATACTGCAGGGCAGGGCTGTCGATATACGCCCCGAGATATTTCTTTTACTATCAGAATTTCTGGATTATTCAATAAATAGGTTAGTAATTTATTTTTCACGCCAGTAACTTTTCTGACTACTTAAAAATGCAACAAAAATCCCTCCGTTGAGGTCAACGGGCTTACAGCTAGTAGTTTATAAATAGTCAAAAAAACAAATGCTTTCTATAATAATAAAACGTAATGTCGCATTGCTGAAGTAGGAATCGTGTATTTTTTTTGTTTTGGACCAACCAACTGATATCTGAATAATGTTTTCAAAACCAAGATCAATATTTAACATTCAAATCTTTTGATTCTGTTACAATTAATAAATCAAATCTTTTTTCCTACAGATTCAACATCATATAATAATAAAAATAATAAAAGATTTTTAGTACTTTTTTCACTTAAAAATTATTTGATCAGGACCGGTTTCGCTCCTCACGAGCATTATCAATGAGAATGTAGAGTTTCATTTGGCTTAAAAATTTCCCAAATTTTAATTGTGCTTATAATTGACATCATTTGCCACTTATATTTATTGATGATTTTTTAATTGTATGTTATAGGTGTTAAGCATTTTAATTTTGTGTAATTATAATGTAATTTGTAAATCCTTTTAATTGTTAGTAATTGCTTACACCTTTTTATTTCAATTTAACTTGTATAAATAGTTCTGTTTAATTTATTTTCCTTATCAGTTGATAATGCTCGTGAGGAGCGAAACCGGTCCTGATCAAATAAATTTTAAGTGGAAAAAGTACTAAAAATCTTTTATTATTTTTATTATGCCATTCCACCAGGTATTGACAGTGAACACCTTAAAAGTGATCATATAATAAATTTGACATAATTACTTACTTGGGAGCATCGGTTATTTAATATGTTTAATACGTTTGTATTATAAATATACAGGCAACAAAAAACAAGGCTCTTGTAAAACATCGTGATTTATATGACAGTTTTTTAAACTCATTCATCAGAAATCAGTTAACTCTTTTACAAGTATTTTTTAAACATACATATATGTACAGATATAAAATCTTTTCAATTTTCACCTATACTCTAATCATCATCTTATCTATTGACTGGGAATAATTTTAAAGCAATATTCATTTGTCTAAGAGTTTTGAGAAGCTAGGACTGTATTTGGCCTGACAATGGACTGAGAGCTAATGTACCGACTCCACATATGTGCTAAGAAGAGTAGTTTATTGGATTTTTTGGTATTCAAACATAATAAATTGCTATGTATCCTTCTCGGTACGGCGGCGCCAAATTTGCAACCCATATTTCCAGTAAAAATAGAAATAATGTGGCAAATATTCATGAAGCGAATTTTGTGGGTATTTTTAAAGTTCTACTAAGAATCGAAACAAAATTTTTAATGTTCAATACACCAACAGGCGTTCTATACACACCGTGTCAGGCGCCATTGAGACGGAGTCTCGAATTTCATCTTTTGAGGTCTACAATATGTCATAACATAAAAGAATATTATTTAGGCTTCAACATAACATAACATAATATACAATGAATCATTTTTCGACGGATGCTTCTGTTGTTCGTGATGTGTTGATTTCGTCGAATCACCCACAAGAATAATATTAATATATATATATATATATATATTTATAGTATATCTTCTCGGCAACAGAACGAATAAATAACGTAAAAAGGATGTAATCTAAGCTAACATTTAAAAAATATCAAAGTCATGTTTTATAAAAATTACTGACGCTGTAGTCGAAAAATCAGCATTTTTGAGCGTTAGTTTTAATATATTTGGTTACGGAGCCCACGATTTTGATCACCAGTTGAAAAAAATAAATATATACTTCATTAAAACCCAAAAATTCTACACACTATGCTTGAACTTCTTCTGACAACCTTTAAACGTCTCTAAGAATCGCTCCTCGTATTATTATTTATGGTTGTTTTCCTTGGCAACACGCTAATTGAGTCTTTTATTCAGTCATTTAAAATTTTCCATACGATGTATTACACAAAATATTAAAAAATAGAAATAATACTGTCTTATAAACAATGTAAATACTCTTCAATGTGTTCCACATAGAGAGAAGCCATGGTTAAAAAAATGCATTTATGCTAAAGCTCTTATGGCGAGAGAACGTGGTTGCAGTGTATGGTAAAACTGTTTGGTATTATAATTCTCGAATGCGATATCTGTTTCCAATTAAGTAAATCAAACGGATAATCTGGCCTATGCAAGCTTTCGATATAGTTTTATTGTACGTGTATCCTATAAAGGAAATTACCAAGGCTGATCAAAACCCCGACGAAAAGGTTTTAAGAAGAGTCAATTTGAAATGATGACTTGTAACAATCATCATGTTTTCTGTAATTAGAAATGCTATTTATTTGAACTTATCAGTCAACAAAAAATAGAGCGCAGAAGAAGCTTAGACGAAAAAGGTAATCGCGTATCTCGTCAATAGTTCAATGCCCTTGTCGTTGATGGTCTAATCTAATCCAACCGTTGATAGAAGACGGCACTCAAAAAAAGTACAGTGTGGTAATGAAAAATATTTTAATTTAACTATTTATATTGTTTTATGTATTCAGCAAAAAAAAAGCAAACATCACAATAGCGGTTAAAATGTAAGCAACTATGATGATGCCACATTAAAATACCATGCAAAATTTAAAAAAAGTCTACACGACTTAAAATTCAAGAAAAGAAATCTTTATTGTGTACTTGTCAGTATTGTTTACAAAATGCAGCGCTGCAGAGAATTTAAAATATATGAATGGTATTCCGGAATTAAAAGTGGTAAGCTAATCGCTCTGAATTTGACCCGTTTTAATGATCAAATATGGTGAATGGGGAGGAGTGTCAACACCACATAAATATATGCATCTGGATAAAAATCTATACATCGATGGAAAGAGTACATTCTGAGACTCGAACGCCAAAGTCCTAGAACAGGCGTGGGGAACTTGCGGCCTTGTGGCCAATTCTGAAATTCTGTAAATTTTTGTAAATTCGTAAAATCCTGAGAATTTCGTCCGCCGAGCTTAAAATGTTTACGATCAGAATCTTTACACTAAATGTTTGCCGACCCATGTCTTAAAATGTTTCGATTCCGTCGCGGAACCAGACACATGTTAATTATAATATTATGGCTACGAATCTATTCTGAAATATTTATCCCGCATTCACATGAATAATTTGTATGAAGTACCTAGATTAAAATATTGACATTCGTGATGAAAAAAATCAGCCATATATATTAAATCGTGTATAGAGTAGGTACTAGTCAGTAGCTGTCAACAGAAGCCAAATAATTATGCATGTGCGATTCGCAATAATAAATAATGATGAGCCAATCCAGTTTGTTGAGGTGAGTGGCGCCTTCTTACTTATTATATATACATCACCATATCGAGTCACCGAGTGTTTATTACAATATGGGATCGGAAATTTACATACAAAATGTTTGACATCTTTCTGATCGAGAAAAATAAAGATATAGCGGCACGAGAAGCTTCGTTTGCAAAATAAATAAGTTCTTCATTTGACCATAGGCACTCAAATGTCATTAAGTTACTAATTTAATTGAAATAATTTTGAATGAAACAAGTTAAGATTTGAAACTCGTTATTTTATGTCACTTTAAATAGAATTAATTATATAAGTAAAATAAGTTTTTTTTTTTAAAATCGGTACTTTTACGGTTACTTATGTTTTTATTATGTGATAAAGGTTATTCAAATAGATAAAGTTTTAATTAAATAATAAAAAAAATAGTACATTCATTTTCGTATTATAATGTATCATACATACATTCAATCATGTGAAAATTGCGCTGATATGCGAGTGTATGTAGGGTTGGCAATAATATTAAATATTTTTTTCTTTTTGTTGCAGATATTCATCAAAATTACATTATGTATTAAAAGTATTAATTATTGAAATTTCAGTGTCGGAATAGGTGATTCTATACATGAGACTTAAAACATTCAGAAACAAACTTAGGCAGGAGGGTTGTTAATCTAGACATGTGTAAAACTTTGCTGGTGCTAATGATATTATTTACCAGGCACGTTCGTTATCCGAACTTGATATTGGATATTCGTGGCAAATTATGAATAAATAAACACAAGAATATTTAAGGCATTTAAATTTCGACGAACATCTCGAAAAGAGGTCGTCTTCGTCATTTTTATCTTTTAATAGACTCAGTTATAAAATTACACAAAATTGAATAAAATTACAGTTTAAATTGTTCTGTCTGCTAAGGAATTTGCATTCATTTTCGGTGAAAGAAGAATTATTGCAGTCCAATATTAGCTTATAAGCTGATGTGAATTGAAAAATTATTCCAAATACATATTTTATTGTTTATGTCACAATTATTTGTCTCCGGTCACACTTCGCCCATATATTAAATTTAATATTTTAATCACTCGTTTAAGATCGATATCGCTCATTCAATATATCTTAATTATAAATATGTCAACACCGTATTGCTATTTTAAATATACGTTGAACTTTTGAATTGATTAAATCGTTAAGATAACGTAACGAAGACGTCTTACTCTTAATCATGATACATTTTACGAAAGGAAAATATCCTCCAAACCATTTTCGGAAATATAACACAGTACACGATAAACAATTAATTATTTTCTTTTCTTTCCATTCCAGTATGCAGCGTAGTATGCAACATTGATTGCATTTTGATACAAATCCATAAATCGGCGAACGAACAAACAAACAATGTTTGAAAGTGGCTATTAGCGGTTTCAAATTCTTGAGCGTGTAACTACTAACCAGGGAGAAAACCCTAAGCCGCTACCACTACACTTCGAGATCAACATTATAATACATATATGTACTAGTATTATAAATACATTTTTTTCAATCCATTTCCGCTCTTACTGAGGAGGTATATCAATAGAAGTTTTCTACCAGAAATGTTTTTTACTCAGTCGCCCAACCTCCTTTTTTCAAGAGAGCAGTAGGGATAGTAGAATAGGGCAAAGACAAGACTAGATGTTAACTAATCGCTTTCGCCATACCCAGTTATTAAAGGATCGGTAGGGTAGGAGGGAACTTTTACGAATCACAAACACCTATGCCTTCAAACAGAAATCGGTATAAAAATAGCTGTTTGTACTGGTTCTCGAGCGCGTGAGATCTGGCAGGGAAGCCACAAACGCTTACCGCTGAGCCATAGACACCAAAATATAACAAGAGGCAATCCCTCCTGTTGACAACCGTTCAATGCGCAGATAGAGAGAGAGAGTATGTCTATGACAGATACATCTAGACAATTATAATTAGTAATCCTTCACTATTGAATGAAACCCAAGCTGGCTCTTACGGGTATGAAGTACACGGTATTAAGTATAGATGCATTTATGTTCATATTTTTTTCAGCTTCGGACAATTTAATTACTCGGACCTAATTAAAACGTTTCTTACACGATCAAATATGGCATATACATTAAAAACAAGTCTACTGAGCATCATATCAAGCATGTATCTTTGGGTTTATTTTGTAAATGTATTATTACAAATGCTGAAAACGAATTGATTATCTTTCTCGAAGTTTATAATATTATGACATTGGCACATACGTGTATTATGTTATATGCTATACATTTGTTCGAAACGGTAGTTTCAAACGAAAAACATTTCTCAAGAATAAATTTAATTTAAGTAACAGGATAAAAATTTAAAAATATTTTCCCCAAACATACTTTGAATAATCGCAAATGTTTTGAATACAATATGAACTAAGGGACAGTGACGAATTTATGTAAGTTCTCTTAAATCTTTAATTCCACTTAAATTCAACTGAAATAAATCGTACTTGCAGGTCACCAAAAATGGTATCAGTCTGTTTTCACTAAACATCGTACACATTATAAGCATCGCACGCGTAGGAAAACTTGACGATGTTATCATAAGAATATAATAATATTACACATCTATAAAATTAAAAAAAAAAAATAACAATTCCATGGTTTTCATTGAAAACATAACTTCAATATACAAACAATACCGATTGTTTATGATTTTTTAAAATATTTTATTCTTGTTGGTAAAATATTAAATAATATAAATTTAATTTAAATTCAAGCGCAAACAAAGATTTGTAGTTATTTTGAAATTTTTATATATTCTTAGTAAACACGTTTTATATAAAGTGAAGTATTTTGCACAATCAAAAAAAAGATAATAGCAAACGCTTTCAACTGTTCTACTTGTTCGATGAAAAAGTTTGCAATGAGCGGAACCGGTTGTGTAAAATGTGATTACTTAAATTTTAAAAAATAGACCGAAAAATTTCGACAGTATTGATTTTCGATTAAAATGTAATATCTTGGACGTAAGTCATTTGTAGTGTTTTTTCTTCTCGAGTTGACATCAACTGATTTAAAAAAAATCAATATATCTAATGTCTCGGTAGTTATGCCAGGTATACATTGTTTGACAATAAAAACATAGCAGATACGTTCATACTAATTTATAGCTAATGATTGCTTTTATAGAAGGAATAAATCTGAATTCGAATAAAAACTTTATTTTATTTACCGTTAGTGTTCAGTTTAAAGCGATTTAGTCTTCTTAATTTGATAATAAATACGGTTGTCTGTATTTGTTGATAGCCGAGATCCGCATTGATTTGAAAAGTTGCACTAAAAAATGTTCACGGAATAATAATTGCGTCATTGAATTTTTGCATATGATAACACTTAATATCAATTTGATCTTTTATTGTTTGGTAAGTTATCGTGCCACGGTCGGATTTTCATTTCTTATACGAAGGATTATTTTGATTCAGCCGTTTCGAATTGCTGACACTCGCAACACAATCAATGTTTAGAATAAGGGCATTAAATGACAACAAATTGAAAATATTTCGCAATTAAAAAACGGATAATTTACAAAATATGCAATAATAATATCGTTTTATTTTAAGGAACTTGTATCATAATATTTATTTAATTTCCCTTTTAAATTGTATAACCAGCATTATCATCAGCTGCGATGGTTATTTAAATTTATTTATTCATTTTGTTTGTTTTATTCATTAAATTGGATTTTTAATATCAATACACGCCAGTCACTTTATGCAGATTAAAATTTTGTAGTTCTTATCTTTAAATCTTTCTTTGATCTAACTAAGTTTGTATGTTTAATTATGAGTACATTTGCAGCACATTGGGAACGGTCATGGCTTAAATAGGCGTATTTAGTTCAAAAATTTACACACTAAATATTATAATATCAGTGCAAAGCACATTTTTCTTGACACAGGACACCAAAGAATTGCATTAACGTCAGCAATATGGAAAAATCTTAATACAATTGTTTCTACGCAAAACTTTGTTTGAAATGCTACACTTAATATAAAAACGCCTTTTAATGAACTATTTCGTTTCTCTACGCATCGATTGAATTAATAGTGATGCTATTACGAAAGCGATATTTCATAGTGTGATCTTTATAGATGATCTTTTTATTGAATAATTTTATGATCCGAATCGAAAGAAACGAGATGACAATGCCGATATCGAATCACAAATCAGATATGCCAGTATTTTTAATAAACTACAGCCGTGACAGAATTCATAAAGATTATTTTTATATTATTGTATAAGTATAAAAATATTATTTTGAGAGAACACATGCATTAGCCGTATTTTTCAAAAGACACCAGCTTTGAAAGCCAACATTTTTATAATGTAATAATAATATAACTACCACATAATTATTTTTTCCTGATGGATTTGGATAATCCATTCGGAAAATTATAATTGATTACTATATTCCATCGCTTTTGTTACAATAATAGAATGATGTGTCGCGTGTTTTTTTGTCTTTGAGGATAATCTTTAGAATAAATTTATCATTCATGATTTTATCTACAATTTAGGTAATGGTTTAAATTATTTGTGAATATTTTTAAATTTCAAATAAATGTTCCTTGTTTATATTCTTAGAAAACATTTTTATTTAGCACTCTTTAAGTTTTTATTAGAAAATGGACATGGTTTAATTGCTATTCAAATAAAAGTTATCAAAATAAGTGTTGACATTTTTGTTTATTTATTTTATGAAATCTACTTAATTTGTAAAGATTTAAGTCACATCATAATTTGTATTCAAAAAAAATATGGGATTTTGACATTTTTTTATTTATATTTTTGCAGTAATAAGCTTCTTAAAAATAACGAATCTAAAGATAAAGATAATGTATTTAAAATAAAAAAATATATACAGTTATTATTATTTCAACACACACAGCACATAATATGACCTTTCATAAGCCCGTGGATGGTTTTATTTTATTTAAATAAGTACAAAAAATGACACTTTTACGGAAACCTGTAGATAAGAAGCAGAAACATTTCGGAAAAACCAGGTATCTAGGTTTTATTAAAATTAATTTATGTTAATAATGTCATTTCAAAATGTTCCATCTCTTTATTTGATTTTTTTACACCACATTAAGACGTCTGTGTCACAAATTATTTTCAAGGTGGTTCAATTAAATAAAATTATGGAATCTCTCTGTCGTGTTATTTTATTTTTTAACTTTTCAATACGAAAACATCGTGTAGCATTGGAAATACCACATCCGCCATGTTTGGTATTTCTTTAACACCACAAGAAACCTTCACCGGTACACTTCCAAGAATACGCGGAAAACTCTCCGGGGAACCTCTTCATTCTAAATTTGGTATGAAAATCATTCACGACTTTACAAACGGAGAGTTTATCACAAATTTCGTGTCCGGTCTTTTTACGGATCATTAATCGCTCAGCTTTACTTTCAGAGGGAACGAGGAATAGGGTTGAGATTTTGACACCCCTCTTTCGGGAAACATAAGACGTAGGTGGAGTAGTTGTAAAACAGCAAACATTTCCCAAAATATATAATATATTTTCTTTTAAACTTTATTTTTACTTAGAAAAATATTTTATATTTAGACAAAAGTTGTATTTTTTTTTTCAAATATAATACTGTTTATATTATTATAAGAGATCAGCATCCTCGAACAGATAATACAGACAAAAATACTGAAAAAAACAAACATCACCAGCAGTTTGAGAAATATATTTTGAAATATCTGCCTGCGGAGTTTTTACAATATCTTGTTCAATTCAATGAATAATGCATTAAGCGGGCTTAAAGAATGCTATGAAAAGATTTATGTAGACAATTTATGGGCTATATATATATATATGTATAATATACACATACACGAAATTTAAGATTCCGGGTTTTTACGCCAATGAACATACTTTAAAATTAAATTATACATTAATTAATATCTCTGCATACCTACGTAAGTCATCAGGTTAAGTCTTCTCAATAAAGAACTGTAAAATTAATGGCGTTCAGGTAATTTTAAGTGACAAAGGTTGTATTGCATCTCGAATCATATTTTTAAATAATAATTTTAATGGAGTGAGCGTGAGTAAATGTAGGTTCTGTCATCGAAATTTATAATATCGACTTACTTTTTTTTTTGGAATGTTTCCAGACAAAGAAAGGTAAACTGTACACAATAATAATTGCGGTGTAAGTAATCGATTGTTAGTTGAAACACATTATAATAATACAAAAATAGTAATCGTAGTACTTATTCCTACAAAATTTAATAATTGTATTACTACCGGTTTCGTTCATTCATTAATGTGTTTAAAAGAGGTTTATCAATCGTATCAAAGCGTTTTTAGCACAAGTATGTTAAAAAAAATATCATTAAAAAATTAGTATCAATTCGCAGAAAGACAATGTCTTCTAGCTTAAGGTTTCAGTATCATTATCCTTGACATACAAATTTAAATAAACGCATAGTAGTTTGTATTGTTATTGTGTCAATATATAATATGCACTTAAGTGACAGTATCAGAATATAAATGAAAAACACCTGGCATTATTTGAATAATTATTGAAACTCACATATGTATTATTCAAATTGATGGTTAAAAACGGCTATCTCCTAGCAAAGCGTTCAGAGACAAAATAATCGGTTAATTTATTTGAGATATTATATTAAGATTAATATAATTTTAATTAAGCTGCTAAACTTGATTTTCAAACCTGGATTTTTATTTTAAAATTAAACATTTTATATTTGGTTGAATTCTCTACACACAGCTAATTTTGACGATCATTTTATATTATAACAATCAACTTTATCTAACAAAATTTATATGCATTCATTATATTTTTCGAAGTATCACTGGGCTAAATTTATTCGATATATACATATGTATTAATTAATATACCCAAAATTTTAATGATTTATTAGACCAAAACGATTGTTCATGTTTTTCCTGTTAACCTTTAGTACATATTGAATGAATTTATTTTCTTCTAGTGGATATTTACTTTTAATATTTGCCGTGTTGTTTAACATTAAATTAAGACCATTATCATCATGTTTATTTTTCAACCTCTGGTTTCAAAATGTTTTTTCAATACTTTCTCTTACTAAACTTTTTACTTCGAGTTTTTTGTTCAAATCATACCTAAGCCCGGTATAGCGCATTTTTTTATTTAATGTGGCGCAAAGAAAAGGCAAAGTTGTCAAACTAACTCTGATTGTTAGTCATTTGCGCAACCTTTCTTTTGTAGAGTTAAAACTAGAAAAATAACGTTCAGTTCCTACGGACGGAAAATCAATATGAGAGGGGAACATTGAATGGGAAAAAGATCTGTTGAGATACCTCTATTAGTAGGCCATATGCTCCACATTGGGAGCGGACATGGATTTTTATAAAAGCGATCCAATAAACAAAATCACTACACCAGCTCACAGCCAGTGTGTATCAGTCTTGTGTAACTGCACTTATCGATGGGTTACGCCAACGAGTACTTAAAAAAGATAGACTCGATAGATTGATTGTTATGACTAATATTTCTGGAGAAAATCATTCTTTTTAATGTTAATTTAAAAAATATTTGGCAACACAGCTAATGTCAATTCGCCAAATATTATAAAGTTGAAAAATCATACCGAGAAAAACTCGATATTTATTGTCACTTGAAATAAGATCGAGGTAAATTGACATCATAAGCACCCACGTTTTAATTCTTAAATTTAAATTGAAAAATCTAAATTTGATATTGACATTACCGGGAATCAAACCCAAGCCCGCCTGGTCGGTAAAGCAAGCTCTAACCAACTAGACCACAGCGGGTGATGATAGTTCATATTGGGCACTGTTGCGCTACAGATCATTTTGTAATGAAAGTTATATAATAAGTATTTCAAAACGTTATTGTTAAAACTGTAATGTACATCGGCGACATTTTCAACAATCAGAATACAAAAATTCGTGCGCTATATGAAAATTCTAAAATAACAAAATAAACTTCAATTGGCTGCAATGTAAATAGAGATCGTTGTAAAATATTATTAAATTCATAATATGTCAACAAGTAGCACATTTGGGATTACATCTCCTTATGTGCGAATGTTAATGGAAGTTTTCAAGGTGGGCTTAAAAAGAGACGGCAGTCGCTGAATTTTGAATAATTTACCTATTACGATTGGTTAGTCACGCCACTCGATGTGCTTTAAAAGTGACTGTTTTTATAATATATTGTTCAATAATATCGAACAAGGTGACATAGTTATATTAATTGCTCATATTATATATTCAAAAATTACTGAATTGTTACAATAATTATTTTATATTACACAATAATATGTAATATAAAACAACAATGTACGTACTTTTAATATTTTTTCTACATTTGTGTCGTTATTTGAAAAACGACAACTGTTAAATTCTATTATATGGTGCTTTTTTAAAAAAAAAGAGCAATCTATTTTTACGTGTACAAATAACATGTTAACAATCCGGGATCAGCGATTCTGATTAATTTGGCGATCCTGTAATCCCGAGATTGCCTTAATATTGATTTATGGATGTAGGGATTCACTTTGACATACAAGAAATCTTAATCTTTCCCAATATATTACCATATTTAATGGTGGAATGAAGTGAAATCCGGCATTAAACTCAGTTTGCTGAGATATATTTTATGGTTATTCATTACCTACTTAATAAATAAATAAAATGTGGTCTTACCCTTCTCACATTTTGTAATAGTCATAGACAGGAGTAGGCAATTTTATTGTTTTTTAGCCATAATTTTATGCAAAATGTACTTGCAATCAATTCTTTTTAAAGGTGGGATCATTGAAATCCTGCCAATGCGACGTTTGTTATTAAATTGACAATTGCTTATTTAGTTAATTGACTAATTAAAATTTTGATCAACTTATCTTCTATATCTTGTAAAATGTATATTTAAAGCTTTTTCACCTATCTCTATGATATATCCAACTGCAATCAAAAATGAACGCAGGTATCATGAACATGCGTATTTGTGATATCTTTTCTCCTCAAATTGATCTCAATCATAAGTTGCTTAAAAGTAAAAATAAAACTGTCGCCTTGGCTGCTGGATGGAATGCTAAATTTTTTTTTTTAATAAAATGATTGATTTTTAAAATAATATAAACATGAAATTACGGTAAATGATCAATCTCTGGATTCTGGCATTGGAAAATTGTGAATCCCGAAATCCCAGGACCGCAAAAAGGTCCGGGAATGGATGCTCTACTTTCCGCGTCATCATGAGAAGCAAGCTATTTGAGGTTCTGGCCTCGAGTAAATAGGTTGTCGATTTCTGACCCGATGCATGACACATTGACGTCAGTCGAATACAGGAAATAAAAAAGGCACTGAGAACCAAAAAAATGAAAAATTGAGAATGCAGAAATATTATATGTAATTCTAAATGTCAATTTTTGTTTCAAAGCATCAGGCAGGCGATTAAAAATGTGTACACGGTCAACGTTTTGGCTTCTTTGATTTATAGTATATATATATTTTAATAATTTTTGGCATACCATGTTGTCTTGGCAACGTTTGTGTTTTCCCAAATAACTGAAAATACACAACTACCGTCGGATAGATTTAAACTTATGTTTGCTTTCCTAAGTTTTTTGGTGTGTCCGATTTTACGCAATAAAACACTTAAGTACATTATTACTATTCTTAGCATTTTTCTTTTTGCCATTTTGAAATCAAATTATTTTTCTGACCTCAAAGATAAATTCTTAGAACTCCTGTAATTAAACTCAGCGTATAATTGAAAGACGGTATAATGATATGTGTAGTACTGTAAACATAACCTTTCTGTGATAATTCACAATAAACATAACGTCATAATAAATACTTATCAACAAACCTATTCTCATAAATTTCCAATCGACACTTTCCTACATTCACCACGCGTTTAAATTTAACTGGCATCTTTTCACAACGATGATAGTCTCAGCGGCTATCAATTCAAGTCTATTTTTTAAGCACATTAAACGTCAGTTATTGTTTTTGATCAAATTAATTTTGAGTTACATTTCATATCAAACTGATTTTAATGCTAAACAATTCGGACACGTTGGCGCAAAGTAAATTTACCGCACATATTCTGTAAAGATTTACAGATGTGACCACTTGCATCATCATCGCGAATGAAAAAACATTTTATAGATTTTTAAAAGGGACACGAACGGGCTTAGACGTATCCGTTAAAAAAACCACTATACTATACTAGGTAAACAGATGTTGTAGAACGGTAAGTTTTTTGACGAATTCAAAGGGCAACAAAATTTAGTTGTTGTATAAGAAAGTCCCGGTTAATAGAAAACAGTGTATGGTAAGCCTACGTATCGTAATAATAGTGTGGCATTATGCAAATCTGTTTGATGGACAGCAGACGAAATGTTTGGACACATCCTCGTGTTTTATTGGGATTGGAAGATAGACAGCGATCGGAGTTTTGCGGAGAATTTGACCCGAGACCCCGGCCTGTTTACTGGGTCAAGTCGTGACCGGTCTGACTCGGCTGCCAGCCCCACCGCTTTTTTTGACTGTTTTTTTTTTATCAAACCAACAATATGTGTAATAGTGTCGATAAGTGTAAACAGATTATAAATGTGTACAAATAAAATCAATCTCACAACTTTATAAAAAAAATGTTTCATAAAGTTGCGTCGTATGCGAATACACATTTACACAAACGAAAACAAGAATGGTTCACAAATAAATTACTTAATTTCTAGTGTATCATTTTGTAATTCTTCGTGAAACATCAATATAAATAAACTGCTTTTTCCTACTATTTATCATCGTCGAGCTATCGATGTCTATATTACAAAAGCGTCGATATTTGTTACTGTCGACATTTTCATGAAAAAACTTAGACAAATAATTGTTTCTTACGCCGTATTTGAATCGTTATTTCAATTTTCTAGCACAAATTTAAAAAATGATTCTAGAATGCGGTTAATTTGTTCAAACAAATATTCAACAGGCGATTAAAATTGATAGCTATGTTATTCTACTCGTTCTGTTAACACTTCTGTTGCTTCTTTAAGAAGCATCATCTTGATTTTTTCTAAACGGTCGACAATGGCATCCAATCTCGGACCCTTTTTGTGATTCCGGAATTTCGGGTTTGTCAATATTTTCTAATGCCGGTATTGAACATTCACTATAAAATCGTGTGTAAATTCGGGATTGAGAAATTTTTTCTCGGCGATTTTGGTTACTTAGATTTAAAAAAAAAAAAATTAGTCGATTTCAAAAGCCCAGGAATTTCCAAAATGAAAAGACGCGAGACATTTTTTTAGCTCTTCCAAGATTTCCAATTTAAAAAAACACATTAATTTTCACAATTGCAATCCGGGATATCAGGATCACAAAATTGGACGGAATCCCGGGAATGGAGACCCTAGTCGACTCAATTACTGTGCGTACTGAAAAAAATAGGCAAAGTAATCATATTTATAACATAACGTGGAAAAATAAAACTGACTAAATTCAAGGGAAACGTAACTATCATATTGATAGTAATATACTATCTCTTAGAATTTACTGTTTTTGAACTATCAAGTTTCTTTCACAAGTGTCTTTTTTTAGCAAGTATCTAAAATAAATGATTCAATATATTCACTAGGCCACCATCATTTAATTATAAGTCTGTAAACTTTCACACGTTACGGTTTGTATTCATTGAATAAATTATTATCTTAGTAAAGCACTGTGCTATAGTGATTGATAATCTCTCGACTTTTCAAAGTCGTTGATGTCGTCATTCTCAAGGGTTATAGTTAAACAAGGAAAAATAAATTATATTTGCATCAGATAGTTTATTCATAATATTTTTTCAATTTATTAAAATGAATGTTTCTCATCCTTATCGTGTATAGCGTTATTTGCATGTACATATACTGAGAGTTTCATTATTTTAATTATGAGGTTGTGACATTGTGTGGCCTGTTATTATTATGTAACATGCATTTGGCTATTAAATAAATTACTTTGGAGTTTTCTCTTTTTGGAAGATGTTCTGGTAATAGTATTATTATTTATCGTACGTACATACTAGTCAAGTAAAGTCCTCACTTAATTTTTTTGTTTTTGATTTATAACTCCTTACATAACAATGGTGTAAATTGTCATGAACACTGGCTGAATGGGATTTTTTGAAACGACGGCGATATGCCATCAATGTTGAAGTGGAGATATTTGATTTTAGCTGTCAGACAAGATTGTTATTGATGGTGGTCATTGGTTCAACTTTCACAGAGCCGTATTTGGATTTAAAACATAACAATAACATTAAAAAACTACAATCGTCGATATCAATTCATATTAATTTGAAATTTATCTATAAAATGACTTTTTTACTTAAATATTTTATAATCAATATGGTGTATTGATACTTCCATACATTTTCTTCAAACTGTCTTGTTCAATTATATCAAAAAAACAATCTTTTCTTAGTTTAATAGTAGCTCAATAATAAATGTTTGTCTATAATAACCAGTTTGTTTCATTTTTTAATACTGTACCCGTTCTGGAATGCATGCATATCTAAATTTGCATTTTAAAGTTCAACCGTCTAACACAGTGCTTCAAAACGTGGTGCGTACACCCCACCGGGGGGGGGGGCAATTTCATGTTTTGGTAGGGAAATGAGCAAATCATAAATATTTATTACACTTTTTGGTATTCTTAAGTATTTTCGAAAAAAAACACAAAATTATTAATTCATAAAAACTCTTTGAAGCTCACATCAAGCACTATGTTCGCACTAATTTGAATGTTATTTTTTCTGATTTGTACGTGTCACATAATATACATGTATGTATATTTACTTACGAAGGCTAAATTAAATATTGACTACGTGCATTTTTTATTTGAAGAAATTATTTTATATTTTTTTACCTAACATTAAGATTTTTGAAGCGCCGAAGTGGGGCATGGCACTAATAAAGTTGAGAAACACTAGCCTTACAAAATTTAAAATTTCATTGAAATTAAAAATCTCTTTTAAAACGCCCATCTTAAAAATCATGTTTAATTAACACATATAAGTGAAACGAATTAATATGAATATTATCTTTACGTTTATTGATACTTGCCTGTGCAAGTATTCTATTGATAGTTATTTATTATTCAAATCTCATAAATCTGACATGAAGATTTATGCATTAAAATAACTGAAATTCAATATTTTAGGCATTCGTGGAGCTTGGGCATCTTGCTTTCGGCCCTGTGCGAGTCAGAAGTCAATTCCATCCAAAAGAATGAATCGATAAGATAGTAGCTTACTTCCAAACTCAACAGCGCTCGTGATCTGCACTTTACTTCCGCTTGTCTTTGACGGATGGCAGCAGTTTGACGTTTTTATAGTATGCCAATATTTTAAACATATTATTATTATGACGAGAAGGCAATTCACAATTCAGACATCATAAATTAAAAAGAGTTTTTACTTGTCGCCTCTCTTGTATAATATAATGATGATATTTTAGTATGTTATTAAAAAAATATATTGTAAAAAAAAACAGATTTCAAATGTTGTCATAGGTTGATGAACCATTTTTTACCAGCAGATTGTCCATTCAAGACTGACCAAAAATTAGAAAATGCAAATTTGAAACGGCTAGTTTGATTGACCACATAATTTTACAAATAGATCGAGATTGTTTGTTTCGAGTGGAATAAATGTCAATTTTTGATCGGGGTTCTATTTACACATAATACGGCTAAGACAATAAATATCCCCGCAGAAGTCACCGTAAAACCAGTGTTCTCATGTGAATTGTCAAAGAAATAGTTGTATTACACAATATTTATCAACGACAACAATATAAACATCGGAAAGTTGATAGGGCACAGCAAGAAGCAAATATGACATGCAACTTTACTCTCTTTATCTTTTCTTTGAATCACTATTATCCATTAAATATAATTATTATTATTAAGATGTTCACTGTCAATACTTGATGGTAAAAGAAAAATAGCCGAGCCATAGAAAGGGGATTGGCAAACGTCAGCCTGATGACTATTGTCCCGGCCCAAATCTGGACAAATAGTTTGTTGATTGAGTCACAAATCATTGTGATGATTGGAAATACTAATATCAAATCCCAGTTTGATGAAATGTTATCTCTAAAAATGCAAATAAAGTATTCACATTAGTAGACATTATTATTATTATGTTCCCCAGTTACCGTAGTTATTATATGTAAATATTTTACTCGGATTATTATGTCTGAGAAATGCAGATTAATTTTTTCAAGCCATGTCGTAAAACTCATTTTTATTCGGTTGTTCTACCTTTCTTTTTGGAAGAGAGTTAAGTAATGAGGATAGCACAAATACAAGAATAATGGTTAGGTGATCGCTCTCGCTACGCCCCATTTTTAGGTGCATATAGGCGGCGAAAGGGAATTTCCGAATCATTGAAAAAGACTTACAAAAAATAAAAGCGTGCATACTTCGATCGTGATCAATTGATCATGGGAGAAAATTTAATCAATACTTTTTATAATTTATATTCATAAAATAATTTTCGATATGATTTCTTTTCATTATTAACTGTCTTTGGGCATAGCACACTAAAAAGATGGTCACATTTACCTATTATGATTATCATAATATCGTTTGGATTCATAATTTATAAAATCTTTAAACTTTCTCACATAACTCAATCGAAAAAAATAATAATCGAGCGTTAGATAACTTCCCATTTTTAATTCATAAAACGTTATTTATGCGGTCACGAAAAAAAGTAGTGAGATATATTTTATTCGATATTTATGTTAATACTAAAAAGTGGAAGTTTTCATTTCTAAATAAATTGATTACGCGTGTAAATTTTGTTTTAAGCTTAAACTATTGAACATTGATATACATTTATATGTTAGATGATGCTTGTTGTAATTGTAAAAACATTGTTTATCTGACCTTATGTGTATTCGAATGTATAATGGATTCATAGAATTTCCCAACGCGATTTGATTATAAAGTTTAGCTGTGTACACAGGTAATAATTACTCTTTTCTGTAGGTTAATCAAGCTTAACAATTGAAGCCGTTTATAAATACTGTATATTATCATATTGAAATAATCATGAAAATAAAACTGTTGATAGTTACTAAGAACGGTGCTTCTCAACCGGGTTCTTCGTGGCCCAATTAGGGTACCAAGGGGGGCACAGAGAAAACATAATTTAGGAGAACTACAGCACAGTTGAGGGAGGCCACGAGCACAGTTGAACTGAGTTCATAAAACATAGATAAGTGAGATAAAAAAGTCTCACATATTTCAATGATTGTGAAAACCGTTCCATTTTGTAACAGTTGTGGAAGCCGTGAATTCTCAACTTTGTGGAGAAGCGAGCTAAAAAAAATCTGTCATATTTTTCAATAATTGTAAAATTGCTAAACATAATAGAAAAAAGGTGTTCGAGTTGAAAATTATTTTGGAAACTCAGGTAGAGGTATGCGAGCGGGCCATTTAAGCTAAAGTCATATGATAGTTTTTTTCGTAAATCTTCAGTATACAATTTTAAAATTATAGTGGATTCATAGTTTTCAAAGGCTCTCTCAAAAAAGATAGATAGGTGAAAGCGATAAATTCACTCACATATTTTGATTTATAATTGCACACTTTACATTGAAAATATAAGTGTATTTTTCATCGTAGCTTTTCTATGAGTGTCAACAAATCACTATTGTGATGATGTTGGTAAAATATTTAATTTAATTGTCAGTCTTAATACATATTGAGCCAACTTGTGGCACATTTAACAGATCTTCAAGTTATTTATTAAAGTTAGCGTCATAAAAAAAACATAATGTCTTCTCGATTTGGCGATAACCCGGATGTGCTTGCTCGCTGCTCGCTGCTCTTCTCGCTAAAAAACAACAAACTTACTTTAACAGATTTGGAGATAGCGATTGCGCCCACGCCATCAAAAGCGACATTTTACTTTATATTTTATTACGTATTGTTTCAAAATAAATATTATTGTGTTATATCAAAACGGTCCTCAATCATCGGAATGTGGAATGATGTTTAGTTTCTTACGGAGATAATATTCTTACATTCACAATACAAAGCATTAAGATAAAGCTTTTCAATTATATGTTTATTTGAGCAATTCGTTATAACCTTTCAGATGACAGAAATTTATCGATGAAGTTTTTTATGTTTGAATACCGTCACTTATTACAAATAATAAAAACTTGCTGTAAGCCTATTGCCCTCAACGGGAGGATTTAATAAAAAAAAACATAAATTTACTGGCGTGATCAATCAAATGTAAACTTAATTATTGATTATATCAATTAATTCTTTGTATGGATTTTTTTATTAATATATGACTAGAATTGGATTATTTATATATTATTTACTGTCATACCATAAGCCAACTTAACTGGGAACTACCGCTTACAAATATTAAAGGGTAACATTCGAAAACGTACCTAAATAGACCCTAGGCAAAAAAAGGAATATTACTCACCCTGTAGTATAAAAAAAATGTTGGAATAGGGAATCAACCCCCGAACGCAACTTGACATATATTTTATTCGTTCAAACAAAATAACACGTGTTAATAATCCAAAATTTACGTAAAAGCCTAATTCAATAAAAATTACTCGCTGCTCGAACGGTTAAAAAAATCGACTCAACCAAAAAAATGTTTGTATATTTGTATTTGTGGTGATAGTAAAATGATCCAAATTTACAAAAAAAAACTTTATTTGATGAAAAAATAACTCAAATGGTTGATGGTTTAAATTTCTACACAAAGACATTACAAAAACATCTTTAGTATTAACGTTTATGAAAAAGCCTAATTTAAAAAGGAAAAATAAATTACTACTTAAGGATATTTTTTATATATAATAATAAACTCTTTAGAAAAAAAATTGGATAAATACTAATTTAATAAAAAATAACTCACTACACATAGAGTTAATGTCTTAAATTTCTGCACACAGCCACAGCAAAAATATCATGGATGCCACTGAAAAAACATTTAAAATACTAAATTTAACGAAAAGATTTAATCAAATAAAAATGATATTTTCTATTTAATATAATAAATTCTTTCGGAAGAAAATTCGCTAAATACTTATTTAATAAAAAAAAACAGCTAAAAATTACTATAACTTAAATCTAACAATGTGAAGCCTCACTGTTTTAAGATTTCATTTTTTTAAATAGTCGGACATTGACGTGTCACAATTGGTAATATAATAAGTAAAATAGAAGATTTATAAATAGAATTAAAATACACTAAAACTAATTGTCCCCAGTTCAAACACCAAATTCACCGAATATGTTATATTATATTGAATTCAGAAGTTTAAATAGATATTTAAAAAATAGTTAAATATTCTCTCCTGATCCAAATACATAATGGTAAATAGTCAATCCTCGGGCTAAACATAAATCTTGTATAGTTTTTTTTCTGAAGTCTAAGCAATCCCAGATCGATCTGACCACGGGACGGGCATGTTGATTTTAATCTTTTCGATTTCGAGACCTAAAAACGATACGAGAATCTTTATAGCGACCGGAAATTTTTCTTAAAATTACGCAAGATACGAAGATACTCGTGCGAAATTATACTTAACTACCTACTTATTGTGTTATGTATGCGTCACATGCAATCGAATTTATATTGAAGATTATATACAGATTTGTTTACCCGATAAATCAGTTTGATTTATAGATTTGATTATTAAGAGATGAACACATGTTCAAATACCAAATATGTCAAATGCAAAAGCAATAAATTAATTTACTGAATCTCAAAATTCAAAAAAAAAATGAATATAAATTATTCGCCGCTCTTCTTTCTCCGTTAATTCAATTAATTTTTGTTTCGACACACTGTATTATTCAACCAATGGCCTTGGCGATATATTATAATTTTTCATTTAATTCTTTAATCGTTTCATATTTTTAAAAATATTTTATAACATTTGAGAACATTACAAAAAATGTTTTAGTTTATTTGGAATTGGAGTGACAATGCCATCTTCTTTTATTGTAGAGATTAAACCTGACCAATTATGAATTATTGGACTGGGATAATTAGCACACTTAGCATTTAGAAATATACATTTTAAATAAAAAATAAATACGAATCTTCTTCGTTTTGTAAAATACTAGTATAATTAATCATCTTATTTGTTTAACGTGTGCTTATTCCTTTCGAGAGAAACTATGTATTTGCGCCACTAATTTTGCACCACGGATTTGGCCTAGAAAGGATTAACCACAATACAGTAGATCTATTTTTTTAAAGTTTCTTTTGGGGTGGCAATACAAATGATGAAAGTAAACTGAACGAAGGCATCTCGCCTCCAACGAGTTAAGAATGCGACAAACTGCCTCATGCAGATGACTGTCCAATAAATAAGCATCTCTTCTGATAAGCGTGAAGAAGATGCGCTTTTAAACTCAGGCCGTGTATTGAGTGTGCATAAAATTGATGTCGTCTGCCAATATAATATTCCGCCTTCTTACAAACCTCTTCCTACCTACTCAGAAACCAAATTTAGTGACTGCAGGAAATCTTATTAATAAGCCAGCTACAGAGCTTTCAAATAATTCAATTTAATATTGTTGATTTCTTGATATGGCGAAATGGCGTAAAAATTTGCGATGCTTTTTGTTTTGTAGTCATATCCGCAGAGTGTGTGGACTTAAAATATAACATACATAAAAATAAGTTTTTCTCGAGAACTGTTTGCTACTCAGTCGCTAAACATCTATTTTTTTGAGAGATAGGATCACAAATCCATAAATCGATAAAAAAAATTAATGATATGATACGTAATGTCCGTAATAAGATACGAACTTTTAAAGACCTCAACCGAAGCCAACAACCTTGACGACTCGGTTACAAGACAGGTAATGCATTTAGTTCTTCAAATGTTATTTTTGTTTATTATGACATCCCCGTCATATCTTTGTCTGGTGTATATTCAATATTGTTTTTAAGAACAAGGGTATTATTATATAATTGAAACCAAACATATGTACATATGTTAATATTTAAGAGAAATATATTATTCATTCTTGTCTGGTCCATGGCATAGCGGTCAACGTCGATGGCTTCCATGCCGACTTCATAAATGTAGACTTGGTACCAAAAAAAGAGTGGAATGTTTTTACACCATGTATTGACAGTGAACCCATTAAAAGTGATTTAAAGTTCTTCTAAGTGAGATCAACAATAACATGCTGTTTGTTACTTAACTATTGTAGAACAATCGGTTAACTTAATAGTTTATTTGACAATAACCAAGTAGGTATATAAGAACTATAATGTTTCCAATGCATATTTAAATCTTAATATTAGCAGCTCTGTATGTACCTCAAACGTGTTAAGCGAAGTAAAACAAATTCGTCGCATTCTCAACAGATGTAAAGATATTCTTAATGGAATTCCTCGTTGTGAAGAGTACAAGAAATTCCAATACACGTGATCAATTCGCTTATGCAAGATTTACACCGTTTGTTTATTAGTTTAGTTATTTCATTAAAATATTTTATTTTCTGCTTGCATCATTCGGTAGCTGATTATTTCTCTTAATTGGATGTTTTATTACCTTTTATAATGAATTTATATTGAATAAGTAATGTCTGTCAATTTGGCGATGAAACGAATTTGAAAGATGATGAAATAAATATAATATTAATCTTACACACGAAAGTAAACATCGCAGATCATATAAATCTATGTTTAAAATCTAAAAACATTGTTTTGTTCATGTTATATTTGTGGATGTCTTACATATATGAATAATATTCGTCAGCAATGGTGACTGATAATGGATTGTACACTCTTTGGATTTTTTTTTTTAGATGTTTCAATTGTATATGCTCTCGCCTGTTTATTTTTATAGAATATAGATGAAGACTCGTGATAATCAGAACAATTGTTTTGCTGAAACATAAAGTGAAAAATATAGCAAAGTCTTGTGCACCTTGGTCGATGGTCCCGGGTTTGGTTGATACTGGACTTTCTTCAACGATGAACTATTTTACCATTTTCATGATGAAATTGCGTGCTTGACATATTCTCATCAAAATTAGAAGCATTCAATTGAACGCATAATGTAATAATACAAACTTAAATTGATATCATAGAAAAAACTATTACATCGTTAACTTAATTCAACTTTACCTGTTTTTTTCTGAAAATACTCGAAACCATTCTCAATCATTCAACAGCAAGAAGAAAAAGTACGCTGTAGGAGCTAACATTCTTTACAACAGAGCAAACGTTGATTCGTAATTTAATCAATAATTTTGGCCGTGTTGTCTTTATAATCAATATTGAACTGATTCAAATATTGATATTCATGTTTTTTTAAAACTAATATGTTGCATCGTTAATGTTTTGTGACTACGATTACGCCGCATGGATTAATTCTATCATGCAATCGTCGTAATTTAAATTCTTTGCCATGGAGTCGCTTTATAATCGATTATTCAATATTATCATAAAATGTGATGTACAGTAAATTAGCATAAATTATAAGGAAGAGTCGTTACGAGGTCGCAGTGGGTCGGCAGTGTACCGCAGCTAGTCGAGTTTCGCGGGGGAATGCGGTCATGCGATCACAAATCTGTTTGGGCGACTAATAAACCGACTCTGCGAGTACATACCTACATACTTAGTAAAGAGATGCTCGTTCGCTAACGATTACGCAACGAAAGGTCGCGGGTTCGGGTCGCGCGACACACTCACCACTAAAAACTCACTTTCAACTCGACCGGGGCGGCACTCCTTAACTCTCTGTGCGTCCGTGCCTGTTCTGGATATTTTAAAAGAATATAAATTTATAAAGCAACCTTGCTATCGTCTACTCTATCTTTGCGAAATTCGAAAAAATAAATATCATACAAGAGCGCACCAAATTTTACTCTAGGGCAGTGTAGCAAAAAGTCAATAAAAAGCTATCGAATAACCTTTAAAGTGTTCCATGCACGATAGTTTATGACGTAATGAAAAACCGATTTAAATTTCGTATTACGCATTTTTTTGGGCGATGAACTTCTTACAGTAAATTTTAAGGACTTAAGGAATTTATTTCCGTTTTGCAAAAGAACTATCCGTGATGTATTTTTGTTTTATTATGTATTACTTTCGGTCACAGAGTGACAAGGAGAATCTACAAATGATAAATTATACAAGTCAATTTTTTTTTTTTTTTATGATGTAATGATTTTAAATTTTGTTATAAAATAAATAATTTCTATTGATTTGCAGTTATAACAAGCGATTCGCTTGCTATTATATAATATGTGGAAAACCATTTTCTTATAATAAGCTAACACCACCTGCGAGTGGTCAACGTCGTTGGCTTCGGTTACAGAGGTCACGGGTTTTATAAATTGTTTTTTCAGTCGACTTATGAATTTATGTTCGAAGGCATTGATGTATGTGATATCCCCCCTTCCACCCATCTCATTCTATGAACGGATTCTATTATCGACAGCGATTAGTTAACCACTAGTCCTGTCCTAGCCCTATCCTTCTATTCCTACTTTCTTTCGAAAAAAGTGAGGTTGAGCAACTGAGTAACAAGCAGTTCTCGTAGAAAAACATCTGTTGAGGTTAACTACATAGAAGTTCATATGCTCCACATTGGGAGCGGACATAGTAAAAAATAAAAAAAAGCTTACACGTTCTAAATATTAAACTTTTTATCATGTTTTAAATTTCATAACTTTGAGTCAGATACTAATTGTGTTTAGATACATATCCGTATTATGAAAACGTTCGAGTATCCCAAAAACTAATGAGCATGCTATGAACTATTTTGAGATGTGTACCAGAGTACACATTATCCTATTGAATAGACATGCTTTATGTGAGTTGTCAATAATTTATTTAACCGCGTGTCAAGTCACAATAGGAATGTTATTCGACTGAGTGTCGACGACGACGACAAGTCGATGTTTCCAATCGATTTTTATAAATTAACTAGCACTGAGAATAATACTGATTGATTGAATTCTTCGAGATGACGTTATAATACTTGGCTTATTTTTGATTAAGTGTTACATGCAGGTGTATTCAATCCAATTCATTTTCAATATAATAGTATTATCTATAGAGTCATTATTCTAGGATGCAATGATTATAACTTCCAAAATACAGAATGTTAAAGTTCCACCTTTTATAAACATACAACTCTGTGAATAATATCATATCTAATATATAAAAATGAATGTTTATATATTCGTACTTTATGCGCTGCCACACCGCTTATCCGATTGCAATAAAACTTTGACAAACATTTTGCTTGCACTTCCGGGAACGTTATAGGCGAGTAAAATTAACTTACATTAGATCTTATATATAAAAATGAATGTTTGTATGTCTCCCATACCGTTCATGCAACTTGCGCGAAGGTTATAGACGTATTACAATTACAGTAGGTGGCGCGTGTGTCGTACCATAGATAATCGGCAGCAAACGTCAAACAGACAGAAAAGGAAGACATGCACTTCAATAAACACAATTAAAACACAAACACTTTCTTCCTTTGAGTGGCATTGCAACGCTTGCCGGGAACCGGCTAGTGTTAAATAAAATTTGTTTCATTTCGATAAAACAATAAATTTAATATTCAAATAATTGTATATTTGTTGTCATATGTAAAAATTACAACATAAATATCGTTGAAAAAATACCATTTATTGTACTAAAAACATATGATTTATTAAGATCGGGATTGATTTCGTTCATCGCGAGAATTATCACCTGATCTGATTGTGATTGATTTAATTTTAAACTTAATAAATAATGATGAATTAAAAGTTTTTTTTAAGTATAATGCCCTTCTTTAAAAAATTGATAGAGAACACACTAAAATTATTAAATATTATCAATATTATATACTTATTAGTTTTTATCGAAAGAATTTAATTTTTATATTCGTATTCTATATAACATTTAACGGCACGTTAATGGATTCATATTAAGTTCTAAAATTTTAATCATAATTTAAATAACTGCAAAACATAATATCTTTCACAGTTATTAACGTTCAAGTGAGATAATTCCATGTAAGTTTTGGGTAATTCTCATTGTGCAGTATTTGTTCAGTGGTTGTCGACCAAATAACGGACGTATTCTTATTCTTCTCTTAGTTCACCATCGCTTTTGAAATTGAGAAACGAACAATATTGTAATTACGACTCCAGGAAAATCACTTCAAATGTACGTCTATGCTATTCATCGTTTTCCTTGTACGATAACTAGACTTATTTGTCTGTCGCAACGCAAAAAATGTGATTGAATTATGCAGCATTTCTATGGTCACTATTAGAAATTTTAACTTATTGAGTTTTCCTAAAATTACTACATTGGTAGGTTTTGTTTTATATTATGATATAATCCAGCAATCAAAACCACAGAGTAACCGTATACAGTGCTTTGAAAACAGATATATGCCTGCGCCGAATACTGGGAATGCGGTGGTTTGACTTTACCAGAAACACGGAGATAAAGGAACGGACTAAATAGCCGTCAATTACGTTCAAAGTAAAAAAAAAAAAGTGACGATGGACCTGGCTTGGACATGTGCTGAGGATGCCTCAAGAAAACCTGAATTCTGTTTGTCTCATCTACCAACCGGGTGGATTCCGCCGTCGTGGAAGGCCACTGATGACCATCTATAGCAGTGTCCGCCAAAATGTGTGCCGCGGCACACTACTGTGCTGCAAGAAGTCTCAGGTGTGCCGCGGTGAAAGAAACCTTAAAAATGTTAATTATAATGCCTATTCTTCAATGTGTAATAAATTTAACATCTACACGTTCAATCAAATATTTGTCACGTTCATACATAGTGATCAAAGCGACACATATTCCTTTTTTAAATGTACATTTCCTTTTTTAAAGCATTTTTATTTGGTGTGCCGCGGTACAAGTACCATTCACCAGTGTGCCATGAAGTAAAAAAGTTTGGCAGACACTGATCTATAGCAGGGGTCGGCGCGGCTCGCAAGGTTCTCTAGATTAAAAAATTTGCTTACACATGTCACCAAAGTGCGGCCCGCACTAATTAATCCCCACGTAAAATATTTGGCACTTTTACAACAAGGTTGCCGATCTTTGATTTATAGGATATACTCAGTGGAGCTACGGGACGCTGGAATGATATGGGAGAAAGCAAGAAGATTGGCGAGGGACAGAGAATCTTGGAGGAATCATGTGGTGGCCATATGAGCTGACTAAGGAGCGGATATGGACATTTTTTTTTTAATCAGCAAAAATAGACAAGAGCTTAATTTTTTTGGTAGCACGATTTCATAATATGTATCTACAATGTTTTACAGCTCATGTAGACCTTTTAATGATAGAAATCAGGACTGTGGAGTCGAGTAAAACAAATACGACTCCGACTCCGAGGAAATTTTTCAAAAGTTTCATTTTATCTTATATATTATATATTTATACCATCAGATCATCTGTAGTAAGCCAAGAATGGAATGGCAACATTTTTTGTAGTTTTGGCAGTATTATTTTGTTTGAATACACTTCAGAATTCGAGCCGCTCATTTTTCACGACTCCGACTCCGGTCAAAATACCGCGACTCCGCGACTCCAACTCCAACTCCACAGCTCTGATATAAATACACACTCAACTGTTCTATTACACGTTAGATATATTACACAAAAAAAATTGTAAAAAAAACAACATTATAGTATAGAAAATCTTATAAAAAACGTACTAAGGAAATTATACAAATTATTATTCATAACGTGTATTTCAATAGAGAAAAAAACTATTAACAGTTAGGTACTTGGTTATATAGGGGGACTTTTTATAATGGACGCTTTCATTGCTAGGAATGACACGTCTAGGACTCGTCTAATCTGTTAGAATCCAATGATTTTTTTGTTTGTTCTTACTGCTTTGTTATAAGAAATCTGTGTCTTTTTAGTCTGGCAATCGTGTAAATATAAATACGGTGGAACCCCCAATTAAACTAGACCGGATTACGCGCTGGCTTGAAATATTCGCCGCAAATCCTCCAATTGAACGGTCGCATTCCAGTGTCGTTGCTACGAGACGGTCGTCCGTGCGGTGCATACAGTCAAATTTTGGCTAGCGTCTGTGTATTCAACACGTGCCAGGCTATACACGCATAGCCGGGCGACTGTCTATGTGTTGGATTTTGTAATTTATCACTTAGTAACTAAATATTTCGTCCATATTTTTGTTTGGTAAAACTAAGGGAAATCTTAGTCTTGCATATTTCGCGGAAAAAACAAAATCCCTAATTTTGTATCAGATTCGCTCCCCCAATCACACTACTTCCAATAACACGGTCCCGACTTCATTGTAAATGGGGGTTTTACTGTACAGTCAGTTCACGATATTACTTTATAGTATTTCAAAATCGTGTTAAAAGAATTAGGTGTATATATATATATTTATCTATTTAAATAAAATATATCTCAGTCACTTGACTCGGTTGAAAGAACCTGGATTATGGAATAATTGTTAATGTTTAATTCAATAGATGATCTAGTGGTCAGTGTTCCGCATGCGATAAGATAAACGCATAATCAAAATCGATAAATAAATTAATTAACCAATTCTTAGAAAGTGTACGTCATTAATCAGTGTCTAAGCTAAAAGAGGATTTTAATGTTTGTACTTAGCTCAATACTTTACTGGCCATACATGGGTGGATTTTCGTAATTTTCAAATCTTTTTTGCATTAAAAAAATCTGCAGGTAAAATCAATTTTCAAAAATTGTAAGAAATCAAATCGGCTTAAGTAATGTCGATTTAATCAACATGTAAAAAACTATTCAAATTACTTAATATGAGTAAAGGATCATTGGGATATGATTATTCATATTACGGCGGCTGGAATAACGTTCTTTCTCTTCTTCTTTGGCCTTGTTCGCTCCCTATGTGGAGCACATGGCCGCCACGCGACACCTCCATGTTTTCCTGTCTCCCACCAATTACTTTGCTTCCTCCCATGACCTAAGGATAGTACCCGACGGACGTCCCACCGGTTGAAAGAAAAAGCAGGCAGGATTAAGGCTTTGCGGAGGCATCCGCACCACGTGACCCAGCCAGTTCCAACGTCTCTCCATAACCACTGACGTGACGGGACGCTGTCTTGTACGCAAACAAACATGGCTTTTAGTATGTTCACTGTCAACACTTACTTGGTGGAAAGGAATTATATGTTTAAAAAAATATTCATTTGTACTAATTCAATTTTCATTTAATATGATCAGGACCTTTTTATTTTCAGGCTAAGAAAATATAATAATACAGTATTGTTTATACAAAACGAAATAAAATCAACATGGTGGAACAAAGAATTCGCATTGAAAAGAATTTATAAATAATGGTACAAAATATGAATAAGTGAGTCTGAATTGACTACAATTAAGACAGGGGTGGGCTGGAGGGGGTTTCCAGGGATCGCGCGAGCCCCTTGTTAAATTAAGAAAAACACTATTCTCAGATCTTCACGTCATGTAATTTATGAATTTGCAATATATTTAAATTAAAAAAGTGATAATATATATTTGGGATTTCTGACTACATTTTTCAGCTATTGATATTGATTAAATTACGATATATTGCGCATTTGATAGCTTTACAAATTATTGCGTATAATTAATTGCATATGAACGATAAAAAATTCACACCTTTCCCAGAATATCGCGAATAGCTGCAAGATTTAGCGAACCTCTTGTTATCGCATTGTCAGCCCACCACTGAATTAAAATGTTTATTACCTCTAAAAATTCAATACTTTTCTCTATTGATTGAAGTTCCATCGTAAATACTATCAAAATAATATCTTTGTTTATGGCAAAACAAAATGGCCTGACTAGGTATGTAAGTACCTAATGGCGATGTACGTATAACCTACTTGACACGTTCAGGCCTTGTATGCGGAAACGATTTTAATTGGAAGGCATCTATTAAACAATTAGGCGAAATTTCAAAAATATTTGAATTGCTGCTAGGTATATCAACGATTACGGTCTCGTGAGAAATCATTCCGCCAGATAAGAAATCAATTATTAAAATATGTTTTCCAAGCAATTTAATATTAATATACTCTCCGTGACTTACCAGTTATTCTAATATCAAAATTCAATCAAAAAAGTAAATAACTACCTGATGAAACACACCTACGAAAGTTTAATATAATAAATATTCATTTAATATGTAACCTACGGTTAGAATACATATACTATTGCAACGAAACATTTGTTAGCAAGCATCATTAAGACATTTGAGACTAAATATCCAATAACAAGAAAGCAACCAATTTATTGTTGTGTTTATTTAATATTTTTTTGATTGAAAAAAACCTCTTTATTTTATCAAAATAATTCAAGCAAGTGAGGTTCAATTTTTGTCACTATTTAGTGGGTCCGTAGTTACAAAAAGTTTCAGGAACACTGATATAACGTACAATTAATACTCTCTTGACGATCATTATGAGAAATAAAAATGTGCCATGCATATGTAACAGATAGTATATAAAAAAACATGACCGCTTTTGCACAAAAAGTGAACTGGTTTATGGAAGTCTATTTGCTTGCTTTTTTAGTACAACTTTTGCAATATGTTTGAGATACATCCTTTAATTATAAATTTTACTAGTGTTATTTGATGATGTTGTTTACTATTGAAACATAAAGTTAACGAAATTTCTTCCCTAAATTTCTTTTTCACCTTTATAGTTGCCCATACTCTACAGCAGGGTTTGCCAAACATTTCTGCAATGAAACACTTCGCAAACCCAGAAGTTTTAACGTAACACTAAGTTTATTTTTTGTGTTGGGTAATTCACCATAGTAAAAATAATAACAAAATATGTTGTTAAAACACTTATTTTTCACTTATTATTTTCTAAGACATCACATAAAAATGTGAGTAAATAAATGATTTTGAGTCGTTGAATCGAAAATCTGCGTGATATCAGACACAATATTAGCAAGTAGAATTCTGACGTGGCATCGAACATTTTCATGCGCTCTAGTTTCGTTGCAGCTTAATGAGAAAGTCCTACTCTGAGAGTAGCTTGTTTTGACACGTTGTGGGACTATTTTGACACACTTGCCCAGAAATCATTTAATTTATTTGCATTTTTGTTTCAAGCTTAGACCTACTAGTATAGTTATCACGGAAAACGGATTCCGAACTCAGGAATCATCTTTACCATTTTGAGGAAAACATTGCAAAAGAGTTCTTTTGAAATTATGTATCTGTTTCATGAACACCTATTCAGGTTTCAAAGTTTGGGAAACCCAGCTCTACAATCTACATTATTGCGATTCTTGGTAGTTGAATATTTAAAATATTTCAGTAGATTTACATTATTTTATCAATATAATATATAATGAAATATAAAGTTTGCGTCTGAAGGCGTCATCGTCACAATAATTAACCGAAAGTTAAGAAAACACACAATATATGTAATTAATGTGTAATCGCTCGGAATGTTTTATGATTTTCATCGAGATAGTTTTTTTGCGAAGAATTTAACCTCAATTTATACGGTAGATTAATTTAACCCACTTATTGCGTAACATGCAGAAGATCCATTTATCATAGAGTACACACGTCACACCCGCAGAGCAATTAGCATGATTACTTGGCTACACAAGCAATTAGTTAATTATCCATTACTATATCACCACAATTCATCCAGATGAATATTTTTCATTATTAACGTCGCTTTGATAGTAGGAATGTGTATTCACAATAAAGGAAACTTATTTTTTAAACATAATAATAGAATATTTAGAAGAAAAACATAGAAGCTATCGATAATATGCTGCAATAAAATGATATATATTTATATATTCTTACGCTTATGCTATTTGGAAAGAAATGGAAACATCGCAGGCACCTCTGATGTGAAAACAGTGCTTAGAGAAAGCAATGAGATAACTGTGTTTCATTATTATAGCATTAACTCTATTACGTGAAAAGTTTGGGCTACTGACTCAAAACCAGTTCTCGTATACCGACTTCTTTTCAAATTCTCCATTACTAGTAACATACAATCAAGTAGCAACGTCGTTCCAGGACCCGGGCTTAAATCTCAGTATGGATAGTTTCATAAATTGATTTTATTATCGATATACTCGATGGCATAGATGAATGTTGAAAGGTTGAGAAACTGAGTAACGAGCAGTTCTTGTAGAAAAGCTTCTGTTAAGATAAACTCTATTAATAGACTATATGCTACGAATTGGGAGCGGACGTGGGTAAAAATAAGTGCACAATTAAATTTTGTGGTTATATACATATAATCAGCAACAAGATCAGGAGTGGGGAACCGTTTAATTTATAAATGCCACATTCATTTATTTGATTCAACTCAAGGCTTTTTTTCGACTGTCGAAAATTTAACAAGTGGATTGAGCTCCTTTTCCGAGCCCTTGCGTATAATTTTTTGATCAAAGTGAATATTTTAGTCAAGTCAAAAGGTCGTATCAGAGTAGCCAAGAAGCCGCAGGTTCCCCTCTACTAAGCTAGACTTTAAGATTGCAAAAAGAAAATATTTTAATTTATTTCAAAGTCCTGCAATAAACTGTTTCACATATCAAAATAATAAATTTGAAATGATTTTTCGACTCATTGCTCATCTTATACGTCTTGTCATTTTTGTAACATTTGTATTTTTTGACTGTTGTGTTTTTGAAGTCGAACATTTTTAATATGCCTGTTTATAAGAGACCGATGAGTGAAAATATAGTATCATTTTGTATATGTTATTTCTGTCGTTTTCCGGTACATATCCAAATATGAGTCATAACGTGTAGATATCAAAGTAATAATTAAATTCTTAATTGATACAATTATTCAAATTAGACTCTTCGAAATCGTCATTACTGACTAGAAACGAGGGTTTTGGATAACCGATGAATTTTTTTCCAATTGATTATGTAAATGACACACAGTAATATATAAAATAGATGTGACGTTATTCGATGAAACTCCCAGAAAAAAAATAAGCACATAAACAAACGGTGAAAGCTGTTTAAAGTTGGTCAGATAGCTGAGAGATGTGTATTGCCTACTGACATTTAACATAAAATGCCGATATTATCTGATTGATTATTTTAATTAGCATTTGATTTTGAATGAGCCGTTAAACGAAAAATGCTTCATTAAATCCGAATGAAGATGTTTCGAGATAGATTTTCAGCGATTCAAATATTTATTAAGTCATTATTTTAAGACATTAACAGTTAAACAGCTTCCTTGGACGATTCAAAACATAGAAAGTAAACAAATATTAGGTAATTATATTTTGGTGGAAGTTGTCGATAGATTTACAAATATTATTTATTATGCAGTCATGAAAATTTCTTTGAAAAAAAAAACATAAACGGCGAGAACTGCAAAAAAATGCAAATAAATTTAATGACATGAAATCTTTCATACTAGATATGCGTCTTTTGCGAACTAGAAATTCATATAAACGACGCAATCTTTGTAATGAAGAAAAATCAATTGTGAATGGAAATAATAATATAGTGTCAAATGATTGCACTTTCACTCTAAAATAGCTTTGAAGGATGTTTGGATGTGGAGAATCGAGTTAAAATTAAGGTTTAACTGTTTTTTATTTCAACTCTTCACTGTATTGACAATAAGCAGTTGATCGCAAGTGATTGATTTTCGTTACACAATGATACGAGTCAGTGAGAGTAAATTTGACAGAGGAATCGAATCGATTTACAACACACTGATACATTTCTCATGTCAAGGATTTACTGATTGTACATAGATCTAACTACCATAGAGAGTAAAAATCTGCGACTCGTGTATTTTATTATTAGTGATATTTTATTATTAAAAATCTACACAAATAATAACAATTGTTGCTGAACTAAACTTACTTATTATTACTAAGCTATAATATAACAAAATTTCCGGTCTCGTAACTGAGCGGTGGTAATATCTTTCATAGTTTCGAATACTTTTATATATTTTTATTAAAATCGAATTATTTTTACATAAAAACTATCATGTCTTCTCAACCCTCCGTCTCAAATATTGAAAAGAAACGCAGAATAAGCAAATAGCCTAATAGACTTTTTTCTTTCTGAAAAGCGGAAAAAATGACTGACAAAAAGCCTATTGAAACGTCTCTGATTAAAAAATTCAATCAGATCTAATATATTTTATTTTTTTGTATATTTTGATATGGTTTCAAACAATAAAAACATATATTCTATTTACATTTTAATAGTTATCAATTTTTCAGTAAAATATTTAACTTCGAATCTAATTCGCTTTATGAATGTTTTCTAGGTTGTGTAATAAATTATTTCAATATCGGTTTAAATTAAATTAAATTAAATACCGTCAAGTATGTTTTATGGTTTACCTATTATTGTAAATGATATTGAAAACGTTTATATTATGGCAATTTTATTATGTAAATATCAGTAACGCAAACTCAATTTATGTTTTTATTATTCGATGTAAATCAACAAAGGGATCTTTTATTTTTATTGAATCTATAAATTATCTTATATCTGTTACACTCCCGGAACTACATTTGAGATAAACACGTAGGTTCAAAAAATAAATATTCTTCGCGTATTGTTTATTCGATATCACATTACAAATTCGTTTCTACTCTGACCCTTTATTAGCATAAAAAATTAACTTTGAAATGCCTTCGAGTGATCAATTATTAAAGAACAGAAGTTTTCTCCATTCTAAAATGTAATGATCACATTACGACGGACATTATGGAACTTGTGACGTTGCATAAGGCCAGGCCAGGCCAGACCAGACTACCGATCGTCCAACTAATGCGGCGTTTTAATTTTGTGATAAAGGCATCTTTACAAATGACCACATTTGATTATTTAATATTCGATCATTACTCAAGATGAAAGTGATACTTTCTAAGTAGTTATTTTTAATATTCGATCGCCTATGGAGATGTTGCGCGGCCTTTGACGATAATAATTAATTTCTAAGAAAATATTTCCATCGGATTATATTAACTGAGAGCTAGTTTATTTTTTAATACTAGGTTAGAAAAGTAATAAAATTTGTTCTCTTTTTTATATCATTATTGACTCGAACTGCATATGTTTAGTGTCACGGCTTCTGAGTCAAGAGATTATTCCATCTGAACTTTTATAATAATTAATTATTTTATTGGTGATATATTTTCGACGGAATCGACGTTTACTTTATGGAAATTGTTGTATTGAATATTAAAATTGATAACTTTTGTATTCTACGGGTTATATAACTACGGTGGCGCGTATTTTGCCTGCTTAATTTGACAGTGTTGGCACATTAGAAAAACAAACAAAAAAGTTTGCAAAGAAACACCCGCTTCATTGTCAAGAAATAATGTTTGCTTTTTCTTCCATTCTATTTTGTTGTTTGATATTAATTAAAGTAACTCAGCTTTTGAAAACTCATCGTTCAGATATATGTACAAACATACCTTAATGGTGGTTTCTACTGTTTAAACTAAAATTTATTTAAACTTATTTAATATCCATATGCATACGTTTGAAAACGATAAAGAGCGGCTACTTCCAGCTGTTATCCCCCAGGAATCAATTGTTAAGTACAGGACTTACTAAATTTGAACGATTCTAATCAAATATTGAAGTTCCATCAATGGCTTAATTTGATCCAATCAACTCGTTTTTAACACGGTAGATATGTTGTATATAAAACGTGTTATTTTAAAAAAGACCAACATTGTAGTTCATCTAGAGAAATGCGTAAAAAAGATAATAATTTAGACTCAATAAGTAAATTATACAGTAAATTATTCATAATTTAGTTAAGAAAAATAATATTAATACAATATATACGGAGACTTTTATAAGGGACTGGACTAATGACACGTTTAATGTGTTAGAATATAATGAGCAAATTTTTTTCTTATTATCGTCCTGTGTTGTTGAATTTCTTTTTATTGGGTACGCTATCATTTCCTGTGTTTTTTGTTTCTGGAAATCGTGTTTGATTAATTAGTTTTTATAAAAAAAATAGTATTCGTTCTTTTTAGCGGACCGTTTTATTTCTGGAAATTTTATGTCGAATTGGACATTTTTAGTAATAGTATTTGTGAACTGTTTGTTAAATTTTACTATTTTATTTTTTGATTTTTTGTGTTGATTTTGATGTATTATATAGTTTTATTTTATATGCTGTGTCTTTATATTTGTCAAGTACATGGCGAATTGGCGTCAGCTGTTATGTCGTGTACTATAATTTTAATTTTAAGCAATAAATAAATAAATAAATTTCAAAATTGTAAATAAAAATATCTACACATTTTATCTTTTGGGATAACTGTAGTTTAGAATGTTACTCAGAAAAAAAATCGTTTGATGTGCTGTGTAATTTTAATTGAGTAAGCTTTCATTAGGGTTTTAATTAGATGATCAATGAACGATGGTTTATGTTTAATTACTTTACAGCTTCCGAAATTTTCTTAATGTTTATCGATATGTGTTTGGTCCGCTGAGGGCTGTATATAAAAGATAACCGTATAGGAGTGTTTAAAATACTTAGATGAAATTTAAAATTATCATCTTCCGGAATTATTCATTGCAAGAGTATCATCTATTTAGCGTTCGTATTAAATATCGGTAAACAGAGTTATTATTATTGTGTTAGGTATACAATAATTTTAATTTGATAGAGATTGCATAATAGGAGTGAAGATAGTCGGAGGTAGAGGTCGCCGGCGCCGTAACGTAACATTATATCCAATATAGATGTCACCCGATGAATTCATTATATCATAACGTACGCCATTCAATTTAAGGTCTCTTATACGGACACTCCGAAATTCACGCACATAATTTAAAATATCAAAAATTATTCATAGGAACCGTGTTTTCTTCTATTACATTGCCATCCATATCAAATTGTTATATCCAGGAGTGGGCTGGAAGGAGCTCGGAGGGGCTCCCTCCAGCCCACTTGTTAATTTAAGAGAAAACAATATTCTCAGATCAAATTAGTATATAACTGCAATTTCTGACCAATACCTATATTATCTACGACATGGTTTCTCAACGGTGGGCCATGTGGCCCCCCAGGGGGCCACAGCGTGTTCCAAGGGGGCCACAGAGATTTATTTTAGTTTTGGGGAGCCACAGCACATTTCAGGGGGGCCACGGGTAAATTGAGGATTTCAAATTTCTCGGTGAGCTAAAAAAAAAAAAAGAAGGTAGGGGGCCACAGAAAAATAAAGACACTCAAAAGGGGCCACGCTCCCAAAAAGGTTGAGAAACACTGATCTACGACAGCTTTAGTATACCCAGAAGTACATTTACATTGATAAGTTTACGGTAAATTGCATATTGTAACATATTATAAGTTTATTAAGTAACAATAGATTGCTTATTTAAGTATTGCATATATTTGCATAAGAGTGATAAAAAATTCACTCCCTCCCCAGAACACCGAGAATTGCTTTGAGATTAAGTACCGCCCCTTGTCAACGTATTGGCAGCCCACCGCTGGTGTTTTATATATATCAATCGGGTAAAAAAATATCTGCTTTCAGGACAGAGGAAAACAATTTGTATTTATATTATGCAAGACATGAGTAGAATTAGAACTAGGTAAAACGCGTGTGTTACTGTAAGAATCATACCTGATAAAAGAATACAATAAACAAAAAAGGTATAAACCGATACGTCATTTTGCATCTGTCTACATTTATTTATATCTTGAGATACGTTTTAATTATTACATTACCAATTATTCTTGCATATTTATGCTACGGAAAAACTATAGTATAAACCAGCTGTTCTCAAACTGAGTTTTGCGGTCTCTTAAGAGACCCCGAAGCTGCTTCGCTTTGGACCGCGAAAATCATCGCACATTTTTACTTTATATATTATATTTTTATTACTTTATCATGTAACATTTTTTGGGATATATTGTGTTATCGATAAATATAGGTTTAAAAAACATATTAGACGCCACAAATGATATGAGAGCTGCACTGGCCAAAATAAAGCTAAGCATAGAATAACTGGTTCAGAAAAAGAAAATGCATCCATTCATTAAAATTTAAATATTTTTTTATTTAGCCTACGTATAATATATGGCACGCAGTTGGTATGTGGCACATTTGTGCAAGTAGTTGGCGCCTCCACGAAAGGGTCTCTGAGCCATCGAACAAATTTAAAGGGACCGCCATGCAAGAAATTCTTAAAATATTGAGAACCGCTGGTCTAGACTCAATAGACTATTGTGAATAATTCTGCGTGCTCAACTAGCATTTTGTACAACGCATTAGTATTGAAGCCAAGCCTGAATAGCTTTTCCGTAATTTTCCGCTTTTTAAAAATTATTTTAAATGTAACTTTAAGATATTAAATATAGTTTGATCAATTTACGGACATGGGTTTGAATCTTTGAACTCGGCACATTTAAATGAAAATTTCAAAATCAAAACACATGACTTTACTATATTATTTTTCATTGAAATGTTCCATAAATATTTTATGCGCTTCTGATTGGTAACGGAATAAATACATCGATGGCTTCTATTTAAGCAATATAATTTTATAATTTCTTATCAATATAATCGATGACTTTCGGTTATTCTGCGGTGGGCTGCCAACAAGAGGCTCGCTGAATCTCAAAGCTATTCGTAGTGTTCTGGTAAAGAGGTGAATTTCTTTAAAGCTCTTATACAATCATACGCAACAATTAGTAAAGCTATCGAATTTTAAAATATAATGTACCAATATGCATTGAACCGTTATTCAATATATATCAATAATTTAAAAATATATTTAACTCCACTAGATTTCAAGAGTAAAGAATTCCAAGGTTGACACTGATATAGGTTCATATCAACACTAAACGTATATCACTGCGTCCTAAAATTTAATTATAATGCATATGTATACATTATATCAGCGTTTCCCAAATGATGGGTAGCAACTCGGTACCGGGTCGTAGAAAGCGAAATGCCAGGTCTCCAATTTCCTCAAATAAATCTGTATATTTACTATATATTTTCGTAATACCTCTCATTAATAAATTATTGGTAAATTTGATTTCTATATAGGTTTTTCAGAGTAAATTATTTTGTATTATAACATAAAGACTGTATGGACATAAATATACTGTTTTGTTTTACCTATAGGCCGGTAGTATAGGCCATAACAAATTTAGTCGGTCATGAAGGAGAAATATTAAAATAACCGGGTCTCGGAAAAAAAAATTTGGGGAACCCAGCATTATATAACGCATAGGTCTGAGAATATTGTTTTTCTTAATTTAACAGGGGCTAATCGGCCTTAGTTAAATATAACAAAAGGCTCGTGTGGCCCCAACCCTGCTAATACTTATAATTAACTTAATCTTTTAATATTTTATTTAAATTGTTCGAAATAAGCAAAATGAACGTCATCCTTTTTTTACATTCTCCGACTATATATGTATGTCGAGTATTATAAACAGTTCTCGTTTACCAGCTTTGTTTAGATGCTCCACTAAGTGTTGTATTATGTTTCACATTGGAAGTAATTGTTCATGTAAACCAGTGCTTCCCAACCTTTTTCATGCCACGAACCCCCAAATTTGAAAACAATAATCTGCGGACCCCCGAAAATTTATTATTTCACATGTTCATATTTTATCACAAAGAATAAAAAAGATTCACGGACCCCCGCGAAAAATTTGCGGACCCCAAGTTGGGAAGCACTGATGAAATCAACAATAGGTCATTCGATACGATAGCTATTCCACCATGTGTAACATATTTTAATGCATAACTTATGATGGGCCTTTACATGGAAAAATATATGCATGGAATTTCGTTTAATCATAAAATGTGAAATTTATTAACTTTCTCATATCGGAAACCAGATTGTAATCAGCAATAACTGAATAACCCACAAACAGAAACTGTCTGTGATCTGCTGTAAGACAAATTATTATTATTTCCAATCTTATTCTTCTTCGTTTACCTGACGCCATCTTACGTACATTTCGGCTGTGACCGTTCACGTCACGAGAGATGATATAAACTGATCTCTGCGGAGTCGGCATAATATTATAAGATTTGGTTACATGCTGTTTGTTTTAATAATATCCATGTGAGACTGCGTCAAGAATAAAAATGCAATTAAATACACACAAACAAAACATTTACACTTGTTTTCTAGATAAAAAGCATTTCAACGCGACAGTCATAATAGTATAATGGTAAATTAACTCTAACAGTAGTCTGAGAATATATTAAACTGGTTTTAACACATTTTTGGTAATTATAATTATAATTGAATCAACATCAATATCGGGAGTGCGATTTACGATGCCACCTTAGTCTGTCCGAAGTGGCCGTCCTCTTGCTTGACTCCTCGACTAAAAACAAATTATTCAACCATCGTCCAGTCAGAAAATTTTTAGCCTTCTTAGCTCTTCTTCTAAGACTTCTAAGAAATCTTAGTCACTAATCTAATATATAGTCTAATATAAGTAATTTTGCAGAAATTCTATATCATACGATATATATTATATGGTGTACGTGATGTAGCCAACGCAACCTCCCAGTCTTTATTGAACGGTTAGCGTTGACATCTTCGCACTGGCCGCTATTATATTATATAATGCAAGTTTCATGTTTTATTATTGTAATCAAATTATCAGACTTTCAAGGTTGTAAGTGATAATTCTTGGTTAAATGAAATTATATTTATACAAATAAGTTCAACACATTTGTTTGTACGTTTCGACTATCCACCATTCGTTGAAAATGATCGTGATAAGTGAAACTGGTCCTGATAACACACAAATAATTGAAAACTATTGGATTCTAGTCAGGCAGTGGTCAACGTCGTTAGTTTTCGTGACGGATCTCACGAGCTAGAATCCTAGTTCAGACAGCATTTTTTTCAATCGATTTCTGTTCGAAGACATTAAAGTTTGTGATGTGTGAAAATTTCCTGCTACCCTTGCAATCCTAAAATAAGAGGTGTAGCGAGAGAGATTAGCCAACCATTTTCACTCCCTACTCTCTTACCTCCTTTAAGAGACCATATGCTCAAAATTAGGAGCGGACATGAATTAAATACATCAATGTAAAGAATTTAAAAAACGGGGAATTTAAAAAAATAGTGGAATGATAAGACTGGAGAGAATAGAAAATTCACATGGAGCACCCCAATCTAGTAGTAACGCTATCTATCTTACATAGTATATGTTACCATCTGCACTTAGAAAAAGTTTAAAAAATCAAAAGGGTGTACTGTAGAGTTTGTGATATTTTTACCATGAAATCAACTTTAACTCTCGCGGCTCGGAGACTAGAAAAATACTTCTCTGCCGATGGGGGTCGTTTAGGGACCCCAGTGGTTTCCTCATTATTGGCCTTATTCTTATGAATTTCAAAAAAAAATAGTCTAAGGGCTTTAAAATATCTCTTTGCATCATTCCTCATACATTTTTTTATAAAAATCCGTGGTTTTTTAATAAATAATCATATTTTAAGTTGCGCGTAAAAAAGACGTCATTCCAGTGCAAATATTAATTTGCTACTGATTCGTTCAGCGGCATTCAGCCCAGTTATCTTACAAACGATCGCTGATAAGCGGGTGCTTATCTCGTTATCGCATTATTGTATAAAAACTATGATATAAGAATACCTTAATTATAAACATTGTATCACCCATATTAAAATAGATATTTAAGAAAATGTGGGTATTGGGGTCACATTTCTTGAGCTTAGAACCGGAAAAGTTAAACGAGATTTTCATCACGTAGCAAAGTCGAAATTTCGCGATTTTTTATTGTGTTTCAATTTTCCAAAGTAGTTTTTTATTTTACACGTTTATTTATTGTTTTTTTCAATTACGGCAACTAATGTAATTGCTTTTTCTGTTAATTTATCAATATACTGCCGTTAAGAGAACGTAGTGTGTAAAGAAAAGGGAATCATCTGGTAAAATAATTAACAAAACCTATTTATTTATTTCATATTTTTAATATAAATTTTAAAACTTTAGCTTCGCCCTCTTTTGTTTTTCAAATTCGATATTTAAATCAAAATGTCTTTCTGAATTTACGCTATAACATACAGTTGTCAACAAAAATAAACAATTTTTCAGTTTTATCAAAAAAGAATTACGTTTTGTTTGTACCACATATTTAAAAATATCTTTTATAAAACTTTATTGTAGTTTTTATTGCCTGCGAATTACAAAAAGATTAGACAGGTTTTGTGCCAAGGCTTGTGACAGTAAATTACATAGTTTCAATTGTAATTTGCACCTATTGTTCACGAACGGAATATTTTAGAATAAATCATTTTAATTTCTTAAGTGCAGTTGTCTATTCTTTAATTTGAACAGCGCGCAACAAACTATACCATTTTAATGCAAGTTATATATTTGACGAGAAATTAATGTAGAACGAAATAGGAGCTCGATGCTCTAATTTGTATTTTACAGCACCCTTAGAACTATTTTAAACGAAGAAATATTTCTTCACTTCTATAGAAGAAAAAAAATATAGTAATGTATAAGACATAAAAAATGGCATTTGGTCAAAGTCATTTAATATGAAACTAAACGTTTCTTTATCACTGGCAGGCACATACTATAAATTCATCCACATATTCGACACTACGCTATTTACTGGTGTTGCATATTGAAAAGACATTTAATTAAAACTAATTATTGTAGACTAAGTTTACTCACTAGCTCATTTTATTTTCGATATTTATCGTTGTCAACCGAAAGATTGATTCAACAGGCGTTTACTAGCTTTTGACATTTTGCTGTCTCCAATCTTTGTTATCCTTTCTTTCAATTGCATTAATCAATTAATTGGGAAAGCTGAAACGACAGCAATTTGTAAAACCCTACACGGGTTTGTATGTAACTATAATAAAAACAAACTAGTAATATTTACAATAGTATAATTAATTATTACAATGATAATGGCGATTCAACCAATACGTATCATTAGGAACTAATACAACCTATCATAATGTGTATTCGGGTGAATAATAAGATTTTACTGCCGGAGAAGAATCGCGAAGACTATAGAGCAAAAAATATGCTGACATTATGCATTGGCCATAATGACGGATAATGATTTTCTAATAATGTACGTGAACGCAAAACAGAAGAAATGCTGGAGAAGTTTTTTTAATAAATGTATAGTTTTCACTCACGCTAAGAGATTATTTCATACACAACTTCATACTAAAATTTTGGACCGACTTCGTTTATTAAAGAAGCATTTTCAACTGATAAAAAAACTGCACCGGAATATTATAGAAAATATAATAGTTTGAATTGGGATTGTTATGTTACGGCTTGCAAAATGAGTTACTTTTCCCGGTGGTTTTCAAGATCACATTTGCTTGAAATACTACTTAAAATGCAATATTCGCTCTAATATCTTTTGCATGTATAAATAATTATGCTGCCTTTATAGTCTACTCCAGTTGGTGATAAACTGTAGAATCGGTTTACACCCACAATCGATATATATTTACATAAAATTCCTAGAACTAAAGTCATCCATTATTATAGCCACATATGGCTTGGACGACTTAGATGGTTTGAATGGTCAATATCCGCCTTCATACATTTTTATCCCGAGACTCACCTATCTAATTCTGACCTTACAAAACTTTTTTGTAGCGGTACAAACCACAATATGTCGGGAGTGGTCGAATGAATCATTTTTCATTTAACATAAAATTAACAATTTAATTACAAAAATAATCCTGACAGATATTTTATACGGTTTCTAATTGCAGCGCTGATGACATGATCAGCCACCATTTTACAGTATGAATTGCAATATTTGGAATTACCAAAACCGGGATCCCGGCATTCTTTTATCATCAAATATCAGTTTTTCGGTACAAGAATATGTAATATAAATGTACTATTAACTGATCCTTGTTTACACAAAAACAATTGAATTTGAAATGACCTGACCTATTTGCACGAGACTGTTTTCTTGTCTCCAAATTATTTAGAGATATCACCATTCCCATAGTATCCAAGGCAGTAATTAAGTTATAGCAGTATAATATCGACTGTGGAAAGGAAAAAGGACGTTACCCACAGTTTTCAAAACAGCTTTATTTCGATAATCACAATGTATCAAACTTGACACACGTTCTATCAAAAGGATGTAAGATGAATATCCCGAATTAGTCTCTAAATTTAGCTTTTAAGTTTGAAAAAAGGTGAGCTTGTGAAAATTGAAACAAAAAAAAAGTTTTTTCTAAACAATTTCTTTAATTAATATTAGATTAACCCAATTTAACACCAATTTAGAAGTCTCAGTTCACTTCCAGGCTGTGTATATTTCATAATTTGCATAAGGCCCAAAATCATCAAAACACTTTTTTTGTGCCTCCTGTAAAATTTGCTATTTGTGGGTTACGTGTTTTTTCTTTTCCACAGTCGATATGTATGTAAGTCGGTTACCTTAAGATTTCATGAAGTATCTCGATTCACAGAAAAACATTACCGATAGAGATTACAATACCGGTATTACCGAAACCAGAATACCGGTTGATGCTTCATAACAAAATAATGATTTTGAAAACAAAAATATCTGGCATAAAATTAAACAAAATCGTGCGATGAATTACCATATCTTGAATTGATAAATATTTGTGCCAAATATTTGCAAATACCTAATGACTGTTTGTCCAACAAGCGTTTAATACGAGAGTGATATTTCTCCAGTCGGAATTATTTTCACGAAGATACAATCGAACATTGATACATTCCAGCATCGATGAACTATACGTTTAAGGTCATATTTTATTTAAAAATGTATAATCTTACTAAGTTATTTATAAAAACCAGTCTTTTAATTGTATAATATGAATATGTTTCAATAAAGATACAAAAATCTCAGTTGGTCGTATCTATGAAACTAACTTTGCCAGGCCGTATATAACAGTAAGTTCCAGAGAGAGCAAGAGAACACTTATAGCTAAGACAAAGTTTTTGATGTCACTGCCAGCTTCTTCAAGAGTCTAGCTGGACAACTTAAGCTACCAGGACAAACTTCTTAGCTGTTAATAAAATTGCGGCGTAATAGGGAGGGAAAATCGAGATACACTTGTAGAAACTCCGGACATTTATACAGGGTTTTTTTGCACACTAAAGTACACACCGCTATTCTTGGTCAATTGCTCCCTAGAAAATCTTGGCACACAACTGAACAACGCATAAAGTTCGTGACGCCACAGGAAATGTCTGTTGAGCACAAATGTACAACCGTAGCAGGTATTAAAGGGAATTCCGGAGTCTTGACAAATTTAATAATAGTAATATGGTCATAAATTTGAAAAAACGACATGAATAGCTTGATACACCAGATCTGGTTGTAAATCAGTTTTTCAATCGCTTACTCCAGAGAGGGTAAGGTATAAGAATCGTATTATGAAAAGATTATTAGTTAGCTGGTTTCTTTATGCCTCAAAGCCTTGTTTTCATAGTGTGATAGGGCAGGACATTGAATGGAAAGTATAAAAATATGAGAAAAATATATACGTACCATCGGTTAAGCAAGCAATGTATGAATATTTACAATCCCACAATCGAATTGTCGAGAGTCCATTAACTTTAACCACTCGGTGAGACGACCTGAATTTATAGTCATATGTTTTACATAATCTTATTATAAATTATCTAGTAATTATTACGCGCGGCTTTTAACATTCTTGAAAGCACAATATTTGACAAGCCCTGCATTATATCCTACAATAATAGCACACAACGTAATAATATGTCACTCGGGTTTTCTGGTTTTGTTTCGTTAACTATAATTGGAAAACTTTTTATGGTAATATGTGCAAAAGATGACAATGGTATTTCCCAGACGATTGTAATCATTCTTTTGTACACAATCGTAGATTTATTATCATTCAATTTATCAGTGACATCATCTTCGGTAGACCATACAAAGTCTAAGCCAATTTTATACGTGTGATGAAAGAAGCTGCCTGATTTTCTTTACTCTAGAATCTAGATGTTTATAGCAGGGCTGAGGAGTCGTGTAAAAAAAGACGACTCCGACTTCCGACTTTTCAATAATTTCATTTTAATTTGTACATATTTATACCATTAGATTATCTTTAGTCAGCCAAGCATGAAATGTCAACACTTTTGACTATTTTTTTTTAACTACACATTATTAAACATATTTTTCAAAAAAAAATCGAGCAGCTCATTTTTCACGACTCCGACTCCGGCCAAAATACCGCGAATCCGCCACTCCAACTCCGACTTCACAGCCCTGGTTTGTAGTATTCGGTATAGTAAAAAAGTTTGTAGTATTAAATTCTGGCAGCTGTAAACCCCAAACGAATACAGACTGCAAGCGGTCAGTAACAAAAAATGTTCGATTCGTTCAAAATTTAATTTCATGTTGAACTGGAAGAACTTACTTTGATTATCAAAATTCTTATCCGGCTCAAAGATTTCCCGACGTTATTCGGGATATTATATATTATATTATATTATTTTACTATTTATCTTATCATTGAATGTCACGGTTACCGAAGCTCTGCAACTGCTATTCTCTTCAGAATGAGTAAACTATATATACACATACCAATAAATAAAAATGAATAAGATATTTTTTTTTTAAATAATTTTAGCTACATATGTTCACCTTTATTTGACAAAATATGTCCTGTTTATAAAGTAACCGGTTTTAAGTGTTGGAATTAGAATTTCTTTAAAAACTTTATTATAATATGGTAAAAATAGCTATTGAGTTTACGTAAATATATTAGATTTCAAGCGAATATTGTTTTATTGTATGATTTGGCAGTAATGTAAATTGTCAAAACTACCTGTTTATATCCATCAATTATATTTCTTTGTGGAAGTTAATTTTTAATATTATTTTAAACTTTGTTAATCCACTTTTTGTGTTTCGCTTTTTTAATGAGCATCATCAGATAAAACATTGCAAGGTTTACGAATAAACTGTTTATTAGTTATATGTCTGTCCTGTGGAAGGAAATATTATGTATTGCAAATATTGCAATACGGTAAATAATAGCAAAGTATTTAGATCTATATTTTTTAAAAATGTTGGACTAGATAGTTAACCAAGTAAATGCCAATTAAATAAATTATATATTGCTATGTTTATCTCATTAATGATGATTTTTTAAATATTAATAAATATGATGTGTTTAATTACAGAAGCCTTCAATGGATGGCTCCGTATGCCTTACACATGAAGTCGCGTGACGCCACTGCATAATGGTTAAATAAATGAAAATAATATTTATATCACCGTGGGATTTTCGCACATAAATAATAATATCCTTGTTTGACAACACTATTTTTTATCGCGATATAGTGCGATAATCTAAATCCGTTTTAATACACAATTATATTTTATTATAATAATACATAACAATATTTTTTATAAATCAGATACAACCTTTTTAACCCGGATGTATTTTTTATCCTCATATATTGCATGTTGTGGTCAAGTGAATCTTGTATGAATACATAATTATACATAAAAAGGGTCTTTTATATATAATAATTTAAATACATCTGTTTAATGTTCATACGATATTTAAAACCATTATGCGGTCGAGGTACATACCATTCGACTGTGGAAAGGAAAAAGGACGTAACCCACACATAACAAACTTTACAGGAGACACAAAAAACGTCTTTTGATGATTTTGGACCAAAGGCAAATTATGCAATATACACAAACTTTCAGTGCATGGAGACTAAAACTGGTTTTGAATCGACTTAATCTGATATAAATTAAATATTTTTTTTCAAAAAAAAACCCTTTTTTTAGTATTTTTTCTTGATCGCAACTTCCACATGCCCTTCTTTTTTTAAAACTTAAAAGCTAAATTTAGATACTAATTTGTCATTTTCAGCTTACATCCTTTTGATAGAATGTGTATTAAGTTGTATAGATTGTTGATAGTTCTAACGATGGCGAAAGCCGAAATAGCTATCAACTAATAAATATTAAAAAAAACTGTAGAACTAAATACTTTGCTAGTTTTAACCTATTATAATGAAGTTGTACCAAGTAAATGCCAAGTCAATAAATAAATGTATAGATTGCGATTATCGCAAAAGCTTTTTTGAAAAAACTGTGGGTTACGTCCTTTTTCCTTTCCACAGTCGATATTAATATGTTATTATGTAATCGCTAAACACTCTGAGCTGCCAAACGTTTCTAATTATTATTTTTTTCAACTATTGGGTAATACGAATTCATTTAGACATTTAAATTATGAACGATAGACATATTTATTAAATATAATTAGTAAAAAATGCAACCTAAAAAGCCATGCGCCAATGTAGCAGTGCATTCATGACACTCACATGAAAAAAAAAGCATACCAACTAACAGAGCCGGTTGTAAGCCGTCGGCGTTGTTCCCCTTTTTCGGAGGTGTGACGTAAAATAAAGGGTAAAAAATAATATTATTATTTAAACTACTAGTCTTTATTTAGACGGTATGCTATTTATTTCGATTACAGCGAAGAATTAACGACTAAAAACGAATATGTAATTTTTTTTAAACTACTTTCACTCTGCAACTTTCAGAGGATGTAATCGAAACAATAACACTCGAGTGCTGACTACTTGCGACGAAAGCCAAAAGAGACAATGTGTTTACAATATTATTTACCGAAAATTATTTCATCTTCTTTGTATCACACAAAGTTAGAATATTTTGACTTAAGCACGTAGTATACGCTACTTATATGAATATAGAAGGGGGTAAGTGACAGATACACTCTGCTAACAATTACTATATTCTATATTATAGAATATTCGTAAATCCCATATCCTCTTTTGAATACTTTGTGGTAGCCCTATTCATGAGAAAAAAAGCTATGTAAATAAATCCATTATTTACGCTCGGTATGACTTAACACAAAGGCTGATGATAATCACAGCCGACACCCGGATGATGGGAGAAGAATTATATTTTTCATATCCTAATTACATGATTACACCACTTAAAAGCACTTATACTAACACGAACAAGTATTATAAATGACAACGTTTTATGACGACGATGAGGACTGATTTCGTTTGTGTAAAAATTAACAACTGTCTTCGAAATTAATCACTTTAATATTGAAAGCTACCAATTATTGGTGAAGACAGAGTACCTATATTTTATTTACAAAAATAAAGCACAATCAAAAATTAATTCAATGATTGGATAACGAACAGCTTTATTAAACTATTTTTCACACTGAAAGCAAACGTGGTTAAAAAAACGTAATTCTCAACTGTCGCCTGCTGTGGCCCAGTTGGTTAGAGCTTGTTCTACCGATCACGCAGGTCTGGGTTCGATTTCCGGTAAGATCACAGTGAATCTGAGAATAATTCAATTCAAAGTTGTGATCAAAGACTGGGTGTTTGTGATGTCAATTCACATTATTTCTTCTCTTTCCATCGTCCTGATCCTTTGATAACTGGGTGTAGCAATAGCGATTAGTTAACCACCAGTCCTGTTCTAGCCATATCCTTCTTTCCCTATAGCTCACTTTGAAAAAAAGTGAGGTTGAACGATTGAGTAGCAAATAGGTCTCGTAGAAAAAAAATATTTTGAGATAAACCTCCATTAGGAGGCCATATGCTCTACATTGGGAGCGGACATGGTTAAAAAAATCTCAGCCATGTTAATTCTACCTTACTAAGCAAAAGTGTGAAACCGATGCTGATCAAAATATCATTTGAACTTGGAACCTTTTGACCGCTGAGTTGAGTTTTTACCGCCTGCGTGGTCGACTGGTTAACGTCAGTGGCTTTAATTAAAAATGTCTCGGGCTTGAATCCCATTACGGAAAGTTTTATAAATTGATTAAATGTAAAACGAGTACAAAAAAGTGTTTTATTTTTAGAATACATGATATATATATATACGTGCCAATGTTTACGTCAGGTTTATCTTCAAAAAGAATGTTTGTATAATATATGTATTGCTATAAATAAACATGGATATTACAGTCGTCCAGTTGTTCACGACGAATAATTGTTTATACGCCAAGCCAACAGGATACAGAGATATTTCTGAGAAAGCGGTGATTTATTATAAGGTAAGTATCGAAAATTGACCACAAAAATAAGGAATCCATGCATCGTTTTAAGAATCACATCGCCAATAACAAAATTCAATCAATACATAATGTATTTCAAGGATTCAAATTTAATATCGAAGTTTCACCAAGCACATTCAATTAATACGAACATATTGTATTAAAAAAACACAAACTATGCTAATGGCTTTGCAAGCAAAAGTTTTACCGTTTAATTTTTTTATTATCTTCAAGATCAATCAACGTATTTATGTAACAAGTCAATACAAAAAAAAAAACTAAATTGAATACTTTTTTTCAAATTTAAATAGGCGTCTTTGTATGATTGTTTTTTTAAAGAAAAACTGGAGGATACTAAATAGTATACAATGAATATTTTATAAATTTTGTCAGTAGAGATGAAAATTAAGACCTAATTTAAAAATAAAATCTTCAAAAGCCTTTGAAATATGACACGTTTCTCTTCACAATGTTTACCAGATAGTCAGCAGAAAATGCCAAGAATGAATGAAACCGATTCTTGGCATTTGATAAAAATGTAGAATTATAAATCGACAACTTAAATTCTCGAAAATCATTTTTTTAAAGTATTGATTGACAGTAGCTAATGTTTTGAATGGGATACGTTTCTCTGTAATTGTTATTCTTTTTCCCTTCTATCCCACAACACAAGATTTTAATTAATAATGCTCTTATCTCTAACCCTTACGTAGTTATTCAGTAACAGACGTCAATGTTTCTTCGAATATAATATACATATACAGAGATAGTAATATATGAATGCCTTAGTTTCAAAACTCTAAAAACCAAAATTGTTGGCAAAGTGCAAAAAACTGCTTTGGGCTTTTTTGATTTCAGTAGGTTTTGACACAAAACACGTTGTTTAAAAAGCGTTTTCTCTGTATTTAGAAAGGTTTTGAAATAGAAAACAAGCTGGCATCGAAATTTGAAAAAATCAAAAATGGTCTTTAGGTAGGTTTTGAAATTGAGGTCCTCATTTATTCTATAATGCAATAAAGATACATTCAATGTTCACTTAGGAAATGATTTTTTTTTAAATGTGGTATATATAGTTATCATAATAGAATACTACGATTGAAAGAGAAAAAAGGTAAACATTGTATTTTATAATTTTCGTCCCTAATGTGAAGCATATAAATACGCAATGAAGCATCTCAAATCTCAATAGAAAAAATAGAAAACTGATTGTCAGCTGAGCAACAGTTTGACTTCCTTTTGCAGAAAGGTTGTTGTGAGAAAAGTAATATGACTTAGCTTATCTTTCACTCAACGCTTATCTTCTCTCAAGATTTTAGAACGTTTGGGCGGAGAGATATGAATACACCAAATACGAATTCAAAAAAATCCGTTAGTCGATTGAAAAAACATTTTATGAATGTTTTCATACGGAGATTCGAGCCCGCGATCCCGCAATCGAGGTTACCAACCTTCGATAGAACACGGCAAAATAAATGAAGAATAATTTAATTATGAAACGATTCCAATCTGAAGTATCTTCATAAAATGTGTGTGTTATTAGTATTGTTCTTGGATTTCCGATCTCTCCAAGGCAAACTTATTTCGAGAAAAGGACGACAAAAGTTCACTTATCAATAACGACGTCGAAAAACCCAAGGCTGTTGAGCAACAGGCTATTCATGAGAAGCCTTGAACTGGACGTCATTGAACTTTATTCCGAAATTATATCGATACATTTTGATAATACACTCCACTCCTTCACATTACGAGGAAAGAGGCAATTCAAAGGAAATGGGCGTAGAAAGAATGCGGATCACAGTTGTTAACAATAGTTCCCAAACAAGTTGTTCGGATGATCCGGATTCAGAGACTTTAAAAGCGAAATATCTGATAATTGTTTCAAGGATTTCAATCGAAAACAACGTACGTGATTTAAAAACGAAATATCGATTGAATCATTCTTTGCTTCTCCTTAATTAAACACGTTATCTATTTTACTTAAATTTAGTAAACAGCATTTCACAGAAAAGAAGCCTTTTTAATACTATAAAATAGCTATGACGTAGCCACTTAAAATATAACTATAATAATTCATAGTATTTTTCAAATAAATCAGGGGTGGGGAACCTTTTCATTTCTAACGGCCACATTCATTTATCTGATTCAACATAAGGCCGCAGTAAAGAAAACGTTGATACCTCCCTTTTTTTCGACTGTCGAAAATATAATGAGTTGATTACGCTCTTTTTCCAAACGCTGAAATATAATAAAGTGAATATATTTATTGCTTTATAAAATTGTGTATTTATTTTTAAAAAATGAGATTTAGTTTTTTAAAAAAATTGTCACAAATCAAAAGGCCGCTGGTTCCCCACCACTGAACTAAACTATTAAAGCAAATTTGGTTACTGCTTAAAGACGCCACAGGTCGCCTTAAAGTAGACGATCAGTATAATAGTAGATCAGTATAATAGTTCGTATAAATTAAATCAGATAACATTTGAAAAAATACATTTAATTTATATAATTTAGGATTTCGACAGAGGGTGCTTGATAGTGTGTGAATGATTGACATGCGTTTTGTCATTTTGTCAACAGCCCGGGTTTCTACTTTCAGCATATTTCAACTTCAATTTCTGTAGATGTTTGAAATATAACAGTAAATGAATGATTGAACGTCATTCAATCAATTGGGAAAGTCAATTGTATAACACGTGATGTAAGTGGAAGTAGACTTGAGTTTTTTCCCTCTTATGACATCTATCGTTTTCCATCTTAGAATATAATTCATTACTCGTCGCACTGAAGCAAAAATAGGGTGACTACTTATAATTTCGTCCGTACAAAACGAGGTCGTCTTGATACTCACAAATAAAAACTCAAAATTTACGTTATAAATGACACGTTTCGTAATTTTTACGATCATATCGCGTTCACAATGCGTCGTTAATGCTTTTTAGTTGGTACCGAATTCCTACTAATGGATCCAAACAATAAACAAACATAACATTAAGACAACGACGTTTCGGTCAGCCCGAAAAAGGAAAGTTATCGAAACAATATTTACATTTATTTTTAACAAGGTTAGAAAGAGTGTGTCAAATTTAAATGGGGATTCGTTTTATAATATCCATCGATAAAAACTAAATCAACCACGTCATTCGCAATCGTTATATTTCAAATTCATTACAAAACGAGAATTTAATTCCAAGTGACACATTGTTTATATTCTGAGATAATGTTATGTTACTTCTCAAAAAAACTAGTCGTCTTTATTAAAAAATAAATCCATATTGCATCCGGGAGATAAAATCAATTAAATCTTTTCTCAGACATCTTATCTAAGGTCGTAAAAACTTCAAACTTTCAAGTATATATCGAATGAAATGTAAATCATTTATATAATACATAATATTTTACTGTTTAGGTGTTCACTTTCAATACGTGGTGGAAAGACATAAACTATATATTATTAGTCCCTAATGTTCCTCCGTCCTGTATGATTGTCCACCGATTCCCCGAACCTGATTGGTTTCTGCTACACACAAAAAATGATTGTTAACAAACTTGAACATTATCAAAAAATTAATGAAATTTACAATTAAAACTGGGGCTGTCGATTAATCGCTCAGGTCGATTTCTGCTCACTACAAAAAAGATTGTTAGCAAACTTGAGCATTATTCCAAAATTTAATAATTTACAATTAAAAAACTGCAAGGCTGTCGATATTATGCGCTGGGTCGATTTCTTTACTAAGAAATATGATTGTTAGCAATCTTGAACATTATTCCAAAAATTAAATTAATTTACAATTTAAATACTGCAGGCTGTCGATATATGCTCGAAGGCTGTGGCGGATTACCCCATAAGCGCTAGAGCGCGCGCTTGACCTCAAATTTAAGGGCCTAGATAAATCCTATATTTTAAATTTCATTTTCATATCATTAGTATATCTACGAAGAGTTTTGCAACACTTTTATGTTATCTAAAAACAGGGCCTTCAAATTTATTGCGCCTAGCCTTCCAAAGTGCTTAATCCGCCACTCCACGAGGTCCTATTTCTCACCCGTAAATTTTCTGACTACTTAAAAATGCTTACAAAAATCCCCCCTTGAGGGCAACGGGCTTACAGCGAGTATTAATAAATCTCCTGCAATAATTCCACATTTATTATGAACAGAAATAGTTTCGTTCAATGTGGAATTAGTACAAAAGAGTGGTTTTTTAAAAACAAAATAGATTAAAGATCGAAGTATTTTGAAAGTTCAAAATGTATGTAACATGCTTTAAAAATGTTTGAAAGAAAAAGTAAATGATTGTTTCTTTCAGTGGGAGAGTTGAACATTGAACACAAATATATGAATTTATTGGACTGTTTGTGTATGTACCTGTATTTAAATTCGTGGACACTGCAAGTGCGCGTAATTTTAGTTTATTTATTTAATTAACTTATCGTGCGCATGATGTTCTATCTGTCTCAGTATCATTTTTCTCGTTTTTAAGGAATACTTAAAATACAACCCCCTTTCATAGCTGCAGCAAATGACACGAAACGATTGATAAACTTTGAAGTGATAGTGTCTCAAACAAATGCCACTCTGCAAATTGTGTATCTCAAAACATGTTGAAATACAGTTCGAATTACAATATTAGCCCTCGACAGAATCAGCATAATTGAAAAGCAATTCTAGAACGCCTATCATAATCGATTTTTTTCTTTACGGGTGCGGTGAATAATTATAATGTCTTTAATGCAACAACCCGATTGTGTGAAAATATTCAGATAGCGGATTTTGAAAACACAACGACGATATGATGCATCTCAGCAAATATTGATGGCGATTCCCCAAGAAATACGCCACTTAACTCTCCGTGTCGTGAGTGGTCGATGGAGCTACAAAGTCAGTCAGTACAAGACTACATTTTTTTTTAAATATTAAACAACGAAACCCTTGCCAGCTTTATTTACAATCATCAAATGAATTTTATAAAAACTAATATCAAACCATGTCTGATGTATAAACTGATATTTGTGCATATGAAATAAGCTTGAAAAATTAAATCCCGCTTTAAATTAACTGAAAACAGCCTCCCTTTTGGGAACTGCAATAAATTAATAGTGAAGCGAGGAAAGAAGTTGCAGTAAACGAATCCACTTTTCTGAGCGCAGCTATTGAGAAAACTTATTTTGATAAAAACTGGTATTATATTAATTATGTTATCAAGTATTTTTAAAGCAACAAGCTGCCATCCCATAAAACTCTGGCTATAATCACAGCGATCGTCCAAATTGTAAAGTTTATTAATAAATGTTAGCATCAATACTACTTACTATGAATAAAATTATTAATAATATGCACAATTCAACATTTAACTCATACGGAAAGAAAACTATTTATATATATGATTAGGTTTGAATTTTCAAAACTCAAAACTGAAGTTATCCAGCAAATTGAATTTATATAATCATATTTCAATAAAACATACTATGTTGTCTCGCTAAAGTTGTGATGATTGCTTTTATATTGTGTCAACTGTCCACACTCTTCGTAAAGATATACACTGAAAAATTGATATAGTGTAATCTAAATGATACCCTTTTCAATATCAAAATACAATGAGAAGATAGATAGGTAACAATTTGTTTCGGATCTAAGTAACATATAATATTGTGTTCGTTAAATGATTAAGATAAAAAAAACTGCAATAAAACCATGAATCGGATTGATATGAGAGAGGGATTTTCGTTATATAATGCTACAATAAAGAAGAATTCTTCTTATTGAGACCATACATTTAAAAATTAAGCCATACAATTACCAACCTATGTCGGGAGTATATGGAGTAGCGGTTAGCGTTATTGGCCCAGTAGAAACAGCATTTTTCGATTTTGTTCAAAGGCATGGGTGTTTCTGATGTCGAAAAATTCCCCCCCACCTTTCTGATTCTTCAATAACTAGACGTAGCAAGAGCGATTAGCTAACCACTAGTTCTGTCCTAGCCTAATCCTTCTATACCTACTATTCTCTTTGGAAAAGAGAGGTTGAGCGACTAATTAACAGTTTTAGTAACTTCTGTTGGGATACCTCCATTAGAAATCAATATGATCCACATTGGGAGTGGACATGGACCCACCACGTGCATACGTCGTATCTCGCCCGCTGTGGTCTAGTTGGTTAGAGCTTGCTCTACCGATCAGGTGGGTCTGGGTTCGATTCCCGTTAAGGTCAATATCAAATTGGTTTTTTTAAATTTTAATATGTGATCTAAGACATGGGTGTTTGTTAATTCTCCTTGAGTTAATCTCATGTGACTTACAAAAATTCTCATCGAGTATATCTCGTATAATCTTTCAATTTCAAAATATTCGACGCATTGGCGTAAGCTGTAATGTCAAATATATTTTTTAAATAAAAATATTAAAAAATTAAAAAATCAAATTTAATACGTCGTATCTCGTGACTTGATAACGTTATGTGTTGAGATTGTTCCGGAAGCAGTAACCCAAGACTTGGCGGTTTGCACTTTAGTGTGCTTAAAGTCATTAATTTAAGAAATGACAGAGCTCATATCTGCATAGATCTGTACTTTAGAGAATTTGCAAAATATTACGTAGTATATTTTGTTGGATACAAAGTCGACGTGACCCAGCTAGTAGGTCGATCAGTTAGAGGGTGTGGTTATCATCCTGCATTTTGTCATATGTACATACTGGCCCATCAATAGAATGAGGCCAGTAAAGTTTCTATAAATGGATTAAAACATTATTTGATTTAAAAAAAAAAGACGATAGTTGAATATTGTCATACGGGTGGAATTTGGCTTACCGGTCGCCGGATTGTGTGACGGAACGCGCCAAAACTAATGCTGACAAGCTGATGGTGTATGTAACATTATCAAATAGTAATTTTACTTACAGACATTTTCAATTAAGACTTTTCCCTGACGGTATTCGTACGTTATCAAACACATCATTTATTTGGCTTGCACGTTGTGCGACAGATTCGATCATGTTTGTCATTCTTATAAAGAAAGGCTTGTAATTAATTAATTAATCATGAGATAGTATCGAATGCTTTTCATTTAGCCTCTGGCACATAGCGTGGTTTTGGTCAGTAATATCTTGTCGTGGTGGATTGTTTGGTGATAATATTAATCGAGAAAGTGATCTATTGATCTATCAAGAAAAAAAACATATTACCATTCATATTTTAAAATTATTGATATAATTAAAACTATCGCTTGGAACATCAATATCGCATTTGAATCGTTTGAACTATTATATACACTTCCGTATGATTTAAATTATCTTTCGGCATATTCGTGGTAAACGGATGAACTCGAACTGAAACCCAGAAAATGGCTCTAATAACAAACCATTCTTAATGAGATTTTGCAGGAATTAAATTACTAAATTGATGTGAATTTTATATTTATTCATATTTGTTTTAATTTTAATTTGGAACCTTAAGAGCCGCTCTACATTCAATATTTATTAGTAATGTTATCATGTAATAAAAGATATTTATTCGTTCGACTTAAAAATTTAACATTTTTTAAAACACTGGATTAAAGATGACTGAATGATCTCACATAGGTATATGATATACTACATTATAAGACTGATTGATACTTCTGAAATGTTGATCTTTACCGTTTTTTCAATTATTATTACTATCGTAGGCATTGCTTTTCCCATTTGTGTATGCACAATTTTAGTCAATAATTATACAATATCGCTGTTATGATCCTCTTTTACAGTAAATATGTACCACAAAAATCGTGTAAAAAGGTGATTCATAGGAAAATTTAAGTCCTTGAATTTAAAAAAACCGTGTTATTTGAAAATCGTGTGAAAAGGTAATAATGAAGACACAATAAGTAAATTACAAAAAATATTTTACATAATATGTATTACAATTAAGAAAAAAAAATATTATCCATCGCTACTTGATTATATAATATACTGCGATTTTTATGACGAACTGTACATAAATCGCTTTAAATGTCTTGACACGTCTAATTTATTAAGATCAAATAAGCCCTTTTGTTTGTTGTTGTCTTGTGTTGTTAGAAAATCCGTTAACCACTTTTGTATTGTTTTTTTCTGTGAATCGTGATAGAAGAAATGATTCATATCAAAATAAAGTATTGGTGTTTTGTGTAAAAAAGGAGTTGAAGTACTTCAGAAGCGTAGCACTTCTTAACCCGTAACATGCCATCCTAAAAAATCACGTTCCCTGCCACGATGATATCTCAGTTTCACTGTTTATTGACAGTATTTAAACCTAAGTTATAAGCTAAAAAATAATTTTAAAAATGTATGTATGCTAGAATACCTAAAATGATAAATACTCATTGACAATATTAAGAGAAATATTGAATGATTTATTTACGATTGCATCATGGACATGGAGGTGTTAATAAAAATTCTAGACCAAGCTGAGTGGTCGATGTTGTTGCCTGTGGTGCCATAAAGTCCACGACAACAATTTGAATATCGGTAGTAATTTACAAAATTAGTGGAAATATTAGAAAAAAAAGTTAAATATAAAAAAAACATTGTGCGAAAAGTAAATGATGTATGTTCAAGGTCCATCACTAGAAAGATGCGGTGTCATATTGAGCTGTAACAAATAATCGTTCTCCGGCGGTTATGTCAACAGGATCTATGAAATAATTCAAAACGTAGGATTTGGCCGTCCTCCTATATTAAATTTATGATAATCACATGGAGATATACATAATAATAAATATGAATGTTTCTGCTGTCACAGATTGTTTCTCGCGTTACGACACTGTATTCGCAGGACCGAAATCACTTCTGGGCGATGCAGTTACTTTTTAACGTGCCGGAAATGGACTTGTAGTAAATTAAAAATTAAATGTCGCGAATGAAAAAAATTAAATGACTATAAATTTTGTTTTAATGAACAAAAAATTAAAAAGACGTATTGATGATAAAATATAATTATTTAATGCACGTAAAAATAATAAAATTGTGATGCAACATAGATAATATTATTTTATCTCTTATAAAATCACTAAGAACGATTTCTAATTTATTTCAAGTCTTACTATTTTTTTAAATATCTTTTTCAGCAGTCTGCTTTTAATGAGTTATACATATGTATATTGACTCCTAATGGACCATTTAAACATATTTTTTTAACACAATATAGATACAAGTCAGTGGCTCAACCTCTCTTTATCTTTCAGCGACATTAATATTCCTCTCCTGTTGTCGGGATCGGGGATAGGGGTGTTCTGGTAACTTAAAAATTTATTTTGGGTAAAGTTCGTCCATCGACTAAAAACATTAGACATTCATTCTTCATTGAGGTACTTAAATCAATTAGAAAGAAACCCTAAGGGCATTAACCACTCTGTTACACGTTGCAAGTAAAACTACATAACAAATTCAATATTTCAACACATAGCCAATGTAAAGATAGTAAGTAGTAATGTGGAAATGCAATACCATCAGTTTATCTGCACAGCTTTTTCAATCTTTCTTCACATAAATCAGTATTTTTTTAATGAAAAAAGTAAAAACTTGGCCTTGTTCCTTAGACAAATATTCATCAAAACATTTCTGTATTCAAGCACATATTGAGTCAAAAAAGTAAACATAGTTCTTATAAGATCCCAAATTCTTTCTTGGTTTTGTATAAAATGCTATGTAAGAAGATATATATTATTATTATCAGTTGAAAATTTTTGTGATGAAAAACCGGTCTTGATTTTAATTAATAATTGTGGAATGAGTACAAAATAGATTTAAAAAAATAATAATATAATGTCTCTCTTAACAGTAAACACATTAAGAGTGAAAGTAAATATACTATCCACTATCGATTAAAAATAATCATAATCACTTACATTTTTAATACCGTGGTTAACGATAAAAGTATGCCAAACTGTCAAAAACTATTTACTAATAATCTGTTCCGGTCGTGTAGCCAAGTGGTCAGCGCTCTTGGTTATTAATTTTATTTGACTGCGGTGTGTAAAGACTCGGATTTTATGATGAAAACTTTCAATCGATTAATGGATTTGTGTTAAAAAGATTCTGTGTCTGAGATGCTTGCATCTCGTTTGATTTTAATAGCAGAACAATTATCTACTTTCCAGTTCTTTCCTACATCGATCTTTTCTTCCTTAACTCATCTTAAAAATAATACATGCGAGAGTGAGAGAATTTCATTTCATTCCCGTCATATCAAAATTGATACGCTCTATTGATTGTTTATTTGATCAACATTGGAATCAAAAAAAATATTGATTATTATTATACTCAGGTTGAAAATAATAATTCCGGGACTGCTCTCGAGTTGTGAACGATTTGCAAATAAAAATGACAAATTGCTTCATACGTCACGACAGATGACACTATTCCAATAACATAACATTATAACTTAGGATTATACTAGTAACATTAAAACTAATATTCCAAATCATACTATTTATCGTTTTCCTTTTCGGCAGATGCTTCAAACTTTAAGATACGTGGTTTTTGTTTTGTTTTTGCACCTCAAATATTACGATATATAATAATTTACCCGATAAATTTCCCCCAACCTCAGCTATATAATGCGAATAATAAACATTTCGATTTTCTTATTTCTCTAAAGTACTCGTTTTGTACCCAAATACAATTTTATGAACATTCTCTTGTTGTATTATCATCCGAGACACCTACGTGACGATTTTAAAAACTATATTTATTACTTGAGACTGAATATATTATTATGTTTCGGGAGAAACTCTGGCTTTATGAACGTTGAATTTCTGTGCTAAAAAAATGGTGTATTATTATTGATTACATAATATATTCAAAACTACTAAATTCTCTTAGCCTATTCCTTAGCAAGACTATAATATTTTTTCTACTGAAAACACAAGATTGCCTCGTGCACGTAGAATACTATGGATCTGATACAAATTAATGTTGATAACGTTGTCATTTCACATGTTAACAAAGTTTTAAAATTATTTAATATTAAAAACAAACTTTCACAAAGTTACTACCGATGTCGATAAATATCCCTTTTATTTGAATGAGCAACAATCCTGTGACTAGATTGCGTACCTATTGTTTCATACGACAGTATTTGAAAATGGTACTGTTTTGCCAACATCGTCTGCAGCGCAGTATTTAATATAATATCCTTATTGACAATATTCTTGGTTTGCCTTGTATTTACTTTTATTTTTTACTCATTCTCAGTAAATAGTCGAACAACTGATAATTGGCTTAGCAAACTTCCCATGTTTTAAAGGAGGACGGAATATTTTGTAAAAAAAAAGTACTCCGTAGTGACGTCGAAAAGAATGGACTCAATAGTAGATCAATTTAGATGGAGATTAATAAACAAAACAGATGCAGAACTGCAATTATAGAATGTAATATGGATTCGCTAATATTCGCATGGCGCTGTATTTGTATTAAAATCGAAATACGTACTGCAATTCTGACGTCATACTGCATTTAGAGGACAGGATAGGAAGATAGTAAATCACTAATAACTATGGTATGCGTAACATTATATTATTTTTACTTCACCACAAATGGTGTTTCAATATTAATTAACCTCAGTTAACTAAAAGCTGTCGTCAGTTACAGGAAAACTGCATGGGCATTTCCAGTTTATTGAATTGATAAATACTATCAACGATGATTCGTCATACATTATTACTTACAATGTAATTCCTTGAGTTGTTTTATATCCGAGACGATAATGATCTAAATGAACTTGGCTCGAATAAGGAAAAATTGATGTGCAATCGGGTCACCGGAATGCAATAGAACTTATAGAAGAAATTAAAATTTTCCCAAATCACCAATAAAAAAACAGTTACAGTTTACTACAGTAAAAACGGTATTCGCCGTGTCTATTTACAAGTCATATTTTGTATGTAATCATATGTTCAAATTAATATGACGATGTATTCAGCTCCATAAGAATTATGTCATACAGTTGATAGCTGCTTCGAAGTCATACCACCGTCAGAATTATATTAGATAAGTTCAGTAGTTAATATATTTTCGATTTATGATTATATTATATATAGGCAAACGAAAATTCGTTTGAGCACAGTTTTGATTAGAGCTACATGGAAAAATCGATAAGGACCTTTTCGCGAGTAGTTAAAAATGTTTGCGATGAGCGAAAGCTGGTCAGTTATATAATAAAGTTTGTACAATTAGTACAAAAAGTGTTTTATTTTTTTAATGTTATGCCTTTTCAGCCAGAATTGAGGTGAACACTTTGATATTAATTAATTGATATATAACAATATTCTTGTGGAACTAAAGCATTTGTCAAACCTAATACATTGGAGTCAGTGGCGGCCGGTCAATGTGAGATTGTATCAATGCACCCCTTGTATATGCAGGGGCGGTTATATTTCATCAAATAATATTCAAACATAACATTCACTCAATTTAAATTCTTAATTATAATAAATACATGAATAATTTAAAATGAGTGAATGATTTTAAATAAAGTGTAAATAAAGTACAAAGGAATATTGTGTTTTTATTAAAAAATTCTATTTAGTGTTTACTGTCAATCTTCACATTGAAATGTATTATAAAAAAAAAACAATGCATCATAAATATGTATTCAATTTATTTATTTAAAGTTAAGCTGCTTTCATCAGAATCATTATTACTAGCGCATTGTTTAAAAAAACATTAACACGTATATAAATATATTTAAAATGTAAGTATTCTCATAAATCGTACGGTGCGTTTCAATTTACATTTCATAACCGGTCATTAATATGTAGTAAGTTGAAAATGCTCAACTGTTAGCGGAGTTGATATCAACAACATTTATATAACATGGTAAATGAAATATTATGGCACCATCAGTTTGGCCATTGTCCGGCTTGGTGATCCATGGTATTACTTAAAATATTTGAACTAATGTTATAATGCTATGCAATAATATGGCGCTCTAAAAAAACAAGGCGAACTATTTATGAAGCGAAATGTTGCAGAGTCTGTTGCGAGAGTGGGCGGGAGAATTCCTATAAATGACCATTTTACATAAAAACATGATATTTTTTGTGATGTGTCTCTGTCTGACCGTACATCGTTGACTTCTCTGATTTATTTTGGAAAAATTCGTAATGATTATTATATGCAGCCGATATAGTTGTTTCCATCGGCTGAATTCATTATTTCTGTAATATATTTACATGTTTTATATTTTAAAAATAATGAGACTCGATGTGAGTAACCAAGCGACGAAGAATTAGCGAGACAAAAAGAATATATTATAATAATAAAACAGATGTTTTATAATACCGGTTTCAAATTTCAAATCTATAAATAAATATGTCGACCGGTCTCGACCTGATTTTAATTAATTGGTAGAAGTTTATGAACCGTTTTTAACTGAATAAAATAATTAATAAAAACACAATATTCCTTTGTACTTTATTCCACTTTATTCAAAAGCTCAGGACCGGTTTCGCTAATTTCGAGCATTGTCAACTGACAATGCTCGTGTCAATGACAATTCAGTTGACAATGCTCGCAATGAACGAAACCGATCCTGACTTTTTAAATAAAGTACAAAGGAATATTGTGTGTTTATTAATATAATGCCTTTCCACCAAGTATTGACAGTGAACACCCTAAAAGTGAATAAAAAAATAATAGTATAAAATGCAATAACTAGTACCTTCTTCCGTTTACCATATTATACATAATCAATTCAAACATAAATCATTGAAATTTAAATCGTTCAAATTATGTTTATTCTCACAAGTTTTGTCACTAACGACCCGAGTATCGCCGTTCGGCATCTTCAGGCGTTCAAGTGCACGGATAAACTTTCAACAAGCACCTTCAGTCGAAATCTTAAATCATATAAATCATTGATTACACTAAAATATATTTGTTGTGGTATTTTATATACGAGATAGATTAAAACAACTGTTTCGTGGCATACAGCCACATTCTTTAATTCGAATTTTAAAACGATAACATCTTGATGACATCTTGAATCTAGTTTCTTGAACCTAGATTTAAAAATGCAAGCCCATTATTTTTTAAAAAATAATAATAAAAGCAAAATTAAAATTTAGGATCGTTCAAAATGCAACATTTAATTATCTAGGTACTAGAAGACCATTAGTTATTTATCGATCGTTTGAAAGAAGATACAATATACGGCAGTTAATGTTTATCGGAAGAAATATTGATTAAATTACTAATCTCTTATAGATAGTTACGAAATGACCCAAAGTTTAATTAAGTTTTCTTTGAGATAAAAACCTTATTAGTGAATATCGTGTTTAAAGATTAAACGAAGATAATTCATTTAAAACGTTAACAATCCAGGAGAAAATTTAGCTTCAAAGTGAAATAAATATATCCTTATCGCTTAAAATACGTCGATTTAAAATTTTCTTAGCTACAACTTTTTTTAGTATTATACTACCATCTATGAAAGAAACGTTGAAACTGACATTTTTGAGGTGTTTTTTTGTAATATATCATATCGCAGCCTTTACTAAAATAATTACTAAGTAGATGAAACGATGACAATATTTTATCACCATAGAAAATAACACAGTTGGCTTTCATTTAGAACGTATAAAAATATTATTCACGAAGCCGGTCACTTTTATTTATAAAAAAGATTTTCATTTAAATTTAAATTTTATTATGAAACATTAATATTTATAACATTCGCAGTTGAGTAGTTCAGTAATAGTTTTAATATTTCCTTATTTCCATTCCTAACTTTACGTAACGAAATAGTAACATAAGCAAATTAAATAAATATACATAAAAACTTATATACCATTTCAAGTGTTCACTTTCTATACGTGGTGAAAAATCATTACAGTTATTAAAAAAACACTCGATTTTTTCACTTTTATTTAATATGATTTATAGGGCCGGTTTCGGTCATGACGAGCATTATCTACTGATAAGAAGATAGATTAATACAGTGCTATTTATACTGAACAAAGTAAAATGTTTAAGGGCGTAACAAACATTTGGTAATAGAAAACTCGTTTATTAATGTGATTGTTATATTATAATGTATATAGTAAAAAGTGTCTAAATAATAATTATTGTTCGTCACCACTCTAACTTTGTTTTGTTGATACGATTGCATTTTATTAATTTATTTGTAAGAGGAGTTAAATAAATAATTTACATTAAAGTTTGTGCCAATTATTCATATTTGTATCGCTATCTGTATATTACTTCCATATTTGTATTACCAATTGTTTGTAACACCCTTAATAAGTTTAATTTTGTTCAGAATAAACTGCACTGTATTAATATATTTTCTTATCAATTGATAATGTTCGTCGTGAGCATTATAGAAACCGGTCCTGATCGTGTAAAATAAAAGTGGAATTAGCACATAAAATTGTTTTAAATTTGGGAAATCGAATTCAAAACAACAATTCGAACAAAAATGGAACATTAAAAATACATCCAATTATGAATGATAATATTTTTATCCATGTCCACTCCCAATGTGGAGCATAGGGCCTCCTAATGGAGGTATTTAAAAAGAAGTTTTTCTACGAGAACTGTTTGTTACTCAGTCTCTCAACCTCACCTTTTTCAAATTAAGCAGTAGAGAAAGAAGGATAAGGCTAGGACAGGGCTAGTGGTTAACTAATCGCTATTGTTACATCTAGTTATTAAAGGATCAGAAGGATGGAACGTGAGGAAATAATCTGAATAGACATCACAAACACCCAGTTTTCGATCACTACTTTGAATTGAATAATTCTAAAATTCACTGTGATCTTTCAGGGAATTGAACCCAGACCTGTGTGATCGGTAGAGCAAGCTCTAACCAACTAGGCAACAGCAGGCGATGATAATAATTTATTGCATAAATTAACATTGTGTCTGACCGCCATTATTCTTTTGATTTCACAAAGAAAATGAAATTAATCTATTCAATATGAGTTTGAAATTATTGCAGCCTCCTCGGTTATTTGGAAACATTTTTTTTATTGATTGCATTTAGATTTTTCACTAAAATCGTTAATCATGAAATGATTATAAAAATCGTTAATTCAAAATGACGCAAGGAAAGTGTAAAAATTCTACATATGAATCAAGATTTTTATCCGCTTCGCAAATGTCAAGGCAGCGCAGCGCGATGCTCGGATGAGTAGGCGAATACTAGGCTCCGTCGCGTCGCGCGCTACTCGCTCGATACGCGGAAGGTCCCCGGTTCGTATCTGCATATGTAGTACATTACCTACCGCATCGTTTCTTCGATCGAAAAAAATCAATCAGCCTTGCGCCCGCATAATATACGTCGACTGCCGAATGTAGACCTCCGCCATCTCCCGCCGTCGAATGTTGCGACCTTTATGTATACTCTGTCATGGTCATCCGCCCACCCTTATGCCAATTCTTCCAAGATGTTTTAGACTGTTCAAACATTCAAGCAAATACATTTATGCCATAAACTCTTGATTTACTAACAGGATAGCATGCAATAAGCAACTACAGGAAATTATGCATTGGTACGTTGTATTTAAAAGAATTTTCCTTATGTTCATTCAGAGCTTTATTGCATTTCTGAATATAATTCATAAGCATAATTATGGTTTATGTTATAATACTGTTTCCAACAATATTTGAAAAGGAAAATGTGATTTCTCCCATATTTTTTCTTAGTAACTTTGAGATTATTATTTATTTTTAGGTATTAACAAGGGGCTCGGTAAATTTTTTTGTTCTTCCGTGTCCGCTCCCAATGTCGCGAATATGACCTCCTAATGAAGATATCTCAACACAAGTTTTTTTTTCTACAAGAATTGTTTGTTACTTAATGATAAGGCTAAGAACGTACTAGTGATTAACTAATCGCTCACGTAACGCCCAGTTTAATTGAAGGATTGGAAGAGTGAAGGGAGAACTAAGTCTTGTTTCATAATAAAATTTAACCGTCGACAGAAATTGCAGCTATGTGCTGATTTGATCTAAGACGAATGATTTTCTTATCTTAACAAAGGGCTCGCCGGCCACGCCGAAATTTAACAAGGGGCTTGCGCGAGCCCCCTCCAACCCACCCCTGTTTATACTTATAACTAATATTCAAGAATCAAATCGAAAAAAAAGCATTAACAATGTTGGACTTTATTATCCGCACCACAAGAGTTTTTTCGGGAGTTAAAATTGTTATATTAACTCTCGCGGCTCGGAGACTAGAAAAATACTTCTCTGCCGATGGGGGTCGTTTAGGGACCCCAGTGGTTTCCTCATTATTGGCCTTATTCTTATAAATTTCAAAAAAAAAATAGTCTAAGGGCTTTAAAATATCACTCTGCATCATTCCTCATACATTTTTTTTTATTAAAATCCGTGTTTTTTTAATAAATAATCATATTTTAATTGCGCGTAAAACAGACGTCATTACAGTACAAATATGTATTTGCAACTGACGCGTTCAGCCTAGTTATCTTACGAACGATCGCTGATAAGCGGGCGCTTATCTCGTTATCGCACCGCGTTATCGCGTATTTATATAAACTACAAAAGGTTCAAAAAACTATGATTTAAGAATACCTTAATTATAAACATTGTATCACCCATATTACAATAGATATTTAAGATAATGTGGGTATTGGAGTCGCATTTCTTGAGCTTAGAACCGGAAAAGTTAATGTACAACGCTTTGGTTTGAAGTAGACTCGAGAATGAGTCGATTTTTTAGGCCCCATGAGGTTCGAAATATAACTCTTATGGTGGCGAAGACTTAGAAGAATTTTTTGAGACTTTTCTATATGAGGGTGTGTGGATATTATCCATGAAGCGCTATTGCTTTAACTTAAGATTGTTATGAACGTGTCAATTCAAATTGCGACTTTGAGTGTGATACCTCAAGTAGATTTGGTGGAGAGTTCAGCCCAGACGGATGTCCATCGCTTCAGAAATTCATCGCACCGCTTTAAATCTTGATTGCCAAATCTAATCCTGAGATTGATCATTAAGAAGAGAGAATTGAGATTAACACAAAAACGTATCTACGAAAATTACGTTTTTTGGTATGTAGATTTTTTCACTGTGATTGACTCACTCTGTAACACAAAACGTATATTCATAAATAAAATGGGTAAAAAAAACAGTCTTAAATATATTTCTGAATTTAAATGTAAAAAAACCACAAAAAAATCGAGTTTATTGAATGTTTTCCGATAGGTAGGAAGAAACGAATCGCTTTGTTTTTCATCTGTCAAACTGTTAATTTTTCATTTTGAAGTGGTGCTTATATTACTCAAGATCAGTGTTCTTAAACATATGGTCCGTGGACCGGCATCGGTCTGAGGTAACTTTTATGTTTCCATTTTTGTTTGACTAGAATTACTCTTTTGTACTAAAAATGAGAAAATTTATTATAAAAAGTAGCAATAAATGTTGCACCAAAAAAAAGTAGTTTTATTAGCTTTCATGGATATAATTGTATCTAACATTGATTTAACGCAGTGGTTCTTAACGGGGGTGGTACCGCCCCCCCTGGGGGGGCGGTAATAAGTCTGGGGGCGTTTTTATTTTTTTAGAATTTGGGGGGCGCTGTAGGATTGCGAGGGGTGACTGAGGATTTCAAATTCGTGAGCTAAAAAAAAAACGAGCTTCGGAATAGGAGCCAGGGAATCGAGGATTTCAAATTCCTTGGTGAGGGGGGGGATCGTTAGATAATTTTGGATAATTTATTTCTGCAAAAGGGGGCGGGGCGATTCTTTTGATTTTGAGTATATTATCCTTAGCAAACATAAACAGTTGTGCAGTCAGTTCTCTACTTACAACATGTTCCGTTACGCCACTTTAGACGTAAGTCGAAACGGTCATGTCATACATGTCGAGAACTGTCTGTTTGTAAATGCATGTAAGTATCCGGTTGACTATTATTTTTACATTTTTACATTTTTTACCGGTCCGCGGATGTAAAATGGTTGAAGAACACTGCTGTAGACATTTGTATTGAAAAAGTATGCAGGAAATTGAGAATGTTATTGATGAATTAAAATGGTAATTGAACATTTTTATTTTAAAAGCATTTTTACATATGTTGAAAAGTTGAGTTGAGTTATAATCGGTAAGAATCATACCATGTCCGCATGGCACCACGACGTCTGCGTGTTGACGTTAGCGCACGGGCCTCTTTTGCATAGTTTCTCAACCTTTTTGAGCCCGTGGCCTCATACCCGTAGTTATTAGTTTTTCTAGGCTCGGTACACAGTTTTTGCTCGCTGGCCGATTTTTAAAACCTGGGAAATGAAATGAAACATCGTGGGACGTTTTTTTAGCTCATTTACCTAGGGTACCCGTGGCCCCCCAAAATTTTGATATGACTTCTCTCAAATAATATTTTCTCTGTGGCTCCCTTCGAACATGCTGTGGAATCCGGTTGAGAAACCGTACTCTAGCGCGCAGTAAAACCCTGGCATAAGCGCATGGAACATGGGACATTAATTAGCGCGCCGACTTTAGCGCGCAATATAACTTTATTTTGTAATGTAGACTGCTCGTTTAAAGATATTTACTTAACCGAGAAAACTTTTCTGTTTCAATTACATCATATTCCAAATTAATTGGTACTTTTGCAATACAAGAAAATTTTATCGATTGGAAAAAAAACATTATGATAAGCGTGGTTTTCCAAAAACATTGTGCATATGCTTGCCTTATTATTTTAAGATTTTATTTTAAATTTCTGATAAAATTTCTTAAAATGTGATTTTCAAACAGCTGTTTTTTTTATTATTTTTATGGTTCTTTTTTCATGTACCTATTTGCTTAAAGTTGTTTTTATTATTATTTAAATACAAACTATTAGTATTGCGCGCTAACCTACCGCACTCTCCGCATAATATGACATATATTAATTTGACTTATATTAAAACACGTTGATATACCCCATTATAATATAATAGTAAGATCAGAAGTAATTAGTAAAAAATGCCTAGAATCTAAGTTATCAAACTACAGATAAAGAGTGATTTTCTAATTTTAGGATATGTATTGTGCAACGTGGATTTTAATTACAGCACTATAATCAAAAATTTTCGGGTGTTATAACGCAGCGGTTATCGTTTTTGGCTTCCGTGCCGGATATCACGGGCTCGCGTCCCAGTACGAACATTTTTTTTCGATCGATTTCTGTTCGACGGCATGTGTCTTAATTTCCTTCCCACACTTCCTATCCTTCAATAACTGGGCGTAGCGAGAGCTATCCTGCCTTATCTTTCTATTCTTATTACTCTCTTTGATAAAAGAGAGGTTGAGCGATTGAGCAGACATGGATAAAAAAAAACAATTGTAAATCAAAAAATGTTAAAGTTTTTTTTTTGAATTTGTGAGATTTTTTAAAAAATAACCACGTGTAATTCATTGTTTGGTTACCGTTTAAATATTTTTATATTGTTTTTTAACATTGCAATTGGCAAAGAGTTTAATTAATATTCGCGTGCCATAATCGCATCACATCAGTGTAGAAAATCTTTAAAATTCAAATGTGCCAAAATTGATTTACAACAAACGTAAAGAAATATCTTTGGCATTTAATCTCGGAAACGAGATTTCGTGGGATCTTTTTTTATCGGTTTGTCATACAGTCGGACTTATCAAATTTGAATAGCGGAAATAAATCCGAGAAGATGTTTAATTATGTTGGCATTTGTTTATGTTGGACATAATATATCAGCGGATTTTTAATTTTATTTTTGGGCGATAAATTAGTAACAGATTTTTGACAAATAATAATTATACAGCTGCATATATTTTCTATCCATATTTATGGAGTCGAGTATTTTTCACATTGTTTATTTAACGGTTGAAGCATCGTTATTTTCGCCTTTCAATTATTTTTCTATTGTCATCTGCTAAGTATGTTTTTTAACGATTCAATAAAAAAATCCATACCAAAAATTATTATCACAGTATTTATCTATTTTTTTAACAAGATAGATGTCAGAAAAATATCGTTTCACGCAGCATTTTCCTTGCAGCTTAATTAAATATTTTTAACAAATTACCGTGTTGTTTTCACGAAATAGCAAATTAATTATACGTATGTTGGCAAAAAAACAATTCTAGAAGCAGTTTTATTGACTTGTTGTGAATTATTTTTTTCATTTAATATCGATATATTATGACGAGCCTTGTTCTTTTGGCTGGTTTCAATTAAATTTCAATCATTTTACGTTAATTGATTAGACGATATATTTTTATAATCAAATATGACTCAGAAAATCACCGCGGAAGCCTAAAGTTATAATTAATAAATATTTATATTTTTAAACAATGTAATCTTTTATATATCTAAAAGGTTATCTTTATTTATTATCAAAGCGCAGTCCTTGAACTAGCGATTGATAATTAAATTCACGAAAGGAAAAGATTTAAGTTCACGGTTAAAAAGTCCATTGTCCTTTTTTTATTCGCATAATATAATTATTGCGTAGTACTTACTTACTACCTGTGACATACAAACGACTCGTTACGTGTTTGTTGTTCATTTTCGCACACTGCGAAGGTGTCACTTCTATTGTTCTGGGATTACCGAGTACATACTGTAATAATTATAATAATTGTCATGATTTTTAATATGTGTGTCGGTTTCATAATCATAATAAAAACATACAACTGAAAAACTACAACATTCAACTAACCGTTTTTTTACGATAATACCTCTTTCATTGTAGAGTGTAAATATTTGCTCAAGTGGATTATATTTAACGAGTTTGTGATTTCTTTTTGGCTCTTATTTTTCCGGTCAGAATTTATATCTCATTGGTCAGAATTTATATTAAATGGTCATAGTAAATAGTCATAATTTAAATAAAATTAAACAAAAAACCTAACCTAACCTAGCCAAAATGGTTATAAAATATTCTGACCGTATTATATTTTTATTCTGACCAAAAATTTATTTAAATTCTGACCATTGAATTTCTTCCCTGTTTTTTTTAGGTAGTTAGGTATAGTAAAGGTTGGACTTGCATTTAATTACTGGAGAAAACAATAATGTGTACATAAGTCCCAAGCAAGTTATATTAATCTGACTCACCGATTATTAAGTTTAAAAGTATTCTTAGAAACACGATAATCTGATAATTCGATCAACTTTGACTATAGAATATAGGCAATTTGATTGACAGCTTTGAGAAAAGGACCATATGGTGAAAATTTTAAGCAACGATTGAAGGTGTATTGTGTAGAATCAGATCAGATTATGAAGTGTGAATCAAAGCTCTCCGCCTTCGTAAACCAAACAATTTTACGCTGCACAGGTAATTTACAGTATATTCTAGAGAAATTCGTACCGAAAAAAAATGTGTGGGTATTTTTTTTATTAAAACTAAGTGACTAACAAAGAAGATTTTTTTAACCATGGATGCTTTCAATGTGGATCATATAATATCTTTACAGGAGTCGGTTATCGATAACTCGACGATATTCAGTTGCTCGACCTCTCTTTCTTGTAGAAGAAGATATACCGATATTTAATGTATTAATATTACGGTGTAAGGAGTAGGTACAAGCCACAAAACTTTTCCTCGGTAAGTATTTTTAATATACAGATACAACTTAAACATTTTAAAATATCTATTTCCTTGATTGAAACACGATTTTCTGGAAAAACTTAATGAAATATTACCAATCTGCATTATTTAATATTTTAGTGCTTAACAAATATGATATTGGGATTCTTACATTAGTGTTAAAAAAGTACTTTGACATCGAATTGAAGCACAGCATAAGTATGTAATAAATTAACACTAGAGATGTTTGTTAATTAGCATACGAGAAATACAACTGGCCAGGAATGTGAAAAGAAAATGAGTTAAAACAAAAGTGTGAAGTGAAAAGTGAAAATTCTATTTTATTAGCATTAGGCATTTTATGTTTCTTTACACATAAAAACGCCATTTTACAACAAACTAAGCAAATAAAATTTATAATTGTGTAGTATTATTTTTCTTCTATTTGACGCAACGAAGAGGCTAGATACCAACTACAATAGAAATAATTACAATACAAAATGTTAATTACAAAACCTTCATTTTGTAATTTATAAGTTAAGAATACGAATCTTTACTTTACTTAATTAATAAAAAACCCTTATGAAAGTTAGTCTGAATATGCTTCTCGATGAGGAGATAATAAGTCATGATTGAAAACACAACCAACGGAATGGGATAAATTTTTATTTCATTTTTATATTGAAAAAGAATTTTCACAAAATTACCGCCAACTTAAATTATTTCTTTCCAACTTCCCATGATTTCAAATGTTTTCTCTACTGCGGCCTTATGTTGAATCAGATAAATGAATGTGGCTTTAGAAAATAAAAGGTTCCCCGCCCTTGGAATATACCGTATTTCTAATCTAACATTTTATATTATTGGTACCCATTATTTTTCATACGAGGTACCAAAGTAAGTGATCATAATACATGGTATAACAAATAGCAAACGATGATTTTTCAAATAATATAATTTGAAAATGCAATTGATTTGATAAGATTTATAGAAGGATTGTAATGGCGAAAGCTACGAATATATTTCGACTAATTTTCCTTGGGCGATTTTCACACGATGTTCAATAAATCAGTCACCTAAGTTTTCAATTATTTGATTTGAAATCTTAACTATGAGATGTCCTGTCGGTGTATTCATTTTAATTATTCTTCTTGCTACAAAAATACTGACAAAAATGAATGCCTTAGAATGATATAGAAGGCTACATTAATTCACCACACCGTTTAAACTATACATCGCCATCACCTCTGGTATAAAGGTATAATTTATTATAATTTCATATGCATCTAAAATTTGAAGCATTTAGTAAGTGACTCGATAAATTATCAACAATAATGTCAAGGATTATTAGGTAAACGGTATATAATATTTTTAAATCTCCGACAGAAATATGTATGCCCTCTTATCTTTCTAAATCTAATCTATAGTATTTGGAGAAATACTTAAAAAGATCGATTGTCTCAATTAGCGACGTTTGGTCAGTAATAAATAAGAAAAAATCATTTAAAAATCTACGGGCGATAGGTTTATCAAAAAAAAAAAACAAAAGTTTTTGTCAATTGTTTCGGCTAAGTCATTAGCATTTAGGGAAATTTTATTTGAATTTTAAGACTCTTCAATGCTAGATTATTCTATTGTTTATCATGATCAACTAAAATTGTATCGTTATTATGCGTACCATCAAACAGTTTATGGTAAATTAAAAAAGTTTATTCACTGAAATCACTCGCTGAAACCTACATATAAACAAGTATATATATATTACAAAATAAAGCGGTTGACTGGCTGTAAAACTAGTAATATTGTTTTTGGTTGAAAATACAGTACGATGGAAAAAATAAACTTTCAATAAAACTAAAAACTTTGCTGCCTGTGTGGTCGAACGGTCAACGTCGTTGGCTTCGGTTACGGAGGTCACGGGTACGAGTCCCAGTACGTAAGTACGTCCCAGTACGACTGCAAAGTCTTATAAATTGATTTTTCAATCGATTTATGAATTTCTGTTCGAAGGCATGGATGCATGTGATGTCTTGAATTCCCCCCTCCCACCCATCCTATCCTATGAACGGGGCGTATTGAGAGCGGTTAACTAACCACTAGTCATGTCCAAGCCCTATTATTCTATTCCTACTCACTTTGGAAAAAGAGAGGTTGAGCAACTGAGTAACAAGCAGTTGTCGTAGAAACAATTCTGTTCAGATAAACTCTACTCGGAGTCTATATGCTTCACATTGGGAGCGGACATGGTAAAAAAAACTAAAAAAAATTAACGTGAAATACACAAATCGTCGTTTGCTACTAGCATTGCAAAGTGGAAATATCGGCTTTTGCTTTTAGACGTCTAATATATTCATACTTCCGTACACATAAAAGATTAACGAAAGACTCATCATCATTGATGTAAGGCTAAAACGCTAAATCATCTATATTCGACATCTGAAAACCATTTGAAATGTTTTTCACAAAAACATATCATTCATCCTTGTCTTATATTTAAATAACAACCATCATATTTTTAATTGAAATACTAAACACACACTCGTAAATAATATGAAATGTGAGCCGGGCAATAAAAACATAATAAATTTAATAATTCAAATTACTAATCCGTAACTGAGACGGATTATCTTTTCTCAAAAACAATAAACGGACCTTGAAGAAATCTGCCCAGCGATGGAGCGAAAACGTTGCCGAATACCTTAAACTTGACGACCCGTTCTGATGATACTTCCGACAAGGAAAATAATGACGAATTTTACTTAAATTCACAATAAATGAACACATTTTCGAACAAAGTTATTTAACATCATTTGAGATATGACACCCGGGTCAAGTTGATCAAACAAATCGAATAAAATACTTGAATTATCATCCCGGATCTTATCGACAATCGAATGCATTATGGAGTTTTTTTTGTGATGTGGTTTTTAGATAAATTCGATATAATATCTGACGGCTGGTAACAAACATCTGAAACGTCCTTTGCAATTATTTTTATATTGTTTGGATCATTAAAATTAATTTGTAAAACACTACGATGAATAAAATATAATTATAAACGCCAAAATTAGATAAATAGTTGGAATAAAGATAGGACAGGAAATTAATCCACGACACAACAATTAATTACAAATAAGTTTAATAAATATTTAAATTTGTAATTGCTTATCTAAACCAGACTTCTTTGGCGAGGACCTGTTTCATAATGGGTATATTGAAGAACCACTTCTTTTGGAATAACTTAAAGGAATATTCATAAACAACTATAAAACACTTCCATACGTGTCACCGTGCGACTCTACTCATTTTCAAACATTATTTTATTAACAAAATCAATGTCTAAATAATATAAATATTTTTGAGAATATACATTTAATATTTAAAATTAAAACCAGATAACTACAGAAAGGGTTACTAAAATACGTTATATTATGTGTTACTTCGATTTCAACCTGTATTTTAATATACATATGTACATATACGGAATGTTTCAAATAGTTTAAAAAATACTTTTCAACAGTGACAGATTAAACAAACTGTTATGTACCCACTTACTAGTTGCAATATGTTAGTACACAAAAGTCCTTGGAAACAAAATAAAGTGCCATTTAAAAACTACATGTTCATTATAACTAATTTAGCGGAGAATATTGGATACTTATTCCAAAATGGATAGAATCACAACATATGCAAATCAATGGCCATTCGGTTTCGTAAAGTCTTTTTACAAGCAAGTGGGGCATTTTGGTAATCATCAAGTTCCATCCAGAGCGGTTTCCTTCAACAGACATAATCCATCCATGTTCTGCGAAGACGATACGAATTCATTTTTTTTCCCTCTAATTTTCCATTTTTTATTATTCGTTTACCATAAGAAAATCCACACGTCATGTCGTCACGAATAATTATAAAAATACCCAGTTGATTGCTAACAATCTTACTGATGATTAAAAATAAATAATAAAATTCTTGCGTGGCAGGAAAATAATCAATCTATTTGAATAAATAACATATTTTATTAAAATTTTGCTTTACAACAAACAGGTGTTCAAAGAAAATTTTCCGTTGACATGTTTTGAAAAATTATAAAAATAAAACACATTTGTTTGTAGTTTTGTACCGGCTCCATTGTTTTTATTGCCTACTACTGGTTTTGGTCATCACGTGCGTTTCAATTAACATATAATATTTTTAAAAATGTGGAATTAGTACACAAACACATGTGATATTTTTATAAATAATAAATAATGCTTTTTCATCTACCTATGATTCTATTCAAGGAGAAAAAAACCTTTCACATCTCTTTCTTTTTTTCGACAAACTCTTAGATACTGCTTTAGTGGCAGTAGTAGTATGCATTCTAAAAGAACTGTTTGGATAATTTAAGATTTCGGCTGAAGGTGCTTGGTGAAATTTCAATATTAAATTTGAATCGTTCAAATTTAACTGTTTGGATGATTCGTAGTCTGTTGAAGGGACCTAAAGAAGCAGGTACACAGTCCAATCAATCATTGATTAGAAATCCACCCAAAATCGTGTCCGTTTTGGAAAAAAATGCCATTTTGTATCCGGAAGAAACACGATTGTGTAAGAAAATGGTACTGAAAAAAATGTTTTACCTTGATAAAAAATATTATTTGCCCAATCGCAGTTTGACGGAGTGATAGATAAAGGAGCAATTACGAATTGTTCAAGCTTTATAATGATTTAATTACACGCAGAATCACATTCTCTATTAAGTCTATTCAACGACTTCGATTGGACGACTGCATATGTTGCCACAAACATAGTTGTTGTTATATAATTTATTTCCAATGTATTGGGTAATTGAGCATCAAAATTATAACATATTCAATTCAAACATCAATTATTAAGCATTGTGTGATCATAATTATTAATTGAACCATTGTCCTTATAAGCTATAATAAATTGAACAGATAGTGAAAGCCTTAACTTTTAATTCGCACGACTTAAGTCAAATGTAATATTCGAGAAGCAAATTTTATATTTTTAATAAAAGAGATTTCTACATATTAAATTAATCAAATTTCAATAGTCGAACAGTGGCAGTTTCACATAATAGTTACATGCCTAAATAACAAATTGACAGTAGCCATAAAATAAAAAGAAACATTTATAATTTTGAAATGCTAAAGAGGTGATAGTAATGGGAATTATAAACTGTTCAATAAATTAAAGAGAAAAGTCAATAAACCTCACGAAATCAGCGGGCGAGCCAATTAAAGCAGAAAATCAAATCTCAATAACATAAACAATGAAAAAGTGTCCGTTAAGTCGCTGTCAACCTTTTTGCTTCGGAATTAGAAGACATTACAGTACGCAATTGAATAAATGTGCCAAAACCAAGGTGCGAAACCAACAAAAACAAAATTCTCTTAATTTTTCATAGAGCTACAGAAAGTCTTCATTTTATAAATAAGCAAGAAACGAGTATAACCTTATAACTATTATTGGCTTTAGTTGTGAATTCCTTAAGCGGTTTTTAAAATTTTCCGTTAGTATGTATAAAAAGTCGTTCCTGTATTTTAAATGTTACTTAGTTAGACTATTGTTTATTCTTCCGCATACTCGTAACCTCGACACATAACCTCTGAGTTCGGGGTACTGTTTTTCAAATATTTACGCTGTAAAATGTAAATGATGCTGTCTCGTTGATGAGATTAAAATCGTACGATCCACTTCATCAATAAAACCAAAAACACCTTTAAGAAAGCCTGTATTTGTTAAATTTAAAAAATAAATATAACTAGCCAGCGAGCGTTGCAATACCACTCAAATAATGAAAGTGTTTGTGTTTATTGAAGTGTATTTTTTTTCCGGTCTGTTTGACTTTTACTGCCGATTGTCTATGGTACACGCGACACCTACTATAAGTTAATTGTACTACAACCTTCGCACGAGTGCAAGTATACGTTGTCAAAATGAACTGTATGGCAGACATACAAACATTATTTTTCTATATATAAGACCTAGTAAATTTTACTATGTTTATAACCTTTCCGGAAGTGCGAGCAAAAAGTTTGACAAACTTTTATTGCAATCGGATGAGTGGTGTGGTAACACACTAAGTACGAACAAACAAACATTACTTTTAAATATTAAATATATTAATTGAAGACGATGTTCTTTCAATAAATGTTGGTATACTTGTGTTAGTTGTGTAACATGACTAATGTAAGTAAATTCTTAAAGATAGTATAAGTTTTCATTAATAAAATAAAAATTGTAGAGTTCCAAAACGTACTTACTCCAAAATGACACTTGTTAACGTTATAAAATCAATATAATAAACAAAACTGTTTAATTTGATGAGAAGGTTTGTGACCTAAATCAAAATTAAAATTTCATTTTTGTTTTATTTCAATTGTTGCAAAGCATGCTTCATATTAATAAATTTGCTGCAATTGTTTGTTTTATATTTAGATAGACCACGCTTTACAACGACTTGGCTTTTTCATATTTTCTTTCATGTCGTATATTTTGTATCATTTATTGAAAACGGTATTTTTCTACTAAATAATGAACCCCTGTATCTTTAATCTATTGTCTAATGATATAAATTAACCGATCGGAGGCGCCTCCATAATATTATTTTTATGTTAATGAAAAAGTTTACTTACGCAATGAAATATCAAAAACATAACAACAAAAGCAATATTGACAGAATATGACAAACGATCGGAACGCTTAAAAAATTATCATAATTTTTAACAGTTTGGCCATTAACTATAGATTTTTTAAATATTATATTTCAATAATATATATTGTTCATATTCTCTGGGCTGGAATTTGACCGCAGTACACTAGAGTGGTGCGTCGGCGTCGTTTTGTAAAATATTAGAAAAGTAGCACGCCATCAACAAACAAAATTTCCCATTCGTTTAATAAATTACAGAAAACATTTTTTTTATTCCGTCTCCGGTCCTAATGTGGATGGAGCACATAGTCTTCTAATATATGTATCTCAACCTAAGCTTGTTACTCAATTGCTCAAGTTTTTTTGAAGAGGGCATGAGATAGAAAAGATACGGCTACAAGATTAGTCGCTGGCTAATCAGTCCCGCTACCGTCATTTTAGGATTGGAATTATGCCTTCGAAGAGAAATCGATTAATCGAAGATTAACAACCGTGAGGTTCGACATGGAAGCCGATGACGTTGATCACTGTGCCGTGGACCATTAATTCAATGAAATTTTGTGAAAAAACACACATCGTTAAATTTTCCACTTGGAACACTGATCTTACTTTTCCAATAGTTTTATGACTCAAGTCACTTCGTAATATGTATTAGGTTCATGCGGATTATTATTAAATCTTTTAATTCGTTGTGACCGAGTGGCAAAACATGACATCTTTCTTGTCAATGCCTATCGCAGGTCTTTATCACAAAATGGTAAATTTGTATACGTCAATTTATTCAATGACGATTCTTTCCAACTTCCAAACTATTTTACTTTATCCTAAAATCGACGCTGGGAATAGTTGTTAACTATCAACTATTGTGTTATTGATTGACTTGGCATTTACTTGGTAGAACTCCATTATACTAGAGTAAAAATAGCAACGTTTTTAAAACTGTAAAACTAAACAACTATAATTTTGCGTCAAAAAAGTGACGGATGAGAAAATTACTCGCATTAATATTTTGTCAATTACACCTCATTGAATTGGTCCATAAAAGTCTTCTCGACTCTAAGACTCTACTCGACGTGCTTCTTCACATTGGGAGCGGGTTTCTTGTTGTTGAAGGAAAATCCTGTCGATTAATCGACCTCCAATGATTTAATATTTCAAAATATATTTGAAAGCGCTTATACTAAAAAAATATATCATGAATATAGCAGTCATAAAACAAACAAGATAATCACGTGTAAATCAAGATTATTGAGAAATTTTTGAAAATTATAAGTATGTCGCGCTTTAGAGAATATGTTTAATACAAATTATTGTTAGATAGAATTAACATGTAATTTATGATTTTAAAGATATTTATTCAATGAGAAAGTGACCATCGTTGATAAGGCCAGGTAAATACATTCATTTTGTACATATATTGTGTATACGTAAAGTAAAATAAGTGTGTGATATACCGCCCCAAACCGTTTACGAGCATAGAGTTACAATAACCAAACTACGTAACGCATACTAAGCATAGAATCAAATTTAAGACATCGTAAAAAAAATAATTTGAGCCATATTTTTTCTATTATAGTAGATATTATCATAAACTCATTGGTTGATTAATACCTCGCCGTATACCAGAATTATATTTATCACGTAATCCAATATTCAAGCAGTCGCTCTCAACTTAGGTCACTACTTTCGTCAATAATATCACGATTGAACTAACCTGTTGAATAGAAAAAAAACATTTCATATTAAAAGTCTAATTACTTTGGTTACTTCCTGTTATCTGGAGGCATTTTTTATTTGTGAATTCAAAAGAAAAATAAGATTTAAGAGGCTTGTAGTATTTGAGTAGGAAAAAATATTTGTTAGGTAAGGTTAGTTATTTTAAGCACTCGTATGTCGCTTCGAATTTCACGAAAAAAAACAAATAAATGAATATTTTTTTTAATATTATCTAAATGCCTCCGGATAACAGGAAAAAACCTTTATTTTTATATTTACTAACAATTTGTCTAATGTTGTGTCTAATAGAGTCTAATATTGTTTTTGATACGATATGCGAAACATTGCACAAAACGGCTTTACTCTGTCACTTTTAAAGTGTTCACTGTCAATACTTAGTGAAAAGGCACTACATTTAAAAATAAAACACTCGTTTGTACTAATTCAACTATGTTTTATGAGCAAAACTGGAACTGATTATACAAAATAAAAGTATAATTAGTACAAAAGAGTAATTTATATATTATGTTCACTTTGGTGGAATTGAAAAACATATTAATTCTCTAATTTCACTGATTATCGTGAGTGTGTAGATTTCCATCGGTAAGCAAATCGAAAAACTAAAACAGCACGTGTTTTAAGAACATATGTTTTTTTTAAAATCCGGTGTTGTCTAGGTGGATTTGTCCGGATACTCCGGACGGTATCAGCGAGTACTGTTCCGGACGAATTTGTCTCGTCGATTTTTGTTGCGCCGGTTTTTTCGGGGTGCCAAAAATTTCTATTGCTAATATGGCAATCCAGACAATATTTTATGCTAGTATAATTACAACTCATAGAATATAAAACCGATTAATCGTGTTTTCAATGATGGCGTGTTAGCGAAATAGCTTGAAAAAACGTTTGATAAATTATTCCATTGATATTTTTTCGTTGATATTTTATGCTTCTAATTATTATAGTTCTAATCGCATGTGTTTATTTCGGTAATAAATTGTATCATAATACAAAATATTATAAAAACGCGACCCTCTGATTGACATTACGGTGCTTTTTTTGTATCGGTGAATTTATGCTTTGTTATTATAATTGATTAAAATAGAAATTCGTATTTAATTCATATGATTTTTGAAGATATAAACGCCGCCAGCCAAATATCCAAGCTCATATAAAAGTAATAGCTTTTAAACGATTCTAAATCTCCATAACAAAGTGAGAATTTTCTCCATCAACATTATTTTTAATAATGTAACTATTTCTTCGGATTTTTATACACCTACTTCCTATTTAGTAACCGCAAACGTCACGCAGTGGCATCAGGAATCATAACTATTTTACCAATCACTTCAAACAAAAACATTCGGCAATATTTTTAAATTAGCGATTCCGTAGGAAATAGGAATACAAGCTTAATATAATAATTGAAAAATTGCGAAGAAAGGAATCACTGTAAAATAGTCAGAATTATAATATAAATAATATGCGAATAACGAAAGGTGATAGGTCATTCACTAGGTGTAGTCATGTCCCTTACCTATTCGCTAATGTTTGTGCTGCCTCCCGAGTCATGACAGTGCTCAGTACTGCCAAGGGCATTCCGTGAATTTTATCAGCGGGTTGCCACCTGGCATTACAAAGTAATGCATTCGGTCGAAAGAAGATGCAGGCAGAATTCAGATACCCGCAATGCAAAAGATTTTATTTCTGTATTTGGGACTTATTAATGGATTGAACAGCAATCCACCACGTTGCCGATATTCTAATGATTGCGATGAGGCTCTTCAAAAATGTCTCCAGCACTCGTCTCGTGTTACTATTTATACTGAAATATACTTCGTTTGTTATGTTATCACTTGGTTACCCTCAATATAATAAGACGTGACGTAGTGATTTTTTAGTGAAAAATTTCGATGAAGTAAAATGAGGTAAAAAATCGATTAGAACAGATATAATGTAATTTAATTCTGCCTCCCAGTATTTATCAAATGCGTACGATACAGGAGTTGTGCCTATAATACTATGGGTACAAATATATGAAAAACTATTTGATGTGTGTTTATTCGAACATTATTAAAGATGCAAACGAAAATTAAATAATTGAGTTTTGACATTATGCCAAGAGTCTTTAAAAAACACACATTAATAAAACAATAAATTAATTTAATACGTGTTATGTTACATCATTTTTTAATGACATGAATAATTTAGTACTAGGTACCTACTAATAAAAAATAGTGTGAATTTTCACATATCCTGCCATCAACAAAATTCACAAACATATTATATCATTTTTTTTTATAATTCGTAAATTTTTAGTAAGCTGTATATATTATGCATATTATTTTATTTTGACAAATTGTTCACAAAATTAGGAGAAATTGGGTGCTCTTTGACAAAACGTAACAATATTACTTTTTTATTCGTCAATAAATCTTAGTTACAAAATGGCTGTCATGTTCGAATACCTACCACATGTGAGCATTTAAATTTACAGTTTGACGTCGGTTTTAATTAACCCATAAGGTGAGGGAAAATTACAATAATTCAATAAAAAAGGTGATTAATGAAACAATACATGGGCTTTTCTATTATCAAGCTGAAAACTAAATAAACGTATTATGTAAACAAAATATTATTTGCTCGTTGTTTTTATCCAGTACAATTTAATTTTGAAGTATCATTAAAAAAATAAAACACAGGTCGGGAGATTGGGAAATACAAATATGAGGAATAGCAGAACCTTCACTGCTAGCTGAAATCCGAAGATAAATGATATTGGCTTATTGCAAGAATATATTTAATAAATACTGTAGAATTCAAATTCAGCGGTTTATTATTCTTTGTATAGATATACAACAAAATGTATAACTACAATAATTTTGTCAATAATCCCTGAAAGAAGACAGCATTAACATGTTATTTTTAAAAGAATCTCAGTATGAAACTGAATGATTCTGGTTATTTTATTGTGTTTTTGAATTTATAACAGTATTTTTCCACGACGAAGTAACATTAAAATCTTCATCAAAACATACAAATTATAAAGAATACCGATATAATTTAAGCACGAATTGAATGCCTTATACACATTTATGATAAATACGTTGCAAAATACTTAGTATTCGATCTGCTTACAACACTCCATTTATAAAGAAAATAATAACAAAGCATGCTATAAAAAGATTATCAACCATTATTGTTTATCATAATATTAATTGTGATTATTTCGCAACAAAAGCGAGTTTATATAATAATCAATTTAAATACATGCAACATAGGATTGTACACCTATCAAAATGATACAATAACACTACCTGCAGTGGGCAGCAATAGAAATATGAAAATTGGGACACAGTACCTAGATACGTTAATATTTATTTTCATCAAAACAATAATGCTGTAGGCAATAAAATTAATCAATCTTGGGCAATGCGTCAGCTGAATGCAAAACTGTCTTAGCTCACTTTAAGAGAACTTAACATAGATAAATTTTATGTATTGATCAACAGTTTCTTTTGTAATAATTGCAATATTAAATTCAATATTGCTTACTATTAATCCTTGGTGAATAGACATTCCTTAACGAGTAGGCTAAAAACTATTTAGTATATTTCCTACTGTGTGAGATAGCTAATTGCTGGTATTTGAAATATCTAAAATAAGTTTTAATTCGTTTTTATTTATGTTTATTGCCAAAGTAAATATTTTTTAAAACACGACACGATTTTTTCTATTTTTAACTCCCCCCCCAACCCCTCGCCCACCATCATTTTCAATTTCATCATATATACCCTGAAAATTTTGTTACTAATCGTCACGTTAGTCGAATGTTTTTATTTACTGGACAAAAATTCCACAATAAATTTACTCCTGCCAGCGGCTTCGTTGATATTTTTTCATCACATGTACCGTTATCATCCCTTCTTAGTAAAAAATAGCCGTAAACATTGCACATTACATAAGAAAAATAATGATTATTAAACATTGTATTAAAAAAACGAGATTTTTTCTAGTGCGTACTTTCAAAAGGCGCCGAGTGTATGTAATACATAAATACATACAAGCAAATATTTAATTTTAATAAAATTATAATTTTATTGAAGGGGAAATAAAAGTCTCGAGTCCCAGGGTGTTCCGGGACTTTAACTTTATCACGCCTCGAGTCCCGGGACTTTGAAAACCTCGAGATTTCAGAATCCCTAATACTGACAATGCTGCTTTACGTTTGCTAGTCATAGCTCCCTACGAAAATCCAATTTAGTAATCGCATACTAGAGGCAGTGGCGGATTAATCACATGGGAGGCCCCAGGCGCGATTAAATTTGGAGACTCCGTTTTTCGGATAACGTAAAAGCGGCAGAATATTACATAGAAAATAATACAAATATATAATTTTATAATTATATAAACTAAACGTATACAAGTTATATAATATAAGCTTTGTTTGAGACCTCCAGCGCGCGCCTCATTCGCTCATCCGCCACTGACTGAAGGTAAGAGGGTTTGACTTCGTCATGAACTCAGAAGTGACAACAGAGCTGACTAACCGTAATAATGTTATTTTTTTAAGTGACTATAGGCCTGGCATGGAGATGTGCTGCGAGTGCCCTAGAGCAGTGCTACTCAAACTATTTGGGGTGTGGACCAGTTTTTATTTTTCATGATTGCATGGAGATCGGCTTCATTATGGAAATAAAATAAATAAGTTATATATACACAGGTAACTATATATTTACATCGTTGAACAGGATTTGAGTATCATTGCTTGAATCGTTGTTGTGTCAATAGGTTGATACCTACGTCATTTGACAATTTATAATTATAGCAATCTATATTGTAACTAAATAGAAGAAAAGGAAGGCAGGAAGAATGAAAGCTTTATCGTAGTTATGTCTACACTTATAATTACACTAATAATTTGCCTCTTTTTCAATAAAAATCTTATATTGAAATACACAAATGGCAAAGATTTGGTATTCTGCATTGATATATGCGGTGGACAATATCGTAATATGAATATTTATATTTTCAATGATTTGATGGCGCAAAAAATATAATGCATCAAAAATAATTAACTTTTTTTCTAGCCTAAGCATTCGTAGATGCAGTACTATTCGAAAAGTCTGAAATAAACGCTGACATATTCGAAAGATTGGAGTGGTACATGGTGGGTCGAATGACGTCTGAATGTGAAAATTATACTGCTGCGAAATGGAATTTAAAAATTTTGCTTAGAATATTGTGAAAAATAAAAAATATTTAAAATGACAGTCATGTGAATTGGTATGCAGTTTTTATGATTTTATGTAGAAATTTGAAGCCTAATCACATTTATTTTATATAAGGTAAAACAGAACCAGATTTTTGAGACTTCCTAATACCAATGCCTGTCCTATAATAAACCATTGCACCGGCGTAGCCTCATCATAATAGAGTCATGCATAATGTGACATTCCGTTTTCACCGGGACAGTCCCGTTTTCAGGCGACGTGTCCCAGTGTCCCCGAACACAGCTTCAATGTCCCGTTTTCGAAAAGAGAAAAACTCGCAGTAACAATTTCAAAAAAAACGCATAAAATCAAAATCCTGGCGGTAAAATCTAAAGATAAGTAGATGAAGGAATGGGCGTGCGCGCGCAGTAAACAATCATTTCAATGTACATACTGTATTATTTATATAATTTTGTATAATATATGTAATATGACATGACAAAATATGACTATCTAGTTAATTGTATTGTATGAAAGTGTGAGACGATTAAAACGGCGCCTAAAAGTACCAAATTTTGTTTAGGTGTCCCGGTTTGAAGGAAAAAATAAATGGTCACATTAGTTATGCAACGCACGAGGGCCCAGCGAAAGGGAGGGTCGAAATTTACTCAATATAATAAATTGCGTGGAGATCTTGCGTGGCGTTTGCATGAGGGCCGATTTTTTTTAAAGAAACCATTACCTGAAAGAACTTTATGAAACAAGTGTAAATCGTCAAAGGTACCACCAATTTTAGAATCGCTTGACAAATACTGATAAAGCTATAATCAGTGAGAAAAGGCCTAGTAAAGGAGCATGGTCTAGTACAGTACTTCCCAACCTGGGGTCCGCAGGTTTTTTGTGGGGGTCCGTGAAAATTTTTATTCTTTCAACATTCGTTGTGATAAAATATAAACATGTGAAATAAAAAAAAATCGGGGGTCCGCAGATTATTGTTTTCAGATTTAGGGGTCTATGGCATGAAAAAGATTGAGAAGCACTGATCTAATATACACGTTTTATCTTTAGCTCTGCTTGTCATTCCTTTTCTCATGAGTCTACCAATTTCTGATAGTAAAATTATTATCAACCTAGCCTGGTTTTAACCTTCTCCTGCTATCCCTACTGTTTTCGAAAAAGAAGTATTGAGCAATTGAGTAACAAGCAATAATCGTAAAAAAATACGTTCAAAATAAACTCCATTTCAAATCTCTATGCTACACTTTTGGAGCGAACACGCTTTAAAAAATATATTTCAATAGTTTTACACTTTACGCCAAAGATCCACAGCCCTCGATTTTTTAAACTTAAAATTCTAGCTTAAAGCTTTTTCGTTGATGAAGCAGAATATATCGGTTTATAAATATCTACTAACTAATGAAAATTTGGGTTCGATTTTATTGCTTTATATAATAAATTTTAAGTCGAGTTCTTAATATTAAGTTTTAAATTTAGTAAAACAAAGATCTTGCGCTAAATTTTGAATTATAAATAGGTACAACATGTTTAATTAAATATTTCACAACAAAAAAAATGTTATAACGTTTTTATAATAATTGTCACTTTTATATAATTACAAAAAATGTGAAACGAAGTTTTATTTTAGAAGGGTATGAAAAATATAACAAGTAACCTATATGCTATTCAGCTGGCCAGTGTTATTACTCGACACTAGCCTTGGTGCAAATTAAAAAAAAGTTAAACGTCAGTTAACACACGTGAAGTACTAATGTCAATATGACAAATTTGAACATTTAAAATGTTAGAAAATGAGTGCCAATATGAACAAGTTGACTGTTGATCGACACAAAAATAAATACTTGTCGAGGGAGCAACTTCTTCAACTTAGCAAAGAGGTATTTTTAAAGACAATTTAGCGGCTCACTAATATTATTATTAAATGAAACTACTGATGCGAGTAAACGTGTACACTTTTAGATTAAGTTTTGTTCATGTCATCGTAATTGTATGATATTACCGTCAACTGCTACTTTCATTTTAAGCTTATTCACTGTCTAATAATTCTCTCAACTGAACTAATTACTATAGATGCAATGTTGAATACAATATTTTTTTATCACAACTGATTGTTTCAGGATTTAGCAGATACGATTATACAACTGCAGTCGCACACCATTCAACTGAAAAATATTATTTTAAGAAACAATCATCAAAAGAAACCTGGAAAAGGAAAAAAAAGTAAAAGAAATAGGCCATTTGATTTTTCCAGGTACTGTAGAATGATAACTATTTATATGGTTGAAACTTATAATTTTGAAATTGTTAGGTTATCAAGTAACCCTATTCATATATGTTAATATGCTTTGCAACATGCCACTTTAAACCACCTAAAAGTTATTGAATGCCACAAATAACAATACAGCTCCGTAGGCAATTTAATTGTGAATAGGAAAATGTCAAATTATTATACTTGAGAATAGGGAAACTGATTATTTAAGAGATATACAAATATAATAGTATAAATTGATCATTATAATATGTCAAATGAAACTAAAAACAACCATGGAACAAATTCATAATTCCCACATTAGGATTTTTTGATATCTTCCTATTCGCAATCAAACTTCCCAAAGAATTGGATTTTTTATTGCAGAGTTTAGTAAATTTTCAGTTAGATAACAGAAGCATATTGTAAAGCATATTCGCCTATAACCACTCTAAAGCTAACGACCCACCGGTGTGTCGCATACCTACTAACCACACACGCTACCCACCAGTGTGTTGTCATTATTACGACGTCAATAAATATTTTTTAGAGTTTGCATCATTGAAAAAGGGTCCGACATCTCTAAAGGACTCGCAAAATGAATATTAAGTTTTCCTTTATTAGTTTTTAGAAAATTGCTAGCTTACAGGACAAAAAACGTTATTTTTTTCTAGCTGTTAACGGGTTAATAACAATCTGGCAACAGATAGTTGTACAGAGGTAAAAATAGAACCATATTCACTCAATTTTTCAATACAATTCATTCAATATAACTATACTATAATATAATATATAATACCTTTGAAAATATTACAGATGTGAGACTCGTAGAATTTTATTAAGAGTTGCATACCTCGGCGTTCAATATAATGGTCTGGCTGTCCAGGAAGATTCGTCGGAAACAATTGAAGCGTACCTTTTTGCAGCTCTTATCAAGAGCTGCTTAATTCAATGCCGTGAAAATTCAACTTACCACAGATGCGGAAGGACTGATAAAGGTGTTAGCGGCAGTGGACAAGTAATAAATTTGTATCAATACACTTTAAAAAATTATCTCTATGACAAAACTAAACAAATTTGTATTGTGAATATTTCACTAATCTATTTATAAACAGAATAATTTCATTTATGGTAATTTTTTGATAAACTTAATGGAAAATGTAGAACACATTTTGTCTCATGTTTTATATTGTATGTATTTCCGCCGAGCATGATGCAATGCAAAATTTATTAATATTTAAAAATCATTCCGTCACAAAATTCACTAAGGGCTTAATATTGTTATAAATCAAAACATACTAACCTTCAAAAGTATATTCTAAGAATCGAAACATCAACTATAATTTTCACCATAATAATATCTGTTCTTCTTCAGAATAATTGCTAACCAAAAAAATACCAAAATTATAATCACACCTTATGATTAATTTTTCAGAATATTCTGTTGTCATTCAGAAAATTTTTTTTTTTATTGCTTTTACAGATAAATCTATTGTGAATTTTTTAGGTTATATCAATAGATGTTAGAAGCCGTCTCACTGCAGAGCAGTTGGCGAGAAAAGATAGCTGCAGATCGGAAGAGCTTGAATACTGCAAAATTCTTAACAGGCTTCTTCCTGAAGACATCCGAGCTATCGCCTGGTTGCCCATTCCGCCCATCCCTGAAAATGCTGATAAAAGTGTAGAACCTTACAGTGCTAGGTACGTCTAATAGTTTGTAATAAAACATAAGTATTATAATTGAAGCCGTTTACAAAACAATGATCTATGTATATCACATCTTGTCAATTATCCGGTAGCAACAAAACTGCATTTTTTGGTTACCATAAGCATTTATTTGTGATGGCACTGCACATGTATGCAATTACGTTTTATACATAATTAAGTTTGCGAATTCGCTATGATCACGACAGCACAAACGACACACTGTATATTTTTTTGTTAAGTCTTTAAGATATTCTTTCAATGTATTTACCATAAAAGATGTATTTTATAAGTTTTATTATTCGAAGAAATTAAAAAAAAAAGAGTTAAATCATTATAACTTTCACTCTAGCGGAAAATATTTGTAAATAATTGCCTAACATCTATCCCTCTATGATGGCATGAAAAAAGAATAAATAGAAAGAAGTATTTGCATATCCGCAGACAGTGCTGTTAAATTTTGTGCTAAAAACAGAGCTTGATCATGTGAATATACATATAGCCATTTTAAATAAATGGATTATCATCGGAGAAGCCTATATAGATCGTTATTCTACGCAATTGCAATGGAGATTGTTTTCGTTTTCCTTTCTGGCACTTTGCATGAGTTTTCAACATATTTTTAATCTTGTATCTTTATTTGTTCGGCCACCATCTTGAATGCTAAGGATCACTTCAGGTGGCTAATGTCAATACTTCCAACGTTGCAATATTGTACCTGATACCAAAATGTGCTATAGATCACTGTTTTATCAACTGCTTCAATTTAAAACATCCCAAATACCTTAAATCTGTTGTATTAACCTCTAATGTCTTTCAGATTTGACTGCAAACGTCGTACATATAAATATTGGTTTCCGCGTGGATGCCTAAACATTCAAGCTATGTCAGAGGCTTGCAGGTATCTAAAAGGCTCACACGATTTTAGGAACCTGTGCAAAATGGATGTCGCAAACGGAGTTACCTCTTACTATCGATATATCCATTCAGCTAGTGTTGTCAGCGTGGGAAACAATCTGGATGATAAAGGTACTTTTTCACCTACGACACTTGACTGCCACGAACATTTGATTGCTATTACGTTGACTTAGGATATCATTTTTTTTTATTTAGATACCTAACACTTAATCTGTGAGTACCTTTTTGCAATTTTGCAAAATTTAATAGGGTCAGATTTCAATGTTCTCTTTAGTGTTGATTCGCATGCAACTGAAAAGTCATAATATGTAAAGATTAATGCTAAAATTTTTTTGGGGGCCTCTGGCAAATCTATTAACACCTAGATTTTAAAAAGCAGGCAGCGACAAAAAAAAAGATAATTCAGTGGAGCTAAAAAAAACGTCTTGCATCTTTTCATTTTGGGAGTTCCGTAAATTCCTATGTAAAGAAAGAAATTTTCAATGAATTAAAAATTATTCTGGAATCTTTCAATTTTTCACTTTTTTCCAAGTTATCAATCCTGAAATAATTTTGTCTCAGAGTCTTCAAAAACGTATATGCTTATTTGAAAAACGGGTATGAGGGCCACTGAAAAATATTAGACTCAAATGGGGCCACGAGCCCCAAAAGGTTGAGAAGCAATGTTCTAAAAAACAAAAAAAAATACAAAGTTTAATGAATAGATAGAATGTGTTCAAAACGACCGCTTATACCAAGGGTCGACAACCTTTCAAGTGAGAAAAGCCAAGTTTTTATGGAAACAGGATAGCAAAGGTATCAAAGCCTTAAAAATGCAATATAAATACATATTGATTTTTTGTTAAAAAAAAGTGATAGGTTCAAGTTGATGTCTCAAGAGGAGCATGCTGTGGTTTTCCGACCCGTTGCTTATACCGAAATGACCTGCACGGCTAAATCATAGATTGAAAAAATGTTCTTTTGATGTAGATATTCAGTTACGTAATCTTTTGGTGTTAATTTAATGTCACCCAGGAAGTCATTTATTAAAAAAAGTGACAAAAATTTTGTTTGTTCTAAAAATTTGCTTCGAATGAATGCAATCTAAAAAATGTCTAGCTGATGAGGCGTTAATACTTTTTTTAATATTTGCTACATTCAGGTTACAGCATGCACTATCTCCAAGTGACTGCAAATGCTTTTCTGTGGCACCAAATTCGTTGCATGGCCGGTTTACTGTTCCTGGTGGGCAGCGGAAGTGAAAGTCCTCATATTATTAAGGAACTGCTCGATGTGGAAGCCAATCCTAGGTAATATTTGTATTAAAAAAAATATAAGGTTCCGTTGAAGTGAAGAAAGTTTAGTACGATTAAACACATTCTCTTGTTATTGATTTGCAGAAAACCACAATACAATATGGCCATCGAAGCTCCTTTGAATTTATTTCATTGCGCCTATGAAATATTAGAAGATTTCGAATTGAAGGATGATGAACCTGAAATCCCTGTTAATTATTTCCCGTTAAAAAATGCCCAGAATAAATCCGCAAAAAAAGATCAAATCATAGAAAATCATGTATCTGACGGTCATAAAAATTCAAGAGAGAATCCGACCCCGAGTAATGAAAAACAAAACACTTTACATATACAGAATGGCAGTAATGATAGCACAAATTGCAACAAAAAATTAAATACAGTGTACTCTGAAAACTCTCCATCAAACGATATCAGTGTTAACGATTGCAGTAATCAGTATTTACCGGCTGACAATGATTCATCAGTGAATAGTTCGGATTGCACTGATCGAAATGAACCAACGCCTAATGATAGAAGAACTAATAATTTAAAGCGTAAAATGACAAGCGAGCCAGACGAAAACACTGAGAATATCAAGAAAAATGAAAATAATTTCAGTAAATTTACTTCTCCCGAGAGCTATTTGGCAGATTATACAGAGAAAGCAACCGCACACGTTTTCGATGCTAGTAAAGTGGATTGGTGGTATGTAGACTTAGAAGAGCTAACGGCCATAATCAAATGTTTCCAGTCGCAATGGTCAAGGACGGCTATTCAGTGAGTATATAAAATTTTCGCACTCTGTAGGTTAGTCGGTAAGAGCATCACCCTAGCGATCATGTCGGTCTGGGTTCATGTTGTGTATAAAATTTTCATTGAGTTGTAATTATGTTTTAAAAAAATATATCTGAATTTATTTGACTTTAAAATACATACAACCAATCCGTGATGTAAATTGTGCCTCGTATTTCTAAGCATCTGCTCTATGTTTTTATTCTCAGCCTTTTAAAAGTATTCATACCACATGTTTTGACATATATTTATGTTCTATAAAAGGTAGTTGCTAAACCAACTGTCAAATAATAATAATAAACACTTAACACAACAACAATTACTTTAATCTGTTTGCTCATATTCTGTAATATATTATGTATTCTGCAATTTTGTATATAGTAACTCTCATTATTTGGTTCATTTGGCTGAAAATAAACATTTTCTAGGGCCTCAATGATAAGAGACATCGTCGAGGAATTGGAGGCTCTTTATAATAAAGATATTGACACTAGAATAAGAAATAATGTAACAGTACCGCCGGAGACCAATGATGGCTGTATCAGGCGAAACAGAGATACAATCGAATTCCTCCTGCAGGGTGAATGTTTACTTCAAGGAGTTAAAGCAAAGGTTTACCAGCCTCTTCTTACAAGGAATACTTGCGGTATGGTTTTTTGGCATTTCCCTATATGTTTTTTTTACATTAAGAGCTTAACAACCGCACGTTTTTTTATAAAATTTTGCGAAAAATTCGCAAAAATTGTAATTTTACTCAATTCACTATAATTTGTAAGCAAATTGAGATATCTTTACAAAATTTAATTTTCTTAGCTTCCAGATACTTCGCCTATACGCATATATGTGTCCGCCGGCCAGCAACCTTTGTTTTTCAAAGACGCAAATACGCGTCCACGGTCGTTAAGCTGTTAATTTAAATTTTACATTAGTGATATTTGAAATAGTTTATACTCACTATTTTGATTGAGAATTCTCAAAAAGTTCGAGCAATTTCAATTCTTTTCCCTTCGCCTTTAGTGAAGACAGATGTGATTTCACATTAAACACTCTTTAATATCCATAAAGAATTTGTTAAAATAAAAAAAGAAAATTAAAAAAAAACCAACATGTTTTTCCCAAAAAAGTATAGATTTTATAGAAACAAGTAGATTGTTATTTTTCCACTATTTCAAAAGTTAAAAAGCAGTAATCGAAGTAAGTCGAATTTTAAGATCTAAATATTCCAAGAAAACATAATAACAGTGAAATCACCACTTTAGATGACATTTCTGTATTACTTTTTCAGAGAGTCTTGAAAATCGCATTGAACATTACATTCAGAAAAAACGTTTAAAGAAACCTGAGGAATCAGATGATGATGATAATGATGACAGTTTGACAACCTGATGATAAGACTGTAAATCTGAATTCATTTTGGATGATGGTGCTCGGACACAATACCCAGCGCTAGAAATAACAAGGCCCATGTTGCAACTGTTTGTAGACATGCTTAATGAAATTGTTGAAATGTTTAGTAAAAACTATTTTATTTACTACAGATAAGAAAAACACTCCATTTTTCATTGAACATTTACTAAGTGTTCAAATTATTATTTTGTTTTTGAACATTAATTACTTTGTTCAATGTGGCTGTTAATTTATGTGAATAACATAATTAAAAAATGATTTTTTATCATTATTTATTACTATGAGTGTATATTATTTTATACAATTATTTGGCTAGTTATGTTGCAAAATAATAAAAAAATGCTATCTACGCTATGAGTTTTATTTTTCCTAGGCGTCAATTTCCAACCATATAAATAAAATACATCGTTTTAATTGAATTTATCTAACTCGTAATTTGAATGGTATCGTCCAGTTTTCATTTTTTTAAATATTCAACTCTTTTTTACACATTTTTGTAAACTTACAATAAATATATGCTACCAAGAAGATAAATTGAAACTTGTGAACCTTCAGACAAAAAGATTTTTTCCATATCTTGGTAAATTGTTGCAACGAAGAGCAGTGTTTTAATATGATAATACTTCTCTTGTCAGGTCCTATGGCGCAGTTGTTGGCTTCCGTGCCGGATCTCACGGGTTCGAGTCCCAGTATGAACAGCATTTTTTTGTTTGATTTATCGATTTCTGTTCATGTCATAGGTGTTTGTGATGGTGATAAAAAAAAAAACTCATCCAAATGAAAGAATTTTGACAAGTCTTATGCTTTGATAATTTCTGTCAAATATTATATTATTTAATCTTTAATTCTACTAATGGAATGAGTTATTTCATTAACCCGTTAACAGCTACGAAAAAATATGTTTTTTTTGTCCTGTACGCTAGCAATTTTCTAAAAACTAAAAAAGGGCAACACATTGGAACTATTCACGTGATTTATGGCTTTAGATGTTCTCCGTCCCGAATAAAAGTAATCCCATGTAATTAACCATACCACAAGGCTTGTAGCGCGTATAAACGATTCCTCAATTAGGGTTGTCACACACAATTTATAATAAATACCGTTTTAGAATTAATTTTAGAACAATAAAGTTTAATGCAAAAAATAAGATATTATATCCCACAAGTCTCGAATAGTTCACACAATTAGAAATTAAATGATGCTAGGGTTGTCACAAAAAAGAATTTTATAAAATTATTGACATGATAAATAAAAATATGTTCACAAAAGTGTTTTATGGTGTTCATATAACGTACGAGATATATTAAAAAATAATTTTTGTGTGGTATGTTTCAAAACACGGCACTGCACATAAGGACACATCACATTGTTTACAAAAGAATTTAGTAGATGTTCTTTTTTTTGAAGCAGCACATACCACACAACGCTTTTTATTTATATTTCTAGCAAAAGTAGATAGCTGAGAGGTGGAAGTGGGCAAAAAATCCATAAAGTGTGTGTTTGCTCCAATACGGGAATGTAATGCGACAGACTTACGCTTACGAGTGATTGTTTTCTTATGACTGAGGGTAAATGTTATAAAAATGCATTTAGAATATTGGGATAAATATCGGAACATGTTGAAAGCATTAACTACATGTAAATAACATTTCTCATAATATAACATCAAAAAAACACATGTGTGCCCTGACCCGATTTAACCTTTACAGAAAACGGCAAAAAAGTATCATGTTACCTACCATTTCTTTTTTGTGATGCTTGCATCTCAGACTACCGCCCCTGCAGGGGGCGGAGATTGTAGGATTAGTCATATAAATCAATGTTGTCAATGTATGTTCAAAACGCCGCTTAGCTAGATGATTTTCTACCATCGACTGTTTTACCATGAAGAAATATTAACGTATTTGTACAAAGGCATCAGCAATTCGACAACCCCTGCCACCTGTACGATTTTTGTCGATTTTTTCTTAAGAATTTAAGAATAATTTATATTTATTCAATTGTTTTGAAACCTATACATATGCAAAATAATATTTACGCATATGTTATGATTATTTATCAAAAGTTGTGACAGCCCTTACGACCTCTATTTACTTTTTGTTGAATTTCTCTTACGAAAACTGTCAAAACGAAAACTTTATATTCATTTTGTGAGTGGTTAAGAGATGTCGGACCCTTATTCAATGACGCGAGCTGAAAAAAATATTTATTGACGCCGTAATAATGAGAACACACCGGTGGGACTATAGCGTGTGGGGTTAGTAGGTATGCGACCCACCGGTGGGTCGTTAGCGTTTAACTGGTTAATGAAACAAATTGCTGTCTTGTTCTTGGTAAAATTTTGGAAATGACAACACTGAATGCTGTGGAGTAACTCGATCTTGTTCTACAGATAAGTCAATAACTCTACCGAGTGATTTAGTTTCTAATGAACCTAACGAAGATAATATATTATGATGTATCTGAATTGAAGGAAATTTTATAAGGCGTTGAACGTGCCAATAAGAAAAAATACATTGAAAAGCAGTTGGTATGTCGTAGAGTGTTGGAAATATCAATTTTACTGCAGATTTATCGGAATTTCATATTTGCTTTTCTGAATTGTGGTCTCAATATCAAATTGTCAAAGTCAATATAAGTACGTCAGAGCCATAGGGAGCTCCCTTGGTACCTAGGGTGAGGGGTAAATTTTGATATAGAAAAATCCTAGAATTATTTTTGCACCTCCAGCGGCTCTTTGTTAGCTCATATAGGGCAAATATATATATCAATACAAATAGGCATACTTCAATAAATCTTGTATTTATTTTTCAATAATAAATAATGTTGTTTTTATACAGGTTAAGAAAAATATACAAACGCAACTTAATAATAATGATTAAAACTGTTTATCAATAAAATTATTATAACACACTACGAAAAAATACAAAAAATAGACCATAGCGTATCATTATTTCGTTGAATTATTAAAATGACATTCAAAATCTTCGTTTCATCAAAATAATTGTTTCAACTGTTACATAAATTAAAATAGAATCACCAATTTTTGGGAATGATCTAACATATGGCGCTTTACAAGTCCAAGTGAAAAAAAAAAAACTTTCACTGAGCAGCCTCATTTTCAAGTGATGTATGAATGTCACCTTAATAAATTGTTTAAAACATGACAATGATTCTCTAATTGCGGTGTGTTAAAAAAAATATATTATGCATCGACTCCTCCCGATTCTAACAATATAGTGAAAGATTAAGTGATCACAGATTAAAACTTAAAATTATAATCTTAAATTATTAACTTAATGGCAACATCAAAGAAAACTGAGATACTTATGCACGAATACGCATTAAAACGTTATTTTGAATTTGGAAAGTTTCATTTATTTGCTGCCTATCTTTTTATTGTCATTTTGCGTAGATAGAGAGAAAATGTTCAAATTCATTTAAATGATCACGTCAGTAAATATATCAATAGACTTTGCTTTGAGGTATTAAAAACAGGCAACGACATAAAAATAATATTGCTGTCAAAATCTTGGGGAAAAACTCAATCTTCATTATGCTATGGCAAGGGACAATACTATGTCAGTTTTATGTTATTTCTGTTTCCCGTAGACTAATTCAAAAAGAAGAAGACAAAACAACTCACATTTTGTATCACATTTGATCTATCAATTTGAGACCGTTTTTGATACAGCCCACACTCACAAAGATACATGATTCAACGTAGATGCGATTACACATTCTAATACTGACTGTATTATTTATTTAAGTAACTTACCATAAAAATATTAGTAGTATAAATTGACCGATTAAATTTATTTTCAGATCTCGTGACAATATATTATTCATTACTTACAACTGAGATGGTTACGTTTTGTTTCTGCAAATAAACAAATGAATTAGTCTTAAATTAGGTAAAGAGTCATAATTTTTTTTAAGGGTAGTAATATAGTAAATATCAATAAGAGGAATAGAAAAAGCAATATTGACAATGTTGACAAAACATTGAATCACAGACGGGGTTACATAATATATTTATGGAAATCTAAAAAGACTGAGAATGATTTAGTAATTTTACAATGCGTTTCTGTGCCGAAATCCATAATTTAAAATGTTGAGAATTATTCTAAATTTAAAATATACAATATAAGAATACTGGGAAAGATAAAAGTAAAAAAGGTAAAATTAGAAGAAAAAAATGCATAATGGCTATGCAATCTTTCGGAATATAATCACATTTTTTCAGGATGCACAACGGTAGGTAGACACTCTGCGAGAGCTGCAATTTTGAGATTTCAAGATATCGGAAACCTCAGCTGTAGTCGTTTCAAAAAATCTTTAAATCGAAAAGATTGCAATAATTGTCTATGACATCTAGATTATTAATTAAATTGATATATCTATGCTCACAACACTGAACAAATACATTCATATAATGATCATGCACTACTACGGAGACGGTAAAAAGGTCATGGTATATTTTAGAAAGAGTAACTATTTTAAATCTATCTTCTAGTCTTAAGATACTAAAAATCTCATGACAATTCAAACTTGGCAACGCTGTCTCTCGTCTCTTCAATGTTACGAATGTAATGAATTGAAAAAAAATCAGATCAATAGCTGTCAGTGCTTGCCTATTTTGGTGGAACTCTACATTTCTAGACGTTAGAAGACGATTAATATTAACAATTGCAGTATTGTGACTAACTAATGTAAATCTTTTGAATTTTAGGTCATCGTCATTTAATAAAATAAGATTGCATGACGAGTCTTCACCGCGGAGAAATGAACAGTAAAATTGACATTGTTTTATATTAGCATCGTTCCATTTCAAATCAAAAGTTTGCCTTCTAAAAAATTTCAGAGACATCCCGTGTTTGTGAATGCATGATTTTTTAGATTTTTCAGTTGATAATAAGAAATAATCTTTAAGAAATAAAACGTAAATGGCACAAAAGAACAATGCAAACAAGAAAAGAACTAATTTAAAAAACATAATTAGGGAAACGAAAATGCAACTGAGTGAACTTTCAAAGTTGTCATTTGGCGACACTGCATCGTATTGTCTATAAATACCTAAATTAATGAAATAAATTGACCTTAACCTATCATCAAACAAAATCAGTGCCGTTGAATACATAATATTAAAGTTAAAAAACTCAAGGAACATTACAATACAAGGTTTCAGTAAAAAACCTTCACATGAGATTATCATAGACATCTTACAATAATTAGTACACGTTTTAATATTAAATGACAATACGCATTCACCTTTAGATAGTAACAATATTTTTACGATAGACATTAATAAGTATTTGAGATAGATCCACTCTGCCGTGCGATAAACAATAAACCCACTCGGTAAATACAAACGATGACTAATGATGAAAGATACAAGTCTATCATTTGAAATAATTATTTCATTTGCATTGTATTTAGAGTCACTGCTGACGTTTAAACCGCACCTGAATACATCCCTCAACAACCGGACTGGTATAATTTCAGATATATTCAAAATAACTTTAGAATTACGGTCACTCTGAAAACCGCACTCGCAATTATCTAACGAGCTTAAATAATAATTTAGCCGCTGCGATAGGAGAGAGGATGTTCTGCCAATATTATAATGAAACGCCTTCAAGTACAAACCTCTAAAATTTGAATTTTCATCAATTTCAAACAAAATTTCCACAAATTCACAAGATGGAATCATTTTTTTATCACAAACAATTAAATAATAATACCGTTCAACGTGACTTGTAAATAATATTAGAGAGTTTGAATGGTTTGAAACGGCCTTTTCCCTAGTATGTAAACAGGTAAATTCAAAATAATATGAGGTATTACATAAAGCTATGAAATAAGAGAAGTACTTTAGATATTTTGATCGAATAGATATGCTAAATTGTGTGTCATGTATATTTAAAATAATACCCTCATTGAATAGATCTAGTTTTGAGCATACATTATTGTATAAATATATTTCATTAATAAATATAGTCATCGGCTGCCTTAACATAGAATCAGATGAATTTATGGTACGGAAAGAGTTACGCTTTTCAGGATGTTCATTTACACTCTGCGAATGAACAGTCAAAACAAGCACCGGCTGCCACGCTTTTAATCTGTTTACCCGAATACAACAATAATATCTATAGTCAGATGTAAATAAATATTCATTATAAATCAGAAATAATGAGCTACCTAACGATATCAAAATCACAATATAAATAATAAAATATATAGACACAATATTTATGAAATATGGCAAATTTGATTTAAACAATTGGCTACAATTAGCAGTAATGAAAAATAAAAAAATACTTTTCCAGGATATTGATTCACACATACGTTTTAAATTGTTAAAATGATGGTTTTTATTCCGTTTTGTGGGTATTAAATATTTTAGTATGATATAGCGAAAATTATTAAACAGATAAAAAATAGTACGTTTATGAAAACGAATAAAAGAAATTAGGGTATATAAACATAAGATTATGTCGTTTTGAAGATAAAACATATATCTGGACGATAAATAAACAAACGGGTTGATTTTTGACCATGGACAAACTAACAAAACAGATATATTAATAGAAAATACATTCAAATATCTTTCGGTAGTTTCATTTAAATTCAGTTCATTGTGAAATTTTGTGGGTATAACTAATATTGATTTTAAATCTTTCCAGGTGAGACAACTATCATATTGCGATTTAATTTTATCAGAGATAATGTGCCTATTTTTACTACTTTTATATAAAAGGGATGAAAGAGACTCGCAATCATAAGTTGCATACACATTTGATGATATTAATAACCCTGGAAAAACTAAGAAATCATTACTAGAAGTGACATACACGTGAAACGTCAGAACCTTTAAAAGTGACAGTACGAACGCAAAACATAAAAAGTCAACAGTTGCTAATGATTTAAAAATAACTGTAGATCTTTCATAAGCATAATAATAACAACAAAAAAGTTGAATTATGTAATAACAAATAATTAGAAAATAAGAATTTAGGAAGTAATCATTGATATTCCTATTCAGTAATAAAATTTGAGAATTCAATACAAATTTGTCATTGTTTAATATTAAATAATACATATTTAATCTACAAGGACTTGGATTCTTGTCAGTATACAGTTGTCCGAAACGGTGCACTACCTCCTTTCTGAAAACACAACCGACTGGTGATAATAACCTACGCCTCAAAACGGTTCCACCAACTTTATCAAACAACGTCAATAGACTTAATACCATTTTGATATCACAATTTCCAGACATAAATAATAGCTTCTGTTTAGTTTTCATATTTGATTCTTTTTTTAAGAATATTTGATTCGTCCCCGTTTTATTTTCTCTTAAGAAAACCAAATGAAATATATAACTACGGCAGTCGACATCGCGACATGATATTACAACAGCAGGAGATATGGGTTCCGATTTCATGGTCACATTTTTTTTTCTCCGGCGGTTAGAAATGAATTCTTTAAAAGCTTTTGCTGTGTTTATATAACTAAACAAGAGAACGGTAGTTGAGGAAACGCTTTCATTATTGGATAAAAAATTGTGAAATAATTCAGGTTTGCAGTAAAAATTGACCAAATAATTTCTATTCAGTTCAGTCGACCCGCTACGGTCTGACAGGAATGAAAGAAAAAATTTACTTCTCAAAAGTATCAATAAAAATGTAAAAAATACACCTACCTGACAATTCATTATTAATAAATAGGTAAATGTATCGCCGCAACTATCACTCATCAATAGAATTGTGATAAAAGGGCGCACAAAAATCATAAAATAACTAGAGTGAACAATAAGATAAGAACGAGAATTGTTTAGTGATATTGACGGTTTCCAGTGAAGGAAGCCAGAGGCCTCGAGCGCCACGGGTTAAGGAGGACAGTGAGGTCTTTTTGGTTTTTTGAGGTTCGGGTCTTCTTCTTGTCCGGTTCGGGAGACTTCCGTGTACCGTTCGCCTTTGAGGGAAACGATTTTGTTGTCTCGGTAGCGTACCATTTTTTTCGGTTCCAATTTTGGAGCCAGGGGTTTGTGCTCTTTAGAATCAGAGCTCTTGTCCACGTATGAGTACCTGCAAGACAGACAATGAAATGAAATCCTCCACTTCTTTTAATTTCAGTTAAATAAAACATGATTTTAAATAGAATATGGCTTCAGCTGAAGCCTACTTGAAAAAAATTAAGTTATTCAGGCAAGCAAGAAAATTATGGTTATTCAATTTTTTAGTCAAAAAACTATCTGTTGAAAAAAACTATTGTCTTCTCAGAAATAAATTTTTGAGCTTATGAATTCGAAACAGGAGCATTGGAGCTTTTTTTCACCTGTTGATAATCCTATTTTTGAGTTCGTGATCGTTGAGGGTGTGGTGATTGCGAGGAGGCGGGGGCGGTAACTGAGGAGCGGCCCGTGCTTGCCCGCTCTCTCTTCGGTGCAACACAAGTCCTGCGGCACGCTCCAGCTCACCGCACGCTATGCTCACACACTGCTGAATCTGCAACAGCATAACGAATATGATTTAAACAGCTCACCTAAAATGTAATTTAATTATATAATTATGTAGTATTTTACCTCAATAGGGCACGTGTTGGGGAACATGTCTTGCAGTGCCAGACACTGAGCAGGATAAATGGGACTGGCCGGCACAGGTTTTAAACCAGCACTTCCTCCGTCAGAACTTTCTGAATTTGAGTGTGACCTGTGAAAAATGCAATCCATACGTGTACACCGATTAGCCGTTTATATTATTTGTTCAAGTTTTGATTACTCATTTATGTCACGGGAAAATGACCTACTAATGAGCTCGCAGCAGTATTATTTTCTGTTTCATATGAATTATAATATATAGTTCATGAATATTTCGATACCACATCATTATCAGAACTAGTTATGTTATTGTAACATTTACTTTCTACAAATGATTTTTTTTTCCCTTGTATAATCATATATTATCACCAGATGTATTGAGTATTCATGTTAAAACAGAATGTCATCGAACGTGTGGATTCTTTTACAATACTAGGTGAAAAAATATATCGTCATCTTTCTCATGCAATACTTAACAACGGATTTCATTTGGCGAGTGCTAGTTGAAATCTCATCGAAATTGTGGGTGTGTCCAGTGCTCATGTGTGTCAAAATTTTAGGACAGCGGTTAGTGACAAAATTTGTGTGAATGTACATAATTTAAATGATTCAAATTTAATATTGAACTTCCACTAAACACTTTCAGTCGGAATCTTAAATGTAAATGAATCATAAAAAGTAGACATGATAAATTTGTATTCTTGAATTCTGATTAGGGCTTGCATTACTGGTAAATTAGAAAATCAACCAGTAATAACTGAAAAATATTTTATCCGAGATAGACAAATACAGGCATATTATAATAACAGTCGCAAATGTGCATTTGGAATGTGGAGTTTTGAAACATTGAAATACCCATTGTAATAGTAACTTGTCATACCGGTGTCATCTGCCATCCATCACCAAAATAACCATACTCTATCTAGTATCTATATTTTGTCTTTATACAATTTATTAGTATTAATTGAATCAGAACAATCGTTATCATCTGCAAGACAAATATTTACAAAATTCAAGATAAGTCTCAATGATAGAAGAATTAATTTCTTTTATTAGAACATATTTTCATTCCTTAAATTGTAGTTATTTAAGATACCAATAATATATGTAAATAAGTGATTATTTATTTACTTGTTTCCATATCTCAGTGTAAACATAAAATACATATATGTATGGATGACATTATTCATCACAGAAATATTTTAAATACCCAGCTTTTAGTAAAACATAGTCACATACCTATTAGCCTACTTTTTTCTTTTACCGGTAATGGGAAGAATTATTTACCGTTTACCGGTAATTTAAATTTTAAGGTAAATTTCATGCTCTAATTCTAATTGGAGGTACTTTTCTATAGAAAGTATGGAAGAGTCCATACAAAATTATGTTTTCATCAAGAATAATTTGTGTTTATAGGTGAACCAATATTACATTGATACATTGACATATTTTCAGTGGTGTAGTAGTGTTAAATTTAAAAAAGGCGGCACAATATTTTGAATAACTTTGAAATAAATATATCAATTGAACGGAAATAAATTATTCCTTTACGAATATGAGCAGATAAATCAATTCAAATGTAATAAAATAGAAAATGTCTTCAAAAGAAAGGATGGGGGGGGGGTGGTGTCCCGGCCCCACTACATCACACCATAATTTGTATGTGTCTGCCAATATACCGATGATAAGTATTCATCATTATTGATATCAATCATTTGTTATAAAAACAAATTAGAAGAATCACAATTAAATATCGGATCACAATGAATACCATAACGTACCTTGGTGTGATTGTGGGTAACATTTCACTGAGGCTTTGAAGCGTCAGGCTAATACGCTCCGCCTCATCAGCCTGTTCAACTGTTCAAACAAAAATTATAACAAAAATGATGTACAAACTCACAATAGGTACTGAATCACAATATTTTCAAAAGCTTATGTTATAAGGTTTGTTTTGGCAATGATTCACATCATGCAAATGGTAACTGCAGGAACATATGTAGATATAAGTATTCAAATATTTTCCAGTCATTGAAAAAAAGTTTCACATGTCAACACTCTCAAAACTTTTAGCTAGCTGATGACGTTACACACTATCAGCTGGGTGTGCATATTATGATAGGCGCTTTATATCGCCTGATATAATTGTGGCTACAGAAAACAGCTGAGCATCACGTGCCCGTGTGGCACAGAACTATTGGCCATCTTGATAAGTTTCTTGAAACATTTTAGAATGACACCAAAGTACTTTTAGTCCATCTAGCAGTGAACATGGAGAACTCACACATAATAATTGTGTGTATATATTAAAGTCAACTGAATACTGAACACAGTTAAATCACATTTGATAAAAGATTTAGATTTCAACTAGGAAAGATGATAGAAGATTTGACTTTTCAATATATTCTGAAACAACAAAGCGTTTTATGTGATATCTTAAATGACAAAAAAAGTGTATCGTATACGATATATATATCTATAAAAAGGGCATTTTTAAGGCATAGATATTATATTAATAAAAACACAATACTCCTTTGTACTTTATTCCACTTTATTTAATAGGTCTGGACCGGTTTTGTTCATTGCGAGCATTGTCAACTGAGCAACAACTGCTCGCAATGAGCGAAACCGGTCCTGACCTATTAAATAGTGGAATAAAGTACAAAGGAATATTGTGTTTTTATTAATATAATGCCTTTCCACCCAGTATTGACAGTGAACACCCTAAAAGTGAGAATAGATATTAGATATTTTTAGAATATTTTATTCACTTGAAATATTTTAGAACTGATAATTTTGAGTAATTCACTTCAATAGCAAAAGTCCATATTAAATATTTGAATTATGAAGAAACTCTTTTCAAGAAAGAAAGAAAGAAAGAAAGATAAATAAATTAACATCTCAAATCAGAAATAATTTTTAAAAAATGCGACTTATACTTGTTTTTCATTTGGTTGAAGATGTAGTAAAAAGTATTTTTTAACTTTCCTAAAGTCTAAAACCACATTATTTATTATTATATTCATTACATATTTAGTGAATCCATTAAAGCAGTGGTTTCCAACGTTTATATTACTGCACCTCTCTTTGAAGAAAAAAATATCTTCGCGCCTCCCCATCCTTTATTTTATATAGTAATAAAGACATGTTTTATAGGGTAAATAAATATTTTGGACTGTTCGCGCCTCTTTTTGCAATGGCCCACGCCTCCCAGGTTGGAAATCGCTGCATTAAAGTAATAGTTAATAAGCCATTAATAACATACTGTTCACGATGAATCAGAATAAGAAATAAATCAACTAACTGTCTTGACAATCCCCTGATGACGTCCTCCTGGTGAGTTCTGCTTCAAGTTCGAAGATCCAAGAACAAACGATGGCCGGATCGATTCCGGAAAACTCTGGGAAGTATGCCGACATCATTTCCACAAATCCTAAGTAACAAAAGACAGCATTAAAATCCATACAGCGCTGGTTATTGATGCAGACCTCTATGTTACAATCTGGGTTTGGATATGTATTAATTATTTATAAAACTTTGTATTCGCAAACATGAGTATGCATCTTTGTGTTTAATATAACAGGACAGTGGATTTCAAGTCGTAAAAAACGAATGACCCCGACTACTATTTTACACAAACTTATATTGACATTTTTCTTTTCAAATTTTCAAATTATTTTTCTACAACGGCCTCAAATTTCTCCAAAAGTGGCGACTGTGTATAAAAAAATTAAATTGTTTAGCCCTTTAAGAGGTGAACTACTTTTTATTAAATTAGAATTTTTCATTTTTTTTTTGGTTATTTATACATTAAATGTTTTTGCAGTGGCGTGTGTGTAAAAAGCCAGGGAGTTATTTTTTATTGGATCAGGTTTTTTCGTAGCCCTACTTAAACTATACTATACATAAAACAAAAAAAAATTATATATTTAAAAAAAAGGGGGGGGCGAAATTATTTTAATAGGGTAAAATATCAAGGTATTTCAGTTCTACAGTTTTAAAAAAAGTTAAAGGTTGATAGCTATTTCGGCTTACGCCATCGTCAGAACTATGGCCGTAAGCCGAAATAGCTATCAACCTTTAACTTTTTTTAAAACTGTAGAACTGAAATACCTTGATATTTTACCCTATTAAAATGGAGTTCTACCAAGTAAATGCCAAATCAATAAACGAAATTATTTTCTTCAAAAAGATCCCAGTCCCAACAATTATTTTATTTAAAGAATATATTATATGTCACGCTAAGTTCAGGGAAGTGACGAGTTCGAACTCCGGTCCCACCAATTTTATTTTTTTTCGAAATAATGTATTATACTATTTTTTGTGAGCAGAGTTCACAGAAATTGATAGAAAAGTCATGGGTTTGAATCCATGTCCCAACAATTGATTTTTTTATGCCATGGGGAAGAATACAATTCATTTTTGCCTAGGGCAGGGGTCGGCAACCTATTAAATCGGAAGAGCCAAATGTTACAATTTACAAAAATTCCCAGTTTTTAAAAAGCCACTAAAATTTTTCGTTTCAATATTATAGTATTTACTTATACGTACGTATGTATATACATATATATATATATTTATATATATATCGTGTATTTAATGTAGAATGTTGATTTAAAATAAACGCCCTAAAATACGGAATAATATTTATTCATTTAAAAACACAAATATAGATACATATGTAATTACATCAATGGGAGCATTGCTTTGGAATGTCTTTTGAAAGTTCGATTAAATCTGGCTTATGACTTGTTGTTTTAAGTCTCAAGCATGACTCTAGATAAATAATTTTAAAGGGTAAATATTTTTTTTTTCATATGGAACTGGAGAGCCGCAACTTTACATAGAAAGAGCCGCATGCGGCGGGTTGCCGACCCCTGGCCTAGGGTGATGCAAATTTATAATTTTTGATAATGCAGAATAAAATCGTTCCGTTGAGGGCAACAGGTTTTTAGCACTTTTATTCTAATTCGATTTCAATAATCTTACTTCTGCTAGTACGATGATGATATTTTCTGATTAACTAAAACTTTGTGAGTGACTATAAAGGAATAAGTTAAAAGAATGAATCAGATGCATGACTGCCTTTGAAGAACAATGAGAAGCACAAAATAAAACAACACACAACAGAACAGGAAAAATTGTATTGTATTACAGTGCCAAACAATGCAAGTACATCACCAGAATGCATGTTGCTGGACTTTTTTACTTTTCTAGACCATTTAAAGCATGGGTATCCAACCGGTAGATCGCGATCAACCGGTTGATCCCAAAGCAAAATTTGGTCGATCCTGAAAGCTTCCGTGAATTTCGAAAAAATATATGATTTAAACATAAAATATACAAAAATACTGCACATACTTATCTAATGATGTGTATTTTGCATTTAAAATAAACATTTCAAAGTTTGAGAAGGGAAAAAAGCCTAAATACAATTTCTTATAAGAATCATGTTAGAAGTCAATCGCGAGAAAACTTAAGATTGATGTCGATCCCAGGGCAAAAAAGGTTGGACACCTTTGATTTAAAGGAACAGTTGGAAGTAGTTACTTTTTTTTAACCATGTCTGCTTCCAATGCGGATCATATGGACTTCTAATGAAGTTTATCTCAACAGAAGAGTTTCTACAAGACGTGCATTCAATCGCTCAACCTCTCTTTTTTATGAGAATGTAAGGATAGAAGGATAGGGCTAGGACAGAACTAGTGGTTAGTTTATCACTCTCACTATGTTTTGATTTTTAGAAAAAAATGCATGCGAGAGGCGAATCCATACATACAGCATCACATACATCCATGGCTTCGAACAGAAATCAATAAATCTATTGAAAAATCAATCTATAAAAACTGTCAGTACTGGGATTCGAACCCGTGACCTTTGTGTTCTTGGCCAAGGACGTTGACCACTCGACCACGCAGCCTAATTACTTATTCCTATTTTATTAGTATCAGTACTTAGAATTAAATAAAATAATATTTCATTTTGATAATGAATAAGTTCAAAATAATGAAAAGGTTACAGTATTATTTATATTACAATTAAGGTGAAAGATTTACCTTCCACATCAAAGCATGGATCCTGTGAAGCCTCTTCGAGAATGGAGATGACATATGATAGAACAATCTCATCAATGACGCTAAGATCAGCCGAGGGAATATTCTTTGTCACAAATTCAAAGAGGCTCTCTTTCACCAGGGACTCTTGTTGGGCGATGGAACTCATGCTGCAGGAAACAAACATTTTTTTCAATTTTACTGCAAAATACAACAAAGCATGTTGTTTTAAAAAATAACAACAAATCACTTCTGAATTCATTTCGCATGTCTTTTAGAAATGGACAGAAATCAGTTTGATTCAATAGCTAAAATAGATATCATTAATAAGATAATTTTATTAAGTATCAGCACGTAAAAGTATCTAGCATCTAATTTTAGAATGATATAAAACTCTATTAAAATAGGATAGAGTACGAATGTACATAGTTTTACAAAAAAATAAAGATATAATCTTGGTAACTATTTCAGATTCACGTCAATATTAAAACTGCCAGTTGAACACAATTAATGTAATTAATGGAAGTATATGTCAATTCTTTTTGAAAGACGCAGGGGAAACCATTATAAATAAATATACCACATCTAAGTTGGGATTAATAATCGGAATGTTAATGGATATTTTGAACAAAAAATATTAATATTTCGGACAATGCTAGAAAAAATATTTAATATAGTGTACCTATTATGTTTTGTTTGAATGATATACCACTTATTTCAAAATACAGACTCTGACAATATCTTCACTTCTGAAACAAGCAGCTATAAGACAAGCATAACGTTAATTCAAAACAATCACATACTAATAAAAGTATGGTTTATCTTGTAAAACTGCTGTTTTCACACTAAGATTTTGGATAGGGAAGTATTTTTTGTTTTTTTTTTTGACACAATGTGTAGTCTTGATATATATATATCTGAGGTCCAGTAAACAAGTGTTTGAAATATCATTGCTCTCAATTTTGTCTCAATAATTCACTTTTACTATGAGATATGGACTACAGATTTTTTTACAAATATTTGACAATCTGGGACTATATGTCATACTTATTTATAAAATAACAGCCAAGTTTACAAAATCGCTATTTATGCAATAACTGACAGGATTTTTTTACAAGGGTTTATTAGTACGGTGATATCAGAAAAATAAAAAAGAAAGAAAAATAAAACAAAGTGATTTGATGTATGTTACAATTAGTGAGGAATCTATTTTTAATTATTCGGTGTATTATGCTACATTGTGCTGACAGATTATATTGAAGAGCTTAGATAGCACATGTTTTTCTTGACCATATTAAAAAAATAATGATACTTAAGACTGATGCATGGAATTGCATTTTTTTTTCGATATCTCTATTTAAAAACAAAAACTGTCTGTGATATCCTAAATACAAAATTAATGAGAAAACTGAATATAGATATAGGTAATGAAGATACGTCAAAAAATATAGCGTATCCGGATCTCAAAAAAAATATGTTCAGCGATTAACTCATCGGAAAAATGATATTCAATGAATATAAATGGATAATTAATTTAATACAATTGCACAATTACAACATAGCTGTATTAACAAAGATCAGTAAAACGAAATCAAACGAAGAGCACTAAATTTGCTGATTGACCGCCGGTTGTTTAGAAATAATTATAAACGCGACTTCTGAATGATATTTAAAAAATACCTGGACGAAACCAAGTCGATAATGTTTGGGGGTGTCTAACCGAATGACAGATGTGTCTGGAGAGTACTTTAAATGAATATTTAGCAGAGTTTATGACAAAAGGTTAATTTATTTTGAAACCTACACGCCTCACCTGAGTTATGAGCCCGTGTCCGTTGTATTTTTGCAAAACTTCACATAAAGAAAATATATTTTTCACGAAAAATCGATATAGTCACCGAGCCGCTCGCTAAGCATGTATATGTTTTTTTTATTACTTCTTTGACAGACGACGCTAGCGACACGGTGTGTTTACTTTGAACAATAATTATCTGTATTATAAATGGCTGCAGAATTCTCAAGCATATAATTTCTATTAAAAAAATATATCTCTGTCATATCACCATATTACTAGAGTTGGCTTATTTATGACTGTGTTTTATTAATTTTCTTTTGATTCTAAATCCATATCCCACACCAGTGAGATTACCAGTACAACCAGTATTCTTTTTACGTCAGCGTTTTTATGTTTCATTCACAGACGTTTTGTCATTTAAGACCCAGGTTTTGCCTTTCGGCATCTTTTGGCATTCAAATGCACAGATGGACTTGAACAGACGCTTAATAAATAAATATATCGTGTTTATATAAAAAAAATGTATAACTTAGTAAAAAGCTATTTTGCTTCGGTAAAAGAGTTTCTTGGATCATTATTTGTTTTTAATTTCGGTTCATTGGGCTTTTACGTAGATTATTTATTATAATATTATTTGTTTGACAGTAGTCTCGATAGACTAAGATATTTTTAATGGCAACTTTACTATGCAATCGACAATCTGACAGTTCTCGATGAGCTTATTTATGTCAAAATTTCACATATATTTACATAAAATTTCACTATACAAATGAAGTAACCGTTTGAATGTTGGGAATAAAAACAATTGTCTCCGGACATTGACACTGTGAATGCAGAGTGACAGTCGTGACTTAACACCAAAACTAATTAATTGTAATGGTCCGTATCCATTGCCCTGCCTATTCGCGGTGCAATGGATTTAAATTCAGAAACACTGACATGTCTAGACTATTCTGTAATAAAAAAGGAACCAGAAGAAAGTGTTATCTCTTCTGTCGAAAACGACCCACGCGGCTCTTCCGCAGATTCCGTCACAGTGAAGGTTCAAATACGACCATTGGTTCAGAGACTTTTCAACTCGGACAGTTCACACAAAAGGAAGCGATCTGTTTTGAAAAAGGAAGACACGTATCGGCAGTATTACTCTGATGAATTTGAAATAAATGAGAAACTCGATTTCGATAGAAAAGTGCTATTGTGTCGAACAGACAGCAAAAAAAGTAACGGTAAACAGGCTTTGCTTAATAACATTCGAATAAAGGACGAACCACCAGAATATTGTGAATATAAAGAAGTCAAATGTGAATTTAACAGTGGAACTCCTAGTGAAATAGTTGACACAGATTTATCATTGAAATCAGAGTGCCCAGAATTTGAAGAAGTTACCGTGAAAGAGGAACACCGAAAAGATGAACTACAGACTCGGGTACGAAAATGAATAATTTTTTCCACAGATTGATATTATCTTTTCTGAAAATAATTTCTTTCAATTGTTTTCTATTCAAGTGAGTGAAGTTCTTTTTGAAAAAATATTTACATATTTTCAATATATGTTTCAGATATCAGATGTTCCATTAACAAATACACACACAAATGTACGACTTCGAAAAATACCTAATGCAAAATCAAAACTAAAATCAAAGAACAGCCAAGTATGTTTGAATTCGAAAACATCACTCAAGTCAGCTCTAGTACCTGAAGAATTAACAGTGGGGGTTATCGACAGACGATATACTGTCGAGCCAATTAGCAAAGAAGAAATTTTAAAGTTAACAGAGAGTAAGCTATTAGGAAGTAAACAGCTGTCCAGCAAAAAACGTAAAGAACGACATAGATGTCAAAGTTATCGATGTAAGGACTGCGGGGAAATGATGCCTTCGTTTAAGGCTTTGCGGGAACATGCCATCGTTCATCAGATAGAAACAAGGTAATACTATTTAATAGTAATTATTCATTGAAAAATTATGGCTATTAACTTTTTCCTTAATAAATCAGCTCATCTAATTTGGATATTTAGTTGGTATTGCCATGGCCGAGTTGGATTAGGTACTACTTGTTGCCGCAATCAAGAGTACATATCTCTGTATGTAATATTTATTTGTGAACATTTTTCCTTGACAACTAAAATATGTTTTTTTTCGGGGGTTTGCAAATTATTTTTTTAGATTTAGGAAGCCGTGACATGAAAAAGGCTAGGAAGCACTGCTGTAGATAATAACCATAGACAAAATCTACTTGTGTCTCAGTAACTTTTCTTTTAAAAATTTAATATTTTTTAGGATCCATTTGCGTAATTTACAATTTTAGTAAAAATTATCATCTATCGCAAAATGTTAAAAATACGGGTTTCTATTCATTGCAGACACAAATGCTCCGCATGCAGTAAATGTTTTACGAGAGCTCACGATTTAGTGCTTCACGCCCGTGTGCACTCTGGGGAAAGGCCCTATGTGTGTCAATTTTGCAAGAAGGGTTTCAGTCAAAAAATCAATATGGTGAGATTGATATGAATTTAAATCAGATAACTAAACATTTTATTGAACCAATGCTGGATCCACTCCTATTATTGAAAATATATTTTTCATCAGATTCGTCACGAGCGCATTCATACAAACGAGAGACCTTTCATTTGTACAGTTTGTCATGAAGCTTTCATCGACCAGGGAGACCTAGCTAAGCACTCCAGGAATCATACCGGACGTTTACCATACTTTTGCATAATCTGCAAAGAACGGTATGAAAAATTTCACTAATCGATATTACTATCGAATTTCACGTTTTCAAAGCGACACTCAACTTAATTTGTTGTTTGTAGATTCTTGCATCTGGAAGAGATGAAAGAACATGCATCTACATCTCACCTAGATGGCAAAGTTTTTCCCTGCCCAATATGTGGAACCGTTTTCTATTCACGAAATCTTAAGAAGTCGCACTGGTTGGCTGAACATTCGCAGGGAAAACCTTTCGAGTGCCACGATTGTGGAAAACGGTTATTATTACATTGAATTATTATTCCTACACAGATGAAAACTCATCAAACCTTCCAATGATTAAGTTACTGTGTATTGTTGAATATAAACCCTCAGTCCTTAGATGAAAAATAAGTATCGACTTGCCTTAACCCTTTGAGAAGTATCGCCGTATATCGAAGTATATTCATTGCCATTCTCATGCTTTTAATTTAATTGAATTTCTTTACATATGGATAAAAAACATATATATCTATGATGTTTGGCATTATTTTTATTATTGGTTGCAAATGAACAAAACAATTTTGTAAAAGAGTGAATATTTGTACACAAATAGGTAGCTGTACAAAATTGAGCGTAAAATTATATTTCGGTGCAATTCCCTTCCAGGAATTAATGTCAGTAGAGCGGGATATGTTTACAGAAAAATGAAAAAAAAAGATCTAGGCCCAAATTGGAAGTAATAGCTTCTTGAAAATTATTGAAAAGTAAAAATGAGTTTGTAAATTTATATTTCTAATTATGCATTCTAAAATTATAAAAAAAATATTTACCACATAAAATATTATTCAATATTCTTCCCAGACTGACCAATAAACAAAAAAAGTATTTTTATATTTTAGTGTGTATCAATGGTAAAACTAATCAAAATATACAAAAAAGCCTAATTTAGTAAAAATTAACTCACCACTCAAAGGGTTAAGATGTAAGCTTTGACACTGTCACTACTTCAATTGATTTCTTCATTTCAGCAAGACTTTCTCCATATTCACACATTAAATTTTTTGGTAACGACTAACATGTTATGGTTTAATCGGTTTAGTCATATTTCAGATTCAAATTGAAAGTTCACATTATCAAACATATGAACGTACATATTGGTCTCCGCCCCTACGTGTGTCAATACTGCAACAAGAGATTCGCAGGTGACAGTGGACTGCGCTTGCACCTCCAGCGACACGTCGGCATCAAACCGCAGGCCTGTCCCGATTGCCCTCTGTCCTTCTATAATATTGGCACCCTAAAGCGCCACATGAGGACGCATGTCGACGGCAGACCTTTTCCGTGCGAAGAATGTCACAGCGACTTCAAATCCCAAGACTCGAGAAGTAGGCATATAAAAATGGTCCACCGAAGAAGCTTGGGAGAGTACCGATGCGAGTTTGCGGGTTGCGATGAAGTGTATTCTGTAAAAAGCAACATGCAGCGGCATCTAAGGAGTTTTCACTATGGGATGAAGCCGTAAGTTTCAAAAATTTTAACGCTGTCTTCGGCAACATTTCGATGCATTTATTTTAGCCGAATAAACTTTTCTATTAACATTTGCTTTCATATTGTTAATGAAAATTAATGATTTTTTAGTTACGTGTGTGACTCATGCGATGCTTGCTTCACTAGCAAGAGTTCACTGGTGAGCCACGCCAGTTCGCGTCATTCTAAAGCCAGAGATTATGTCTGCCAAACTTGTAAAAAAGAATTCGCCGATCGCACATCCCTATCGCGGCACACGAGGAAACACCACGGGCAACAAAAAAAAAATAAAGTCAACCATCTAATGAGGCAAAAGTTATCGTCAAATGAATGATTTCTATTGAGTCTGCTGGCATATCAAGGGGCACATATATTGAGGTAGAGTATTTTACAAATGCTGCTTTTTTATATCGCTGTATTACAATCTCAAATGTATTGAATATTTTCGGCTTTCTATTCAAGTAGGAAAATTTACTAATAGCTTTTGTCATCTATTTCAATCTGAACTACATATATATTTTTATGGCACTTAATTGTACATCCAAAATTTAAAATCGGCAGTTGACATGTGCTGCTTGGCCTCAATCCCGTCTGTCTATTCCTCCAAGTGAAGCGATTTGTTCCCATTCCATCCCAGGAGGCCATTGATGACCATCCAAAAGATGGACTCTAATGAGATAGAGGACGCCGTCATAGCTCAGAAAGAAGCGAATCAACTGGCGGAGGTCAAACAAAATAACATTCTCTCAAATAATACACGCAATAAGCATTCAAATAACATGTCATATCACTCTAATACCTGTTAAATATTCCCATATCCATAATCCCTGTTCTGATTGAAATCGTAAAATCAATAATGCTGTGTTTAAATTATAATTTGATTGACACGCCAATATTCAAAATCAATTTTCTATTATCTAGTATTGCCTTAATGACTTAATGTCATTTTCCAGCACAATGGCAATATGCTCGATGCGCTCAGCAAACCTAATGAGATGATTTATTTTGAAGCTTATTAAAACTTATTTGTAAAGTTTAGGTGTGCAACTTTGTACACATCTAAACAGTTTTCATATTTTTTTGTTAAATAGATTTTAAATATAGTTACTTGCTGTGAAATTTAATGTTCCTATAAAATAAAATAATTGAATCTTTTTCATTGTTAACAAAACATACATGGTCTCATATTTCATTTTTCGTTGAGGAATCCATTGATAGATTTTACTTTGTTTTAAGATAAATAATATATTTATTTTACTGTTATGTTAATTTGACTGTGAGCACTTTTTGTGACTATCGTTTTATTCGAAACAAACTCCCACAAGACAAGAGTAAGATTTCTTTGTATTATATTCAATTTTTGTGATACTATTATTAATAATGTTTTTTTTTCAATATAAGAAAATTGTATATGTCTTATTTATCTTACACTAAAAGTCTAACACATGTTATAAACATGGTCTCATTGATTTTATTATTGAAAATATTTTTATTTTGAAGTAATAGTTGGGTCGAATCTAAAATTTCATTTATAGGCGTAGTATCTATTGTGCCTGCCATGCTTAAAAAAATATGAATTAATTGTGTTATATATCAATCATATGAGGCATATAAAAACAAATGCTGCAAACTCTGGTTAACTAACAATGTAGAATCAAATGATTTGGCATTTAACCTTTTGGCTGCCATAGAAAAAAGGATATCTCTACTTAGAATGCCAACTATAATTATTGATGAGATAACTCATCTCTGGCGTAATGAGTATGAAATATTCGACAAGATATCTCGTCTGTGGCAGCCATCCAGTTAAAACAGCCGTAAACACTATAAAATATATATTTTTAAATTATGTTAATAACATATCCAGAAAACTTTACCCTAGTTGAACTGTATTTTTGAAAAATACCAGTGTAGTGTTTGTTTTTATAAGCCTCATATATAAATATCACCTGTTAGCATTATAGATTACCTTTTCGGTAATATCACATTAAATGTGTTTTCAGTAAGAAATGTGTATTTTATAATATCTAGGAAAATTATTTTTATTTATGAAAATTGTCATTCTATGTGAAGTCAGCGAGGCTTATATTTTTTTTTTGACTTATTAAAACAAGGTCATGACTCGAGAAAGAGTGTCTTAAACCTTTTTTTTAAGTTGCTAAAACAAATCAAATCACCTTTTGCAAATACCCATACAAATATAGAAAAAGTTAAAAATCAATAAAAATAATGCAATACGTATATATAAATGGCTTTGTAATGTTTTTCTGCAAAATGTGATTTTTATGTTATATACGACAGCTGACACTATTATTTGCTAGTTGATCTTATTTCTTTCTGAAATAAAATAGTCAAGAGAGATGTAAGGCGAGAAGAGTAACAGATGCTATCTTTTTAATGTATCTTTTTATTTCCAATAAAAAATATTCATAGCTTATAAGATAGAAAAATAAAAAATACATCCCATAAAGTATACCTATTTATTTACATATTATGTCGTAAAATACTAGTTTCCTAGGACGGAGATTCATTTCAGTTTTAATTGTATAAGTTTATAAAAGTACAGATTATTTTTTCTTTACAATCACAGAAATGATAATAAGAAAAAATTACAATTTACCTGATTAATGTTCACTATTCTACACAAGAGCACATACATTTTTTTTTATATATTGTCATAGTTTTTTTAAAAATGGAAGTCAATAACAAAACAATAAGACTTTTACAAAATTAAAATAAAGAAATTATTGAGAAAAAAAGAATATTTGTTCTAAAGTAAAATCATCCATGTTTCTATATTATAATATATGTATTGGTAAGTCATTTAAAATATTTATAAAAATAATATCAGGTATTGAGATGTCTGTATAAAATTCAGTCACGTGAGATTCTCGAATTCAATTCCTAGGATTCTAGGCAAATAAGTAATTATTACCTCCAAGTAATTTACAACAGTTTACCCTTACATATTACTTAATTTTTCCCACATTTTTTTGTATATATGAAGGATCATTCCTCCCTCTATTCGGTCTGGTATGAACTAAAATTTACCCGGCGCTTTTATACCATTGTCAACTGTCTTCATTACAGACATCTCAAATAAAACAATAATACAAGCTAATCTAATTTAAGCCTAAAGAATTTGAGCATTCAAATAAAGTATTTATTTACACATTTTTTTAAAAGTTAAAACATGTTAACCCCTAAGAAGTCATTTATTTCGTCTATTTCAATGGTGAGTGGTGATAACAAGTGTGAGTTATGTATGTGTTATATTTAACTGACATTTGTTTGCGAAAACGGCAATACTTTGTTTTAATTAAAAGAACGGGCAATATTTTTTATTAAAGGTTATTCATGAACATACGAGTATGTATAATGCCATGTCAATTGTAAATTTATACCAAGACTGCTTTGAAAAAATGAACAGAAAGTCGTCAGACTCACCGTATAGTTGTTAGTTATTTTTGATTGAACAAGTATTCAAATAATTAATCATAAAGTACACACTTATACAATCTATACTTCTGTAATCAAATATCTAAGTGCATATGCGGTGGAAGGTTTTCTTTGCAATACGAAAATAAGATTTAAATAAATTTCATTTCTATTGCTCATTCTGATGCTTCAGTGCAATCCGAATTCTGTTTCAATAAAATTACCCTGGATTAAGTACATGTTATGATCAGATAGTAACAAATTCATTGCTATTTTTTTTTCTAAATATATAATTGCTTCATGAAAAGCAAAGTTCATATTCTTATTCATACTCATCTGTGAAAATTTGTCTCAGCTTTAAAAAAAGAATTTTACTATTTTGCGTGTACAAGACAAATTTGAATATGTAATGGTTTTTTGCCACAATTGACTCGTTTTTTTATAAATTAAATTGTGTTAATTGATCTTGTAAAAGAAATATCGAGGTGGAATATTCTTTAGTCACTTTGCATACTCCAGTTAAAACTATTTTAAAGGTAAAGCTTAAAAATAATTAAAAATATTTCAACAAAAATACTCGCATGTCTAAAATTAGCAATCCAACAGCCATAATAATTTTGATGAAACAAAAACTCAAAAGTACCATAAATCAATCACCTTTTAGAAGATATTGTTGCAAAATTATCAAGAACACTTTATGAAAACAACAATATTTTGTCGTAGCTTTGCTACATAATCAAATATTTTTATTGCACAACAATGCTAACACCGTTTTGGATAGATTGATAATCTTATGAAGTTTATAGATGATTTTTCGTGGCACCATTTTACCTTAAAAATAGATTTCTCTCAAACGTATGTCATTGAAAACAGAAAACAAAAATTCAACCTTTTATGTTTTTTTTTAATATCGTCATATTATTCACTTTGCGACAGAAATAAAAGCTTCTCAATATGTATGATATATATTATTGTAGCAAATTTGACACTTTTATTTATAACACCTGAGTTTTTGTTAGTTAATATTAAATATACCTAACTGTCAAAATTTTTGGGTAGTCTTACTATGATTCAAAATGTAAAAGCTAGTGATTCCCTGATCGAAATAATTATCTTTATCACTATTCAAAATTTACAATGCGGTGGATATCAGAGACTTTTTTAGTACCTCTGTTTCTACGCAATTATTCTTGGTTTATTATACAAATGTTTGATAATCAAAAGAGTGGTCATTTTTGGCTAGTCAACTTGACATTTATGTATCTATTAAAATTAATAAAGAAATACAATTTATTGCAATCTAGTTGCCGCAATGCTTGATATTTTTGACTAAAATATGTCATAATATGGCTAATTACCATTAAAATTAAAACACATTCTTCTTTTACACATTCCACATTTTCTCAATGATCAAAAATTCCATATATTTCATATCATTCAAATATTAACTTTACTTTATTATCAAATGAAATGATAATAAATTAATGTATATCGTTTCAATTTACCACATAATGTCGCCATTCCTAGAATGACTCCTACATTATTTTTAAACATTTCGGTAGTCATTGTAGTGAAAATGTGTTAAGTACTTGGTATTTTCCTATTTGTAGAGTTAAGTGCCGGCTAAACCTTTCATTATAAAAATATGTATACTCATTCGCTTACCTATGTAAAATGTATTTTAAAGCATCATTACATGATTCTAGAGATTGTTTAAGGCACTACAATGATAACCCGATGAAAATAGGTGTAAGGGAAAAGAACTAAGATAAATGTTAAATTCCCTTTGTATCTATCAGTATCAATTTGACTTAAAATTAAAAAGAAGCCAGCACTTTACGTTACACTCTGGCTTACTAAAAAATAATATTCTTTATTGGTTGATTTAAAACAAATTGAATATTTCATGTTATAATTCTTGTATTGATAACATTTCTAAACATTAAAATAAAGAAATGATAAATGCTTCATTATACATATTGGAAAAATCACTCTCTCTTTTTACCAGAATGAGGGCTGACTTATTTGAGACTGGCAACGAAGTCATTAAAATCTGATGCATATTTTGAGAGTCTTATAAATTATCTGTACCAACATAAGCATAATGTTCTTTACAAGCATTACCCCATATCATCACCATTCAATTTTATTTTTTATTTACCAATTAAGAATATTAAGCTCGTTTGCCATTACTATGGGAATATGAATAAATAATAATGATATTATTTAACTAGTGATGATTAGGTGTGGCGCCCATCTCATATCCGTTGTTGGTTTCTCCTTTTTTACTACCATTAGCGGACTTGCCGTTTTCTTGTTTGTGACTTGTCGCCAAGTAGTTGGAACCTTCTAAATGCAATGTGCTTTGTCTGTGTGATGATCTAAAATAAAATAATTAGTTTGAATGTATGTCTAGTAGGTACATCTTAAAAGGCATGTAAATAGTCATTATTCAAGATATTCCAAATATAAACAAAATAGTATTTTTTACCTGATAAGGCATGTGACAGAAATGAGAAGAAGGACTAATCCTATGGCTATGAGACCATAACTGAGAGCATTCTTAGCGATCGGCGGAGCTTTTGTTGCCAATCTTAGGAGATCTGTTACTTCTGCTGGAAGGCCTTCGATGCCCTGAAAGTAAGACATATCATACACATTATTATTTTAGAATTTTGATAAATTTATTATTGTCATTTAGTGTTAACAAATCATTAAAATGTTAATGATTAATGTCCTTACCTCTTCGAACCACATGATGGGAAAGACAATATCAGGGAAGTTAGCGACCTGCTTGATATCAATAACTTGCGATACCGCTAGATTGATTTGGACACGAGCCTTAGCTGACAGAGCGGTTCCCATTTCCTAGAAAATAAATAAAACTTTATTGTTTTGGTACTCTTTCTCGAAAGCAAAATAAAAAATCATGATTATTGATAACAAAATAATTTTAATATATATTATTTACTTACAGGTTGAATGTCAATTATGAATTTGTGTTTCTCTGGGTCTGGTGGTGAAATTCCTTCGACTGCTGTCCTCAAACTGTCGTCAGCAAGATAAAAGTGGGGGAAACTTAGCATTACAGGGGAATCTGCAAGTAAAATTATCGTGTTGTTAATCTATCACTAGACTTGTAGCAAATATAGAGACAGAGAAAAGAAAAAATAGGTTTGAGTTATTTATATGAAATACAAATCCGGGATTCACGGTTACGTTTTCAAGAATAATATTACTTCCATCTTTGATTAAGACAACTATGACTACAAACATTGTTGTTATAAACGTGTTGGAAGTTTTATTCAAGATGTCATTGTATAAATGTTCATAAAGAGTATTCAATGTTTGTTAATCGTACCGTATTGACAAAGTGAAACATTGTTGAGTCCACTAGGAGCGCACGGTGGTCCTTGGGGGCAGAAACATCTATTATCTGGGTTGGTGTCGGGATCAGCGAAAACGTTATCTGGCGGTGTGAATCTATATCCAAGGACGTCGCCTGCTGTTGTCACTTCTTTTTCGAATCTATATTAGCAAAAATATTTATATTTAGGAAACTCAAGATCAATTTGAATACATTTAGGATTCTTCTATGAAAGTCTATGAATGAGAAAATTTGAGTGTATCATAGATATATGTATTTTTTTTCAACCATATCCAATAGCAGCGTGGATCATATTGATACCTTATGGATTTTGTCTCGACAGAAGTTTTCTACGAGAACTGCTTATTTCTCAATTACTCAAACTCTTTTTTGGAGAGAGTAATGAAAGAAGGATGCAGCTAGAACAGGGTTATTGATATTGATTAATCGCTCTTGCTGTCTTGTTTTAAGGATGGCATAATTTTTACAGCACAATTATCCTCATGCCTTAAAGCAGAAATCCATAAATCAATTAATGAAACTGTCCGTACTAGGATTTTGACCCGTGGAACTTTGATATTAAATTTGAATCGTTCAAATTTAATCAGTATTTTATTGATTATATGTATTGCAAACCTTAAAGGTAAAAGTCGACACATGTCTTTGTCAAAGATGTGAACGGTGGTGTTCTTGGTAATATGAGGAGGGAATATTGATCCGTCTGATCCGTCGATTCTGGAACAGGCGTCTTGGGTGAAGTGAATGATCTTCTTATTTCCGTTGAATGAGTCTACGAGACCAAATTTAGTGATGTCATTTTCACCAGTGAATATATTGATCTGGTCTTTAGATGTTCCATTTTTCTGTAAAGTAAAATTGTACGGTTAACGACAGATAATTTTTACCAAGCTTTCAAATCTATATCTGCATACATACTAGAATATATTTTTTTTTACAAAACTTGTGATGAATATTAGTTATGTCAAAATATTTCAATAAAAACCATCAAGTATATCAATATTAATACAATAGTATAATACTCACTCCATACATGAGACCGAACTCTTCATATGGCAATTTCTGTTCTTTCGGAACAACATCTTTAGCAAGTTTCAATAGAGGATCTTCATAACCCCATAAAAGCTGACCGACTGAAACTTCAACGAATGGTTTTATCTTCAAGATGTCCATGATGGAAGCCATAGCAAGTCGAAGGAATCTAGCTGCATGTTTTGATTGAGATGTAGCACTCTGAAAATAAAAATTAAAGCATTCGTTTATTTTGTGTTTAATTCAAATAAAGATTGTGTTACTATCATAAATAACAATATAGCATTATATTAATTGAGTTTGTCTACACCAGTGGCCTGCAAAAATTTTTGAAGCTGATTTTGAATCTAAATTACTTGTGATGTTTAAGGTTTTAACCGTCACGTGGAAAAGCATTGAAATTATTTAAAACTAAAAAAATCTGATTCTATTATTTTTGTAATGATCAGGACCCGTTTTTTTTAAATGAGCAATTTGTATATAGTCAGATACTGATAGTTATCAAAATGTATAATTAGTACAAAACAATGTTGTTTTCTTTTTATAAGATCTGAAGTGGTGAAATGTTTGAATAAAAACTGTTTAAGTTTTAAGTCAGTGGTACAACCAGGGCTGTGGAGTCGGAGTTGTGGAATTTTGGCCGGAGTTGGACTCGGAGTCGTGAAAAATAAACGGCTAAGATTTATTTGAAAAATATTTTTAATGGTGTGTATTCAAACAAAATAGTCCAAAGTGTTAACATTGCATGCTTGGCTGACTAAAGATGATCTGATGGTATACATATATAGGTTAAAATGAAATTATTGGGAAAAAATTTCAGAGTCGGAGTCGTAGTCATCTTTTTTTCCCTACTTCACAGCCCTGGGTACAACCTCTTATTTCAGACAGGGTAAGGATAGAAGAATAAGGTAAGAAAGCGACCGGAAGATAGCTAATGGCTTTCTCTAAGTCACATTTTTAGGATCACATAAGTTGGGTAGTAAGCATTACTAACATTTCTTCCGTTTGAATTCAAATACACTTTTAATAAAATTTATGAAAATTCAATCTAATGGAAGTTTCTATCACGAGATTTATCAAAACAACCCAGACAGAACCAAAGTTCTCGAGTGTCATGAACTGGCTAGAGGACCGGCAGAGAAGTTAAAATGAATATGTTTATCTTATTCATTGCCGTTGTCTCTACTTTGTTTGGGTAAGGTTTAATCTATCAACCTAGGATCTTAAAAAATACTTGTGTGTGTAAGCAGGCCTTCTTTTCAACCATTAGTTCACAGAAGAAATACTTATTTAAAGTATCACTTTTTGATAGTCCAAATAGATTAACAATTATAATGAACTCACGAGCATAGGAATGTTGGGTACAACAACAACATCATATTCCGATCCAGCGGAACTGGCTTCGTCGAACTGGTAAACCTTTCTTTGGTGGAAAGACAATGTTCCATTATCATAGAAGGTAATGTTCACCTTCTCCCACGTCTCTCTGTAAAGAAGTAAATACACATAGTAAGTGATGTTGGAATTTTTATAATGATCAAACAAGAAAAATTCTCAAAATAAGATATAGTTGCTAGCAGCATAATGTATGACTGAATTTCTACAAATCTGTCGCTGAGTTCACTGAAAATAAAGCTATGCAAGTAAATCTATAATTATTATTATAATAAGATAAGAAATCTCAAAAAAAACCTTTTAAGCACAACCATTTTTTCTTACCAAATGGAACTTGTACTGTGAATTTAAACATTTACAATTTCATGAATACAATTATGTTTCATTTCAAGGTAGATGATATTATTATTAATGAAGCTGTTTGTTTAGAATAACATGTTGCTTATTCGACCTTTGATATTAAAGATAGGTAGACAATCAAACAAAAAATAGATTTTTCCTATTAGATAAATAAGTGCCATATTTTTTCTACATAAGTATCCTGCTTGTTTCTTAAAACATTAGTTCATGAGACTTACATGTTTTATAATGTATTTTTTTAATGTTAAAATTGTCTTTTTGTTTATTGTTGAAGTTGGACTTTGCTGGACAAAATATGTAGCAATTGTTCCCGTAATAAAAATGACAATTTAACATAATATTAAAAACAAATAGAAAAAATAATAAACTCTTCTCTTAAAAAGGTGAAATGACTCCCCTGTTGCAAGCAAGCATTTATATTCTACATTTTTCCTATCTTAAGTCTTAGGTATCGAAAATCTTTGAAAGGCTCTGCATATAATGTGGTAAAACTCCATAAATCTATTGAAAATCAAGCGTCTAGGATTGGAATCTTTGATAGCACAGCTGTGTAGGTTATAGGTTAATCAATTGGCCATTTTTAGTAACTTGATAGTTAATCTAAGTGTGAGATAATATTACAATCAAGTAAATGCACACACAAGATAAGAGGTACTGTGATCAAACAATATTGAGTCGAATGCTTGAAAAAATTGAAAAGAAATAATATGTGAGGGATTTAATTCTTATGAATTTACACATATTATGGTCATGCATTTGGGAATCATCAATAACTTGGATATATTCAAACTGATGAACTTTAGATAATAATTAATATTATGTAATACACCCTCAGGTTGAGTTGATGAGTAAATGAAGATATTCAATTCAATATTTTGATTTGAATATTGATCTAATATTTTTATTAACATAACGTCCCAAAAAATACACACTGAATTTTAAGAATAAATATTGATGAACTCTATGATAATTTAGATTCTCAATTGGTATTTATCACAAAATTTAAATACATTTTAAATATTTAGCGTTATTAGTTGTGCTTATTCACCGTCAAGAAATTATTTCAAATCTGTTAAGCTTATACATTTATGAAAATTGTAGTGGCAAATATTTGCCAACAAAATAACTTCCAGGTATACATACATACATACGTCTTGAATAACAAACAAATCGTTATGAAAATTAAAATATTTTTTGCTTGACGTGTCTACGTCGTAAAGCGAAATAAATGGTTATGAATGACTGCTGTAAAATTGAATGCTTATTTAAAACATTTGGCACATTCATTTAATAATACTTATATTTTATATTTATTGACCAATGTATAACCACGTTGGAAAATATCCTAAATCGTTGTCAGCACAAGAAAAAAATGATTCAATATTTTTTTGCGTTTCTTCCCGATTAAAATATTTTATTACTCATTATGAGGTGGCGCTTTCTCTCAGTATTCCATTGATATTATTAAATTTATAAATATAATATCGTACAATCGACTCACGAACATTAAAGAATTTAAAATTCATATGTGCCTTGTAAGACCGCCATGAAAACTGGTGTCCTTGAAAATTAATCAATGTAATAATATGTAAATAAACATTTTTCTTTCTACTACTCAATTTTATGTATATTTTAAAATGTATCGAGCAAACATTTATCATCAAAATCGTCATAGTATAAACACTAATTAACACTGAAAAATACGCATTAAAAACTGAAAAGTCCAACGCATGTCGGACGATAATAGTTTTATATATTCATTTAAATTAATATAAAATGTAGTTATAGACAGCTGTCAATAATTCGTTTACGATTTTCATCCTAGCGACATATAATTAAAGCTTTTTCAATTCAGAATCGGCTTAATCTTGGCGTTGAATGTATTTCCGAAATGAACCTTATTCAACTTTCGGTAACGACGTTTTGTGTTACGAGTATAAGATTTATAGATATCATACTTTTGCATAATAACAGTCCGTGTGAATATAACTTCTTAAGTAGGTTTCGCCTCATTCGATTGTTTGTAAAGTCGTCTACCTAACACTACTAACTTGTGAATCAACCTTGGTTATGAAATGATACATTAGCACTTGCATAATATCAGGGTTATCAAAAACAAACAACAATATTCATTAAAATAGCAATACGAATCTCACAAACACCTTTTATTTTATAACTAAAATGTATGATATTGATAATAAGATGTGCTTTTAGTATCTTAAATAGTGCCTTCCTTTTCCAATGGTATTTGACAAAATTACGTGTGTTTCAAACTTATTCGTTGTGTTTTTTATCAACAGAATTTTTCAAAATACTTGATCAGTTCCTATAATATAATATTAACTAAAATTACTAATACCAACCAAAGAAACCGAATATTTAGGCAGTTATTACTGGCAAAAAATTAAAAATAGCTTAATGCTTTTTAGCTATACCAAATTCTTATTTCTACAACCACGCAAAGAAAACTTAACGTTTCTGAGCTGTCAACATTTTTATCGATTGCTGTTTATTCATTTGTCTTATTGTCAACTACTCTACGGCCACGCGATATTGACAGTTCACCAAATAACCAAAACAGGGTTTTTTAATTGTACGTTTGCTGGCAGTATATCAATAATTATAACACAACAAAGTTGTCTGTGGTTTGCAAGACTGGCGGGAATATAATTATTGTACCACCTTTCTTACACATATTTCGACATTATGTTCTTTTAAATATACTTCGAATTCAATGATAAGAATCTGCACTCGTTATGAAATAAATATCCAAAAAAAGTTGTTAGTCAGCCTCCATTTCAGAGATATGGATCGAACGGGCATGACAAAGTGAAATCGCTTAAGTCAACAATCTCTATATATCACTTTTAAGGTGTTCACTGTCAATACTTGGTGGAATGGCATTATAATAAAAATAATTAAACATTTTTAGTACTTTTCCCACATAAAATTTATTTGATCAGGACCAGTTTCGCTCATCGCGAGCATCATCAACTGATCTCTATATAATATATTATATGTTAGCGAACAGTGTCATCGACTGAGGAGTTATAATATACATATATTGCACAATATAAAAATTGACACTTTTACTTGTGTATTTTTTCCCCTGAGGTTTTTTGTGGAATTAAAACTGTTACTTTTTTTATATATTAATACACATTAATAAGATAATTTGCATATATTTAAAAATCTATTTTTGAATTGTATTAATCATGTTGTTGTGCTGTACAACCCTGTATAGATTAATGTGCGAATTGTGTGAAATCAAACATAAAACAGATGAATGAAAGCTTGGGAACCGAAATATAAAACCGAATAAAAGGGAAAGTATTTCTTGGTAAAAAAAGTTATAACAATACATAATATTATTTAATGTTAATTTATTCATTTTATTTTGAAGAAATACTTCAGACTTGTTTGCAAATTGTCGTCCAAATTCGAGACACATAATTTACATACTTACATTATATTTGTTTGGTGTTAAAGAATAACCGTTATACAATGAAAAAAAAAACAAAATATTTGACGTAACTCGAATGCAACTCTGAACATTTTATAACACACATATGAAGAGCTTGGGACCAAACACGCTCAAATCCAGTTTATCAGGAATTGGATTACTGATTCGAATAAACCGATTTTTTTTAACTTGTAATTTTCATGCAATTATGGCACAAAATATGACATTGTAATCATAACGGTCGAAGTGTGTTTTTCTATGTTCAGAAAAGAGTGGATTTCAAGCTCAGTATCCTTTTTTTGGAGTTTATCTACATTTTTCTTCGGTGTAGCATAGCCAAGCGTAAGCTAGAAATAACGTTAATAGATCGATAAAACAGATGAGTTCGAGAACATAAATGTATACGAGTGTGAGATGTGATTATGTTCGCCAAGATGCCATTATTCTTACATGTTCATGATCTGGGCAGATCGTAGTTGTCCTATTGAGAAGCAGAACAAATGCAAAGGTTTCCTGGAAGCTACTGACTTCACGTCCCCTCCAACATATATGTATATATGACAAGCATTATCAACTGATGATGCTCGTGATAAGGGAAACCGGTCCTGATCTTAATAAATAAAACTGAGAAATACTACAAATGTATACGTTATGTTTTGAGTGTTTACTCCCTAAAATAAAAACATGCAATCCACTAAAACGTTAAGTAAATAAGTGGTTGTACTTAAAAATGCCAATAGAAAAGTTTGACCATTTCATTAATTGACTCACTTTTCTTCTCAAGAGCTCATATCATATAGAAATACAAAATGAAAGATTACAAGACAAGCGTAATCAAAAAACAATTGTTGGGTGGGATGATTTTGGGAGTATGAAAACTCCCTTTTCTTTGATGAAATTTCTTCATCTAATTGTTTAATTAGACATGTTCACGATTAATTTGTAAAAAGAAAACTATGATTTATTAGACAAATAACTATTTTAAAATATGTATCAAGTGAATTGAGTTCAAAGGAAAATTTACAATTGGAATTGCAGTTAACATTTACACAATACATAATTGAAAACACAACTAAAAAACAAAAACGCATAATCACGTAATATAATAATAGTATGTTATGAGAAAATAAAAATTAGGAATAAATTATGTTTGACTTGTGATAGATGGTTTTAAATTTGAATTGTTCAAATAATTAACAATTATTTTACCAAAGAACGTTCGCAGTTTATTATTACGACAGTGAGAATTTTTATTCAAAACCATTTTGTTTAGATACATTTCGAAAATCAGATATAATAACGACCTTGGTAAAATTCACACGTAAAATCAATTCATTAAAAATATTATTCTTTAAATATTTTTTCCCAAAAGTATAACAAAATAGTTATTTTAACGGTGCCATTGTAAAAAAAATGTAGCCGGCTTAAAAATTGGTGAGACAATTTTTTTGAGAGGTCAAGAATTTTCTGTAATACAATGTCCAAATGAAATTATTTATTATAATGAATATTCAACGAGATGTGGAGCACCCCAATCTTAATTTTAACAAAACATTGATAATTTATTATAAATAACGCATGCAAGTTTGTTGTTGTTAAAAAATATATTATAATTTTCTTCTCGCACGTGCCAGTCAATTGATATTTGAATAGTATGCCAATTTGGCTAGAATCTTATCGATGAAAAAGACCTCCATGTTTCTGTCACAAAATTTTTAGACTAAGGATTCGGAGATTATATTCTGACGTTTTTCAATGTGATTTCAATTCTCTTATTGTTAACATATTGTACGCGGGAAAAGTAGATTACATTACCTTAATGTTACATACGCCAAAAACGGTAGACTTTGAGATCCTTTTAGCAAAAGCTATTTGTTGACAGTGGCAAACTATTTATGTCTAATACCCTGGAGTCGTGCATTTTCTTTTTTAATTTTTATTTATTAATATACAAGATTTGTTAAAGTTTGAATTACAACTTATAATGATTCTTTTAACCTGAAAATAATAAAAAAATATAAAGTAATAATGTAGTAGTATAAAGTAATAATTTCACGCATTTTTTTCGTTTAAAAAACGCATGTTTTTGCAACCTCGTAACCTCGAATATTTTAGTTCTTTGTTGAAAGTACAAAGACAACTTGTTGATGTTTTTTATCTAAATAATTCAGAGGAAATAATATCGACCAGTATTTAGGTGAAACAATTAAAAAAATAATGATAAAATATAAAAGATTCTTGCTAATACTCGGTTAGTATTTTTTAAATTTAAATCATTTTTAAAAGACTAAATGGATTTAGCAAGAAAACAAAAAAAAAACGAGATCATTCACCGCCTTCCAACACTGAAGTTTTAATAAATAAGTGTAATAAATATATATGCCGCCCAGGGCCGGCGCCACCATGCAAGCAAAATAGGCAACCCCCTAGGACGCAAACCACAGGAGTTTTTTTTTTTAACATTGATAATATCAAATATCTATGCAGTGAGCTTCAAGCAGTTACTCGAACATTTTAAAAATCTTTGCCATCGCAAAAAGTACTGCTTTTTTGCATGCAACAAAATATTGAGCTAAAGCTAAAAAAAGGTCTCGCGTCTTTTCATTTTGGAAATTCCGTAAATTTCTGGGTTTTTGAAACCGGGCAACGAGTAAAATTGTTTTGAAAAATCCCAGCAAAAGCTAAAAAAAATACACATTTTTTCATTATATGAAATCCGTAAATTCCCAGGATTTCAAAATCGTCGACCAAAAGTTTCTCAATCCTGATTTTATAATGAATGTTGCCTAGGGCGCCATATAACCTCGCACCGTCACTGAAGCCCTCATAAATTAAGCCCAAAACGTCAATTATCGAGTAAAAACTAAACTGATCAATACGAATTGAGTCCCATTACTCCCATTGGATAAAAACATGGGGCATTTCATACAGAAACTACACTACACTCACATAACTTCGTGCCGTCACGATGGCAGATATGTAGTTACGGTTAACCGAGTGTCGAGCTTGTGTGAGGAAGAATTATTGGGACCAAGAAAGTGAAACCACTTTTCGTACAATACAGTTTGCTTGTTTGTTTTGTTTCAATGTTTTATTAATTTATGTAACGAATAAACGTTTTCCTCGCCGCCAAATTGACACTATTTTTATGACATCTTTCAAAAAACACAGGCATTTATTTTTAAACAACTAGTAAATAAACGGAATACTTTGTAACTATGACATGATGCCGAAATAAATTTATCGACATTTGTTTCGGAACTAAATTAATTTCATATTTTTATTGCATGATCACTTCACAAGTAGGACAAATTGAGCAAGTGTGCTTAGGGAACTACTAGTTATTAAATAATTTCACTTATAACCTCTTGTTTTCAGTATCGAATAACTTTGGGTAAAAAATCATAAATTAATCGATAAATTCGATAATTCGAACCATTGAATTCGTGACCTAGTACTACGTTAGCCATATAGAGTTATCATAAAGCTATTATGATCGGCATTGTATCTACTACATTGTATTGTAATAATTAATATCAATTGACTTTAATTAACATATTAAACTTATCTGCAATTATAAATAAGGCTCCATTTATAGACAGTATTTTAAGGCCTAGTTTCGGCACAGATTTACTATTTTAATTTCATGAAATTAAAATTATATTGACAATAATAAATTTAGCAAAAATATTTTAAGACGCATGTCTACACTTGCTGATTTCTAATTGAAACCAAAAGCCACCAACCAGTGCACGAGTATATTGTGTTGAATAATAAGATTGTACATTTGATATTTCATGATGCTGCGGTAAGTTTATTTTTTAATTTATAACTTAGGAAATATAATCATTTTTTAGTTTACTTATAAGCTTTACGATATTATGTTTGAGGATGTTACTCAAATAGGCAAAACACGGGTTCGAAACACATGTGGTTTGAAACACAAAGTCAAGTTTAATTTTATATTGGGTGATTTAAGATTTCGACTGAAGGTGCTTGGTGGAATTTCAATATAAAATTTGAATCATTCAAATTATGTACACTCCCACAGATTTTGTCACTAACGACCCGGGTTTCGCCTTTCGGCATCTTCAGGCGTTCAAGCGCACGGATGAACTTGAACTGACGCTTAGTAAATGGATGTTTCGTGTTTATATATTAAATAATAATACACCCAAATACGGACAGTCATAAGCTCTTTTTCCAGGAAATTTTAGAAATTAATAGGGCACAGTTACATAGTCTTCCGATTTTGAACGAGATATTAAACCTTCCTGGGTCTCCACTTCTATACCCTATATAAATAATATCATAAATAATATCATAAAACCTTTGCCGACAAACAAATAAATATAATTCTAAAAACCACTCACTACTCAAATCTTTGGGAATTCCCATGAGCTTACCTTTTTCGCCAGCGATGGCTTTAGACTCAGTGATACATTTATTTAATATATAAACACGAAACATCCATTTACTAAGCGTCAGTTCAAGTTCATCCGTGCGCTTGAACGCCTGAAGATGCCGAAAGGCGAAACCCGGGTCGTTAGTGACAAAATCTGTGGGAGTGTACATAATTTGAATGATTCAAATTTTATATTGGGTGAATGGATGAAGTTTTTATTTTTTCTCGTATTTAAGCTTTTACAAAATTGATTTTTGGAATGAGATATGAAACTTCATAACTTCTTTTAAATAATTACACTTAATAATTATTACTGTGTCATTAAATCTTCTCATTTATTGTTTTTGAAACAAAAATGACAGTTTCTAATGACGTTAAAACCGTTTGATATTTAAACGGCGGACAAAAAAATTAACTACTCTCATTTGATGGGTTTACTTTCTATGTCTATTTTATTATATTGTCAGTTTTCTCCATTACATAAGTATATATTTAAAATCAGCTCATTAGAATAGAAATTGTCCATTTTCATTCTGTCTTGTCACCACAACAATAAAAACCGGATAATGTAGATTTGTATGAATTAGATTTGGTATCTTGTGAAATTATTTATTGCAAACAAAGGGGGCTTAGTAAGGCTGTGAACGATTTAAAGAGAGTGATCCCGAGGCAGACATACCCGGATGGTGACCTTCGTAGGAAACCCTCAAAATTTCGCGCAACATCCTCGGGATGATAGTAAAAGTGGGTGACTATGAATTTTCTATGATTGCCATCTCACATTCAATATCCATGTAGGTAAAAGATACAGACTTATTAAAAATACAATTTTCTTGCGTTCTGGTATGTCAAACTATTGCTTACAATTATAAAACGTTACTTCGATAGTTTGCATACCATAATAGAAACATTGAACCTTTTTCTCCATTTTTTTTTTGTTGAAATCGTTAAATTTATTAAATATCAAACTGAAAGATTCCCATTTAGATTTTGCTTAAATACAGTAGCAGTGACTGTTTTTTCTCATGACTTAAAATTAAAATATCCAAAAAGACGGTTCAAAGAATATAAGACTTACATATTTTTTTAAGACTTTGAATGCGTTCACTGTCAATTCTTGGTAGAAATACATTTTATTGAAAAATAATTTAAGCTTATACTTCTGTTTTCACATTTCAATCAAAGATGATGGTTGGTTTCGCTCACCACGGACATTTTTTGATGAAAAGTGTGTTTCACATACGTCTTTACTGACGTGATTGCCGTTTAAAATTCATCTAAATCAGGTGTTCTCCAAGCTTTCTAACTTAAGGGGAACACTGACTCTTCCACTAAGTCCCAAGGGCCGAGACCTAGCTAACTCACCATACCAACATACTGTTGTTTTTAATTTCGGTTATGTCCGGTGTTGGCCCAACAATTTGTATTCAAGGATATTTGAACAATAATTTCTATTGATGCCTGCAGTGGTCTAGTTCTTTAGAGCTTTCTCTACCCATCAGACGCGTATGGGCTCGATTCCCGGTAAGGTCAATGTCAAAATTAGATTTTTTCAAATGAAATTTGAGACCGAAGTCGTGGGTATTAGTGATATCCATTATTGAATTAATCTCATATGATCTTTCAACTTACAAATATTTGGCGCATTTGAATTAGCTGTAACGCCAAATAATTTTTTATTATTCAATGAATTGTAATGTATTATTTTGTGTTGTATGTGATTATACGATAAAAAGTATATTGAAAGAAAAATGGCTATTGATTCATCACGTACCAATTATCAATTTAACTAGTTTTCTTTAAATTGTTTATTTTATCCATGCCCACTCCCAATATGAAGAATTTGGCCTCTTTTCTACAAGAGCTACTTGCTACTCAGTTGATCAACCGGATAGTATTTGCCTTTTAGCTGCCGTAGATAATTAATAATAATTACCTAGCACGCCGGAAATAAATTGCAACTATTAATTTAATTAGTTATTGACGCGATAGCTCGTCTTTGGCGTGTTAAGCACAATTTTTTACGAGATATCTCGTCTGTGGTAGCCATCGAGACAAGAATAGTGGTTAGCCAATCGCTCACGCTACGCCCTATTATTTAAGGATTGAAATGCTGTGAGGGAATTCTTAAATATTACAAATATGTATGTCTTCGATCACTTCGATAAATCGATTTAAAAAATGTTGTTCGTACTGGGATTCGAACCAGTGAGATCTGTCACCGAAGCAAACGACGTTGTCTATTGTGCCCTGGTTGTATATTGATATATCCTTAATTAAATAATATATAAATTCATATGCCATAAATTAAGTTTTATTTTTTAATTTATATTGGTATAACAGGAAAAACTAAATTACATAAGGAAGTATTACCGCAAAATAGCTTTTGCATCAATTAGTAGATTTTCAATGAAATAAGGCAGCTGCTTGAATAATTATTTATAACACAGGATTTCTAACATTCGTCATCAACATAATATTACAATATATTGACTGTGGAAAGGAAAAAGGATGTAACCCACAGTTTTTTCAAAACAGCTTTTTTTCGATAGTCAAAATTTATCAAACTTGATACACATTCTATCAAAAGAATGTAAGCTGCAAATCCCGAATTAATATCTAAATTTAGCCTTTAAGTTTGAAAAAAGATGAGCTTATGAAAATTGAAACCAAGAAAAAGACTGAAAAAAAGTTATTTCCTAGACAATTTCTTTAATTAAAATTAGATTATGTCAATTAAACACCAGTTCAGAAGTCTCCGTTCACTTCCAGGTTGTGTATATTTCATATTCTGCATATGGTCCAAAATCATCAAAACACGTTTTTTGTGCCTCCTGTAAAATTTGCTATTTGTGGGTTACGTCCTTTTTCCTTTCCATAGTCGATATGTATGTTTAATATTTATAAGCGGCCGGAAACAGGTTTAGTGTTACACAATGTAGTGCGCGTTCAAATAATTTCTATCGTTTCCCCTGCCGCCGGCAATATCGATTATAAAATTCCGCATTCACAGAAAAATATGTATTATTTTGACATCTAAGCAACGGAATAGTGTATTGAAGAAACTAGAGCGGTATTTTTTTAGGTAGGATGTTGTGTTTTAATATTACTCGCCCAAATCTTATGTAGGTAGTGAAATCTTTGTCAAATAATCAAGAATGATATACAAGAATGATTTTTTCGTTACTCTAACCCAGTGGTCGGGAAACTGCGGCTCTTTGGCATCTTCTACAAAATAACACGTACAGTGCAGTCGAAACTTCGTGTCCCACGCGCAGAAGTCGGTTTTAGGTCCCAAAATTTGGAATTAAGCAAAAACCAGTTAAAGAGTACCCTAATCACGTAAATGGCAATATAACTACTATAAAGTTTAAGTTTTAAAAATTTGCCTTTCAAAATAAATTTCAAGCGATGTAAAGTTAATATTTGACTCAGTAAGTTTGTCGAATACTGCTCTTACCGATGTTTGCAGATGTTACTGTTAATGTCTTAATTCTCAATTCTTGGTGGAAAGGCATTATATTAAATCAAAAAAATTATAAAGACCTTTGAGTTTTACTTGTATGATGTGAAAAATGTTTATAATATTAAATCTAGTACCTCAAATTAAGTATTTTTCTTATTCGCTTATTCTACCCTTCTTTCCCTTCAATTTAAAAAAAGAGACGCAGCGACTGAACTAGGGTCATCAAGATTTTTTTATTTTACGTAGGGTACAAAGAAGAATATTTTTTAAGTGATTCTTGATCCTTAATACATTTGTGCACCTTCACATACGCATGTATTGTGATTAGCATATCATATACAATGTATGCTAGTATGTACTAACTTAAAACGTGTCATTGAATTGTAATTTATAAAAGTATTTCATTGCACTGAAAATGTTTGGTTCTTATAAATTATATCTATTTCATAAAATTTTGTAGAGGGAGCTTAAAAAACAAAATTGATTATCTAATGTTTCCGGCATGGTAATGCGGTATCTAAATATCATAATACCAAATACATTAAATTAAAAAATAATTCATTTTACTCCATATTTGTCAGTGCTTCAGTGCTTAAGTTGAAGTCTTAGCCATAAAAAGGGTAACTACGTTTTTTTTAATTGGAATTTAAAAAAAAATCATTTTTTATTATAAAAAGTATATTATAAAAAGACTGTATATTGTAAATGCCAAAGTTTACAACTTAACAACCTTATTTGGTGTATTTTCGATATCAATTATGCGTTTTTATTACTATCAGAGTATATACAAATTATATGATAAGATAATATTATGATGTATTATTTTTTTAATTATGAAAACAGATTCAGCATAGAGAATATGAAGTCCTGATAGAACAGAAAGAAGAAAAAAATCTTGACAAAATTGTTATATGAGAATCGCTTGGAATCAAGTCGATCAATCTCTATTTTTTGAATTAGTATGAGACATGGAAATTCCAATTAGTTAGCGAATTGAAAGATGCAAACATCAATGTAATTATCTGAACCGGAATTACGAGTTTGCAAACACTGCAACCGAATAGTATGACATTTAAAGAAAGTTGACTAATCAAGTAAATTGTACAAATATAATAAAATTCTCCAATACACCAGGACGTTAATAAAATAACTAAATATTTTAAAAACATCTTCACACGAAAATAAAAATTAATGGAAGTCATCTACTTCAAATAGAAAAATACATGATAAGATTATTAAATTTTTAAATCGCGTGGAATTATGCAAATAAGTCTGAATCCATGAGAGGGTATTAAAGTTAATTATATTTTGAAAGACTTGTTGTTTTATAAGAGATTATTTTTATCGTACAGTTGTTATCTAACTCAATTTAACCTGACATAGCAGTAGAGTGAATTTTCATCATAAATTCACTTAACTTTTATATTTTCCATTTATTGTCATTGAGATACAATATTTAAGGGTAGAAAGTTGTAAGTTTAATGAAAATAATTGTTATTTAACTGTTATTTTGAAATACATACATCATGTTATAGCAGGGGCACATTTAGCCAAAACATGAGTTACATAACAAAATAATTTACATAACAGTCACGGTTGAAGATCACAAAACTCATTTGTTATTCCGTATTACCCAATTATTCAAAATCATATATTTTTTTATAATAATTGTATCGTTTACAATTACAAGATAAGTGAGCATTGCATAAATTTGAATATTAATAAAAACGTGAACCAATTCTTCGCGAAATAATTTTATCCACTTTGTTGAATCTTGGAACAGTAAACTAAGATCGTGTTTTATCACAGTACTTACGTATAAACGTACGGCCCCAACTCATCGAGGACCGGTTTCGATCCATTGTTGAGGAACTCGTCAGCATTTGTGACGTTGTAAATGTAAATTCTGATCTTCGGAGACACTGGAGGCTTCGCCCACCATCCGAAGGTCTGAGATCCAGTTTTCAGCACTAGTTCCTGGAAACAAAGAAAGTACGAGTTATTGAAACTTCTAAGCATCAAGCGCGCACAATTACCTATTAAATAGGGGCACGTTCAGGGATGGGCTGGAGAGGGCTCGGAGGGGCTCGCGCGAGCCCCTTGATAAGATAAGAAAATCATTCGTCTTAGATCAAATCATCACATAACTGCAATTTCTGTAGATGGTTAAATTTGAAAATTAGTTGTCCCTTTATTTATTCATTCAGCGTTGTAGACTTACGTGTCGGACCTCACGGGTTCGAGTTCCAGTACGAAACAGCATTTTTTTCAATCGATTTATCTATTTTCTGTTCGAAGGCATGGGTGTTTGCGATGTCTTAAGATTGCCTCCCACTCTTCCGATTCTTCAATTCAACTGGGCGCTACTATTAGTTAATCACAAGTCCAGTCTTATCCTTATCATTCTATTCCAATTACTCTCTTTGGAAAAGAGGTTGAGCGACTAAGTAACAAGCAGTTCTCGTAGAAAAATAACTTTTATTAAGATACCTTCATTAGGAGACCATATGCTCGACATTGAGAACGGACACGGATAAAAAAATGGATACCATTTACCGAGCCCCTTGTTAAGTTTTGGCAGCCCACCGCTGGGCACGTTGACAAAAAAGGTTTTAAGCAGTTTCTTTTCTGATCTCGTCCAGAAATCCGATTAGCAGAAGCATGACGCCAAGCGTTCAAGAACATGGGAAAATGTGGAATTGGAAAAACAAGTGATACATGTGTTTATAATTGTGGGGTTATAATGCAAAACGTACTATTTCCAAAACTACAACTATTCAGTAGAGTCAAATACGAATAACACAAACAAAATAACATTTGCATAAAAATATGATTTCCAATTTGAAAACGACAGTCTTGTAGAAATTTCATAGTAAAACTAATAGGATTAGTCGATTCCTTAGGCTCAAATTACCCTATCTGCATACCTAACTCAATATTGCTCATTTTGGAAATAGTACGTTTTGCATTATAACCCCACAATTATAACTAAGATCTTAATCTATCTTTTCATTACTGCGTATCTGCCATATTTAAAAAGAGATATTCAGCAGCTGAATTACTATAAATTTTTGTTAAAGCATTTTCTATGCGTCATTGGGATCGGTCATGATTTAAACAAGTAAAGATATTACATACGTAATACACAGTCGTAAAATGCTTTGGTGAACAGTATTAAATTTTGCAACAAAATAATAACATAATTATTATTTGGTAGTGCAATTAGTATATAACAGCAATATTACTTCCTAGAGAAAATTACAATAATTATCAGTATTCCGCCATGTATTAGACGGAAGCGAAACCCGCCGACATCTTTGTTATGTTATGCATGTTTTTTTTTATTATTGCGTATTTTGTGAAACAAAAACTAAAATTCTGCAATTATTAGTGCGTTATGCACAGTTTAATAAATTATTTGAAATTCTGTTGTAAAAAAATAAATAATTTAATTCAAAATAAAAAAAATAATATCAGTATTTGGACATCGATAGAACCATTTGATTTTATTGAGAAGGGATTAAAAGAAGATGTTTATATCTCTTCATAGGTAAATTACATTGTACAAAAACTGATGATACATAGAAATAAATAATTATTAAAATTTACGACACCGTCAAAACTATGATCTTACGAGCTATCAACTATATCTTATTATTCCTATTACAAAACAAACGCAGTTTTACACGATGAAAACCAAATGCCACTGTTGTGAATCATGAAATCTGATGAAGACTCGAGTTTTCAGAAGAGATGTTTGCGTCAAATATTAGGAGAGAAATAGTTTGATTTCGTGATTAATTCAGAGATTAGAGATTAAAGATTAGATTCAGAGATTAAAATTACATGACAGTCACCTGTTACGTCAGTAATGGTCAAGGGGAGATGTTGAAACTGGCCGGGCTACATGAGCCTTAATCATGCTTGTCTTTTCTTCTGGCCGCAAGGATTACGACCGTCAAGTACTATCCATAGGATATACTCTTCGGAACTGATGGATATTGGCATATCATCGGAGAAAGCAAAGTAATTGGTGAGAGGTAAAGAATCACGGAGGCGCCGCGTGGCGGCCATATGCTCCACATAGGGAAAGAATATGGTATAAGAAAAATATTACAATAGGGTTCTACTAGTGAATGCCAATTTAAGCAGTGGTCGATTACCCCAACAACGCAAGAGGCGCCCGCATGGGGCCTCCAAATCTTTGAGGCCTCAAAGATGGCATTACTCTTATATTATATTTCAATTTCATTTATTCAAAATTCATTTTTATTCAAGAAGAGTTTTGCAGCACTTTTATGTTATTCGAAAAACAGGGCCTCCAAAGTGAATACGCCACTGAATTTAATCAATAAATTTATTGACAACTAGTTATATTTTATAAAATGATGTCCATTATCCAAGCAAATGCCAAGCATATCGGCTCATCATGAAGTCTTATCAACCGTTTAAAATTTCTCTTCGGAAAAGATATGAAAATAAGTAATAATAATAGTTGCTTTTTCTGTTAGCAATAACATATGTGATTGGTAAAGAATTATCACAGATTATATGACTGAAAATACTAACTAAAATATTTTTTTGTCGATATTAACAAGCCCAATCAGGGCGTAATTATTATATCGATAATATAATTAAAATCACGTTTTTTTGGGACAAGGTTAATGGAATATAACATAATTGTAAGCTAGGTACAAATTCCAAATGTTCATTATATAGAACGACACACGAAATGAATAGACAATTTTAAATATTTTATTTACACATTGTACATTATAAAAACTGAAGTATTAATTAGGATACAGAAAGCTTACATTTTTTTGATGGCTGCCTTCTAATAATAAAAAAAACGCTCGACCTTGCAACTATAATATTATTATTGACTGACTAAAAAAAGCAAAACTAGTAAGCACTTATAATTATTTACGTTAGTACATCTTAGATACATTACTTCTACGACTCCACAATAAAAATCTTTCCTCATCGTATTATTTATATAAACGTTATATTTTTAATTGTATTACTTGCTGTGGTTGAAACGTATACATTTAAAATCGAATCAACCATCAATACGCAAGAAATGTTACCTTATTAAAATGCATTGACATAATTACAATTAATTCATATGCACAGAAAAAAAATCATTTTTAAATTCATTAAGTATTCTATAAAAAAAGATGCCGATGAAAATATTGTGACCATATTTTATAGTAGGTATTATTGGGTGGTGATACTCATAATACACAATTAATGAAAATATGTTTTTTGTTCAAACGTATAAATTCAGAAATGATTAATTATTTAATGCTTCGATCGATTTTTTTAAGAGTATAAACGAGCTACCCGTTTGAAATTTAAATATCCTTGCGAACAATGGAAAAGGCTGAGTGAATTTTTCGAAAGTAAAGTTATTTGACAATACTGATTGTTATTAATAATTTTTATTCTTTGTCATTCATTATTTCCATAACTAAAACATACACTCTCTCAAACATCACATTCTTTTTTGTATTTTTTAACTCTCGCGGCTCGGAGACTAGAAAAATACTTCTCTGCCGATGGGGGTCGTTTAGGGACCCCAGTGGCTTCCTCATTATAGGCCTTATTCTTATGAATTTCAAAAAAAAAAAGTCTAAGGGTTTTAAAATATCTCTCTGCATCATTCCTCATACATTTTTTTATAAAAATCCGTGTTTTTTTTAAATAAATAATCATATTTTAAGTTGCGCGTAAAAAAGACGTCATTCCAGTGCAAATATGTATTTGCAACTGACGCGTTCAGCTGGCGTTCAGCCTAGTTATCTTACGAATGATCGCTGATAAGCGGGCGCTTATCTCGTTATCGCATCGCGTTATCACGTATTTATATAAACTACAAAAGGTCCAAAAAACTATGATATAAGAATACCTTAATTATAGACATTGTATCACCCATATTAAAATAGATATTTAAGAAAATGTGCGTTTTGGGGTCGCATTTCTTGAGCTTAGAACCGAAAAAGTTAATATTAAATCTATAATCTTGTGGTACATTTTATTTGTAAAAATTCCTTACTGTTTTGCAAAAATAACCTTTAACTAAGCAGTTTGATTCTCCGTTACGTAGTAAAAACTCATTTAAATAGTCAATAAACATTTACTGGTTATTCTAGAATGAATTTATGTTCTAGAAATCTTTCCATAATTACTTGAGTTTATTTTTTAAATAATCACTATGACGTAATCAATGAGTAAAACACAGATGTTCATAAGAATGTTGCAATATCAATCAAAAATGTAAATATATCACGTAAAACTAATAAAAAATATTTACTCCGACATTGCATTGCCTTTTTTACTGAGACAGGTGCGTCTATTTACGTTTTTTTTCAATCACGACGTGCACTGTAATTTTTTTTGCATTACTAATCGGAATTTGCACGATAATGTTAATATTTCGATTCAACCGTATATTATAATTATATGACGAGTTTAAAATAGCCAGGTTTATTATGACTGAAGTTTTCCGATAGTTCGGGCGTCAGAGGCATTCAGAATGTGCTAGGCGTGTGGCGGACATCCGAAAAGACTTGATCATAAAGCGATATATTTAAAATGCACTTTCAACGGGCAGTAAATTGTATATGGAAGCATGTCATTCAACGTGGTCGCCGATCGACCAGAGATCCCATACAGCTGCATACATTTGTCCCGTCTGCGCAAGCGTCGTATTGAGCCAATTCAGCCAATATATTAGTTTGAAATTTCAAAGGTCCAAGGTGACCTTTTAAATTTCCTCCCACACGTGTTGTATTCGCTCTAAAACGTATTGGCCGCGCAGCTAATGCCGATAACTTTTACGTAATAATAGTTAAGACTACTTGTTCCTTCTGTAGCACTTAAAAGATGAAATTTCACATTTTTCTTAAACAACAGTACGTAAATGAATTTGCCGACTTTCAAGTTTTGAGAATAGCTAGAAAAATGTGAACTATTGGACTCTGATACCGTAATAAAATAAAATAAATAAAAAAGAACGAGGCTTTCTAAGCTTTTTGGAAGATTTTCAAACAAGATGACTTCTTTACATATTTTAAAAACTTTTTGGTATAACTGATGTATTAAACAACATTTTTCAATCTAAATCTTTGGATATACTATATTGCTGTTATAAAATATACAAAGATTTAGATTTTTTTTTCTGATTTTTTTCAATGTCCAAATTGGAATATTTTTACTGATACGGCCTAGATAATCTCAAGTAGAATAAATTATCAATGGTCAAAAAATCTTTAATCCCTAAGACACAATGTTTGAATAAATCGCATTGCAAGAGCGAATACTTTTGAAAAAGAGGAAGAACTTAAGCTTCATCTAAGTTTTAATGCTTTTTTTGATCATAATACAACTACAAACATTTATTTACAATCTAGAGATGCTCATTGCTTTTCTAGTGTAACGAGGTCACTAAATATCTGACCATGCATGAAGTTTACTACACATCCGAGGCTTAAATCAATGGGATATTCTGCGATCAGGTACTTATATGTACATCATGTCACCGTGTAATTTCAAAAACTTCTAACAATAATGTTCAATGTATAATTACCACCTATATTGTTGTAGCATATTAATCATACTTATCTATATATATAAAACAAAGTGGGGTTATTTACACCACGTATATCTCGAGAATTACTCCAAGGATTTCAATGATATTTGATTTATAAAATTCTTATTTACCTAGAATAGCAAAATAAGCATTAAAACATCGGAAAAATATCACGGAAAAGAAATTATGAATAAAATAAATTTCTCCATACATTTCGTATTTTCGAAATTTCCAAATCGAACGCGGAACATGACGTTGATGCTGTTTGCGGTTAATACACTAGGTGGCGTTGATTGTAAAATTAATATTTTCATACAGTTTTTAAATGAGGAACAGCTTGAAGTTATGAAAATGTCGTTGTATGCTGATTTCATACACTAGATGGCGATATTTCCAAAATTCATTTGTTTCATACTTTGAATTAGAGATGTTCCGACGAACTTGGCTGTGTCAGAATTTCGAAACTAAATCTTTAATATCCATTTAAAAAAAAAACTTTTAGGAATTTATGTCTCATGTTCAATCAGAAGGCATGTAAAAAAAATCAGTATAGTTTTCATGAATATTATATTGTTATAGAATACTATCAAATCATTATTTTATTTTTGATCCCCATATACAGTCAATCCTGTTTTTATGCGGTTTGTTTATGCGATTTCGAAGTAATGTGGTTTTTTAGAAATGAATTTTTTTAAATATACAATATTTTACGATATATAAAAATGTTAAATATTACATCGAAAGCATATATCGTTGTATTTTGGATAGAATAGAGAGAATCATAAACACAACCGGCATTTGAAAAAAAATGCGATTTCGGACTGTTTAAATCATGTTGCATCTGCCATCGCTGAATTAAGTCCACCTACTTAGGTGTGTTACAGTCGATGAAACCATTGAAACATCGGCAATATCAGCTGAAATGATTACTTTAGCACATGAACTTGGCGAAGAAATGTTTGATACCTTTAGCGAAAATTATATCGACGTATTACTTACAGATAAAGCTATAAGTGACGAAGATGTCAATAATTTAAATTTAATTATTGACAAAAAACCAGAAAATAATGACGAACTGAAAGAAATTCCAGTTCCTTCACTGCGAAAATAAATGAAGAAAGTCTCCAACTTTTCATTAAATTAGAAGATCATTTCTTTCTAAATGATTCATATTCTGATCGCGCATTCAAGTTTTAACGATAACTTTAAAAAAATTATATATGGGTATAACAAACTGCATAACAAATTAATTATCGAAAAAGAAAATCTGAACAAACTCTGATCACTAATTTCATTGTTAGAAAACAACTATAGTTTTATGAAATTGATGCGCATACTATTTTTTCCGAAAAAGAGTGACCACATGCTTTAAAACACACATAGAATTGTCATACAGTGACTATTTTTTAATATTTTAACGCCGTGGTTTTCCCCTAATTTTCTTATACTTTGCGATTTAGTGTATATTTTAACTCGCTGTTTCAAAGTTATGCGGATTTTAAAATTTAAGTAACGCACCCCACTTTTTCTATGGAAGTCAAGTTTTTTATGCGATATTTCGTGGAACCCATATACCGCATAAAAACAGGATTGACTGTATAACTGTTTGTATGTGTGGAACATTAAACAAAAAAATATATTTTTTTTTCTAATGAAAGATAATCTCATAAATATAATATTGAAGATTTGGAAAATGTTGCGTTCTTTGTTACAATGAGAATTTATATCATTTCGTAATATAAAAAATATGAAAATTTAGAATGAACTTTCGTAAAATTATAAAAAGATTTCTCCAAGCATTTGCTGACTATCTGTAACGGCCGTGTTCCTGTCGACGAATCGAATGGATTGATTTCGTTTCTGCCGAATTTTTGCAATTTTGTCTCATCGAAGGACAATCAACAAAGTGTTCTTGAATATCATTGCTAATCACAAACATCATAATTGGTTGAGTAAACGAGCAATTCTTGCAGCAAATAACATAGATGTGGATCATTTCAACTTCACAATTCAAAATCAAATCGTTGGTCTACTGCATTCCTTTAAATATATCGACTGTGCCACGTGAATAATATCATTTCAATGTAATTAAAATAGTTTTCATTTTGAATTTTGCACATTTATTTAACTTAATTCATTTTGAGTATTCATTTAAACTAAATTTAATTCAGCCAACACAACATTTATTGATTCTGAGGCGGTACGAAGTTCGTCGGGCCAGCTAGTTTGTAATAAAAGTGATCTTTTTAAAGTCATGCATGCATGTATGAAAAATATGGCATTCTAACGGAAGTATTTCGATATATTTTTTACTAGAACTGTTAGTTACTCAGTCGCTCAATCTCTATTTTTTTGAGAGAGTAGTAGGATTATAATGATAGAGCTCTCGCTACGCCCCGTTATTTAAGAATCGGAAAGGTGGAAAAGAGTTTTTAGGCATCACAAATACCCATGCCTTGGAACAGAAATCGATAAATCGATTGAGAAAATACTGTTCGTACTGGGACTCGAACCCGTGAGATCTGTCACGATAGCTAATGACGTCGACTGCTGTGCCATGATCCCGACTTAATTACAAATTAATCGTACAGAAAACCTATTTAAATAGATTAATAAATAAATAATAATATATATACAAGTGTCAGGTATAAATAAAGTGATTTAATATCATATTTTTATTTTCACACATAATTCAGAACGCATTATATTCCCTGGTAGATAGCTGCTTTCAAATAGTGGCTCAATTTATATTGGCTAGGTCACACTTCTACTATATATATACATAGCTTTAAAATTAATATATTTTAACAGTAAGTGATAAACCACGCTTAGGTGCCCTGCGGTAGATAACGAAGTTTATCTCAGTATATCATAAAACATGGCGAGTGTAGGAATAAGTTTAAACTTAAAAATAATTTAAACTCTGTATAGATGATAATATAATATGTTGCAATTGTGAACACATTTGTTTAATAATGATGTTTGTAAAACAGATTTCATCGTAACAAACATCAGTATTATTACAATCGACGGCTAAAGATTCGGTGTCCAAGCACTTATATTTTATTATACACTATCGTTTTAAAGCATTATCTTACGATAGAAATTTAGCGCTATAATATTAAATTGCATTGAGACCGATTAATGCTTCTGTAAATGCGTGAGATTATTTCAAAAACTACTGACGTTTGCATTAAATTTTGACATTTCAAAAAGTTCCGACAGGGTGTTTACTTGGCTTTGGGTGACTCTGGGTTGACTAACAAAATCAAGTTAAGTAAAAGCTTATAAAATATAATTAAAAAAAAACAATGTTTGTCAATACTTAAAAGTAGAAGGTCACCCATTTGACCATTCCATTCATAAATATACAAAAAAACGTGGACTATTTTTTTAGCAATCTAGCGATTGTATCTTACGAGCGTATAGAAAATAGTACCTAAGACTAGAGGATAGTACTGACTGACGAATATGCGGTGAGCATTGGTGCGTACCAGCAACCACAACGCTCGAATTCAAACTAGCGATAATCGTTCAACTAGGAAACGAATTCAAGATTGACAGCAAAAAATACTTTAAATACACGCAACTTTTTATCTTGTCCATTACGTATCAAAATAATCTAGTAGTATACAAACGTGCTTCTCTGCAAAAACGTAGCAATAATCTTGGAAAAAATATAATAAGTAAGTGTTACATCCCGGAAATTTGTTCGTGTGTGTCCTAATTTGTATGCACGTGTATAATACATCAATTGAACTGATAAAATTACACACTAAAGTATGTATGTTCTGTAACACGTTATAAATTACGTACGTTCTCAAGAAATATAATAATTTTTGAATTATCGTCAAATCGGTGAATGGCTTTGCAACTTGAATCCCTAAATATGGTATCTTGCATTCAATGATTTGTAATCGCTTCGTGGATGTGTATCCAAAGATACAAATGTCTGTGATATTTTCATGCCTTTTCACCCACCACTCATTTTATCCTGGGAACGGGGCGTAGAAAGAGAAAACGACTACCAAACTATGAGTTCTAAGAAGGGAGATGTTGAGAAACTTGCTAGTAATTATGTTCCTTGTAAAATAGACATTCTTCATATGTGGAGGGGACATGCTTTAAACACAATAATAACGACAGCATATTGTTTTACATTTGTGAATGTTGACATTACCATTTAATAAAGCATTTAGTATACTTGATGCGAATCGCCATAAAAATTTATGCAGAATTTATGGAAAACGTTTCAAAATAATTAGCAATCTGAACCACCTCTTTGTAAAAATACCTGGGTATTTAAGTTAGTTAAGTATGCAGCGGCGCGTCGTTGAGAAATGGAATTTAATAAGGTCAGTGGAACATCCAGCGAATGAACGTTATGTTATCTCGGAACCGAAGACCACCTCACTAACCGCTACGCTACAATAATTTTAACATAAGTATTCTTTGTAATTATTCTAAACAAAAGAAAAAATGTGTTTTCCTTGAGTTATTATCGGTATGCTTTGGTCTAACAGCTGGGCAGGGCAACGCACACTAATTTTGGCCATCTACATTTATTAGCTACGGAAAGTAATAATATTATTTGTTTATAAAAAATATCTACTACTTTCTTGCGATATCAGACTCATTGGTTCTTGGTGGGGATGATATTTTAAATCCAAAACAGTTATTTAATGCTTCATATCATGGCTTGATCTCTGTTTATAATAAAATATCTGAAAGATTTGTTATGCGTAGCTCCATCGAGTCGAGCATTTGAGACGAACATTACTCTTTATTGCCTGTTTTATGGTTTCCGCGCTATAATCGGATATCCGTTTCATGGGGCGGAAGGTTGTAATATATAAATAACGTCTTTGATTGGACTGCCATTTTAAGAAATTATCAAGCTCAGAATACCAGTATTATAATTTCAAGATATTTATCATTTGAACAACTATGTATATATTCACGAAAACACTATAAAGTTAGATTAGAATTATTTTCATTAGAATTATTTTCATAATGTACGTTTCCATTATAATTTTGGCCGAACACGACCTGGGTTTCGCCTCTCGGCATTTTCCGGTGCTATTCAGTGCGCAAATGCACTCGAACTGAATCTTTTTTCTGTTCTTTTGAATTTTAGATAAATTTAACGAAATGTTTCATAAAAAATGCATTTGCTCACTTATAAATTGTATACACAGAAAATTGACAACTTTTTATGGAGATACTAAGTAGTTAAGATCATCGTAAAAAATACACTTTTACTTGCCAAGGGCCGTTTCATTGTTTTAAAATCATCATATTTGCATAAGTTTGCTATTTAAGTCTACATTAAAAATTAATGTCAATCGCTCAATTGCCAAAAATATAGAAAATTAAAAATGTAAACTGATGGTCAGTTGAAAATGCCTGTGATTATCGAAACGGGTTCTTATATTACAAAAAAAAAAAAAAAATGCGTATAGAAATATATACTATTTGTTTCTAAATATAATGCTAGTTCACCAAAATATTTGTTTGCTTATTTAATCGCTGAGATAAAATTAGAGCTCTGTAGAGTTTGTATGTTGATTTGATAATATAAAAATAAACAAAAATATGACTTACATGATCGATGATTAGTCTCAACCACGATGTGAAGAATATGGCGATTACAATTCCGAGGAGAAGTAAAATTATCGACGCCACTATCACAAACCCTGCAAATACAAAAGAAAAAAATATCGTCAATAAAACAGCAATACACACAGATAAATTTACAAAATGCCGTAAAATAGACAGCAATAATAATTCTTACATCGAATCATCTTTGAAAGCTGGTATGGTATGGTGTTAGGAAAAGTTGTCAATACTTAGTCGTTAACCAGAAAGACACAACGCCAAAATTACTAGCATAAACTGCTATCTATCTTTTACAATCAATTATCAAATGTGTTTTTATTGAATTTGATTACGTGATTCCTATAGATTCGCAAGTTAATCAGTGTTACACGGACTATGTTCGATGGATTCGACGGTAACTTTTTAGAAGTGAATTGGTTGAAATGAAAAAACCACAAACGTTTATACTTTCAGGCATAAATCGAAATTTTTAACCTGTGAATGCGAAACCGAATTTGACGAAAGTCATAGAAAAATTGTACTCAGTCACGGTTTTTCGAAATAGTTGTGCGTACAGTACAACGCTTTCCAAAGAATCAAACACTTGACCAGGGTTGGGGAACCTTTTTATTTCTGAAAGTCATATTCATTTATCTGATTCAACATATGACCGCAGTAAAGAAAACGTTGACACCCGCCCTTTTTTTCGACAGCTGAACATATAATGGGTTAATTACGTTATTTTTCCAAACGCTTGAGTACATTTTTTGATCAAAGTGAATATGTTGATCAAGTCAAAAGTATCAACAGAGTAGCCTAAACCCCTCCACTGCACTACACTGACAAAATTATGAGTTAAATAAGTAGTAGGTATACTCTCTTGAGATTATCTGAGAAAAACACATATTCATTTAAATAAATACATCAAAATTTATATAAAAAATATGATACAATCGCTAAAGGTTAAGTTCAAGTAAAATAAAATGTTAATGGACGATGCGACTCGCCGATATTAATTAATTTGTACGCTACATTTGAACTAGAACCTGCTTCGTTGAGATGAAATTGCGTTTGTTGTCATTCCACCAAAAAGTTAACGGTAAAAATTACCTAAATATCTCGCAACTGCATACAGTGACCGGTTTTACAGTACCATGTCGTCACACGGAAGACTATACTTACGCATATTTAAAAGAAGTCATTATAATAAAAAAATATGCTACATTAACTTATCAATTTTTGTTTCGCCTTGGGAAGTTGGGTAATGTCGACATCGTTTCGACCAAAAAAACGTTTCGCCTGAAATACTAGTTTTTATTTAATCAATGCTGAACAAAATCTGTGCTCTCAATCAGTTGCCATTTATATCTTTTGAAACATAATACACGTCAATATAGTGACAATATTTGAATCCTTTGTTTCATTTCATTTAACATTCAGCGGTGGGCTGTCAATACGTTAAAATGAATGGGGAATGTGTGATTTTTTTATCAATCTTTTGCAGTAATCACAAAAGTAATGGAATCTTACTATATACATGTATTTTCTAACAATACTCAAAGTACTGTGATTAAATCAATATCAATAGCTGCATTAGATTGAAATTTCATGTTTCCAGCCCATGTCTGTTACCATTGCAAAATAATAGATGTGTATTTTAAATATGAGTTTTTTCTTCAATGAATCTGTGTGCCTTGCCAGCTCAATAAAATCAGTTTTTGGTGTAATTAATTTTCACCACAACTTTTTCATCAAATAAATTCGTCTCATCTCAAAGCAATATTAAACTTTGAAAACTATATCAAACAGCGAAAATAATTAGCTAAATTCTAAGAAATGTTTTGTCTAAATTTAATAATCCTCAAAAAACAGGTGTGTATTTGTAATAAATTTATAAGATATGACAAAGGTAAGAATGCTCGAATGTGTTGTTTTCATGTGTCTTTATTTTAGTTTACATATTATCATGTATTTTAGATAGATTCAGTGGTAACTTTGTGGAACTTTTAATTTTGTTACTCCACTTTTTGTGCTTCAAACAGTGACACGTTACACATCATCAGTCAAACAGATGCTTACTAAATTGATAGCTGCCGCAGATGAGATATCTCGTAAAATTTTTCGTGCTCAAAACGCCCGAGACGAGTTATCTTGTCAATAAATATTAAATTAATGCTAGATAATTACTATTAATTATCTACGGCAGCTAAAAGGCTAAAAAGGCGAAACACGTGTCACAGTTTGTAGCCCAAATTTAATTGAAAACAAGATGTTAAAATATTAAAGTACAATAAGTAATTTATTTGGAAAAAAAGTAGTAGAATAATGTCTCCAGCGTTTCGTTTATAATAAATAATATCTATTTTCTATACATATTGTATTGTTTGTTGGAACCTAACGCTACGGAGCTGCTGTAGTCTTGAACGTTAATAAACAACAACCGGTTAGTGCGAACCTTAAGAAGTCCGACAACATTGATAGAAATCAAAATTAAGATGGCGATTTATAAGAGTGAGTCATCACATTGTTAATGGCATAACTATACTCAACATAAAATAACTCAACGCGCCATTTCCTAGAATGATGAACTTTGTACGTTTATAATAGTTGACCATCACGTGTAGCGGATATTAAAAAATGACACATTATTATAATATAATATGTTTAAACGTAGTTGCATATGATTAAGCTGTTAAATATTAATGAGTAATATTAATATTAAGTGGTGGCTTAACTGAGTTAAGCAAGGAAGTGATGATTAATATAATAGGCTTAGTTTTTGTTTGATGGTTAGTTAAGATAATGCTTTGAGTAAATGAATGAGGTTAAGTTTTTTTGTCACTTTATGATTTAACTAAATTGTTATTAAATTGTTTCCTCCGTGTTCTATCTTATTGATCTCGATATTAAATTTAGATTTCTTCTCTATACATTTGAAATCAGAGACCTTTGATGTATCTTTTTCTTGAGCTGATTCTTGGCTATATTTGTGATAACCTGTCTTTATATTTATTATACAATGTGGAATTAGTAAAAAAAGTTTTTTTTATATTTTAATACAAATTAAAATTATATACATACATATTGTATAAGACAAAAAAGATCGCTCGTTAAAAATTGAAACCGAACCAATATAAATATAAGACAAATTCGTAAAATACGTCCTTATGACTGTCTTCTTTTTGTAATAATTATAGTGTTTTAATATCTTTTCATTAAAAATTATTGTTAAGCTGTGATATGATGATTGTTTTGGAACGTTATTTTTTTCTGACGTGAGAAGAATATACATATTTACTTGTAGTTTAATTTGAATAACTTAAGACGTTAAACAGCTTTGTTGGTACATCTCTCAAAAAGGGCGTATTAGCATAACATTTCTTGCTGGGAATTAAACTTCCATAGTGTTTCTATTCTTCTATATATTTTCTTTTAACCAAACCTAAATTGTCTAGACCAATAATACCCAAAGTGATATACATATATATCTTCAGAGGTCCATTTCGACTTGCAGAGAATCTATATCAGGGAGAAAAAAATGGGGTCCTCGAGATGTAAATCCATACGGTGACATTAAAGAAAGAAATGAAATATAACAAGAATAGCTGATTGGATTAAGCACAAACAAATATCTAAATGTGTAGTTAAGAAAGGGTTATCAGCAGTTCTGGCTTGACAAAGGCTTATTCTCCATTTTGAGCTATCCCAGATTTTTTTTTTTAAAGTTCTTCCATCTCAATAACACGTGGAAAAGGATTTTTCCGGTTTGAAAAATCAGTTGCAAATCACTGAACGCGTAGATTAAATACAGACTATGATAGAAAATGATAATTTTAATTTGATTTCAAATTAAAATTATCATTTTCAACTTAGCCCCTCTTCTCATTTAAAGCATTATAAGTAGATTCATTTATAGTAAGAATTTTACTAGGCTCTGATTTGTTTTAAATCCAAATATTTACTATCATTTTATGTATTTTCAATAAAGGCATAACACATAAGTCATGTTATTTTTTTACCTTTGCCCACTCTGCAAAACCCCTATCAAAGTAAGCAACTTTGTGTCAGGTGTCAAAAACACAATTCAAGTTGATAAAGGTCTACGGGGCAAAAAAACTGGGAATCTATGTATGGACGATCAACTGTTTAATAGCTTGTATATATCGTAAATATTGTCAGTCACGGTAGCCGAACCTGCTTTTGTCATACTATGCAAACTGTTCTACATATATTTTTCAATCTATTTATGGTTCAGTATTGAAAGCAATAGAGGACTTTATTTTTTATGCTCTTTTCAATTACTCTATGCAATTATGTACGATTATGTTATTCTATATTATATTATATTATCTTATGTTAAGTAGTAAGTTTCATTAAATTCCTTTTTAGCTCGTACATAGTTTATTGATATTATTGCTTTTTAATACAATATAAAATAACTTAGATTATTCCACTTATTGTGCTACAAACTTTGACACGTGTTTCGCCTCTTTCAGAGGCATCCTCTGACAAACACGGTTATTTTATATTTGACTAAAATGAACTTCCACAAAGTTACCGCCGAATCTATCGAAAGTATTATTGCTTTTTAATTAATGCGTTTAATTATTCTTCACGAATATGATACCAGGCAAATTTTGAAAGGTTTGAAGCAATGCTATTTCAACAAGATGTCTCGTTATTTTTTCGCTGCAGTTTAGATGGAAAAATAAACATTAAACCAGTTCTGAATTGAGCCAAAGATATTTTTCAAACCGGTATTTCGCCGTTTAACGCCTTGGCGCCCCAACAATATCTATCACACTTCGTCGCGAATACTTATAAAAAATGCACGCTGCCACCGCGTGCAATTTTACTGTTTTAAATGAAAAAAAACTTTTTGATCTTTATCCTAGTAGGTGTTATCGTACGGATATAATAGATGCTATTTGTTTTAACTTTGAGAAACATTGTGAAATTTGTAGTATTTTTTGACGTTTTAAAAGTATTCCTAGCTTACATCATTGTGATATTGATTGTCTTTATTATTATGTTCATCACTTATTTTGTTTACCTGTAAGTCCTCGTTCAATAACTTATTAGTAATGGGGGGGGGCAGTGTTGGTTAAACTTTTGTTTATTATCAAAAATAGTATGAATTTTAATAATTGATAGGAACCTTACACATTATTATAAAAACGTTGCTCCTAGTTTCTAGAAATAAGATCAAATATTTTCAAATAATGCATTGTTACCTCTTCAATAGTATCACGGCTATTAGTTTACCCAGACAGAAAGTGACAGCATTGGGTCTTTGAACGTTTTTCATCTGATTTTATTCACTGTATGAGTCCATTATTTGGGTACAAATCGCAATCTTTAATATTTGACAATGTATTTTTCACTGAAACGGGATGAGGTTGGCATTTCGAAAATAATTTATTATAAAGAACTCTTATTCATCACCTTCCTTTTTTTAATGATTCTTATTTAAATTCGCTGGGATCTCTTGATATGAAAATATTTTATAATTTGACTACCTTAAAGTGTTAAGTGTTGGATGCCGAAAATTTCCTTGGCATCTAATAATAACACAAAAAAAGTCTTTATTCTTTTTTATAAAATTTATTACAAGATGCAAAATGTCAATATATTTTTTTCTGTTCAATTTAAAAACACGAAAACATTACGGATATCTATATTTATCATTAGATTGCAAGATATTTAATTGATTATCTATCTGCCAATACCCACTAATAACAATTATTTCATGAAAATATGAAGATGCATTTTTAAAAAAATTATATTAACTACAAAAAAGAATTATATAAATCACGACTGATCTTCACTTTGACACTTTGCTCTCTTTCCAGTTCTATAGCAGAGTAGTCAATACTCTTTTCATATTCCGTGATGTGGTCAAGAGTTTGAAACCCACAAATTGAAATCGTTATTAATTGTGTTTTTAATCGATCAAAGGTTTTCAATATGTCTTTGTAACACAATTTGGAATTTTCTTCTTTCAGTCGCTTTCCGATTATTCTTTCTTTTCCATCTCGAAATGACTGCATTACTTGACTAACTGAACTTCTGCATAGCCCGTATTTATCATTTTAAATAATTTAGTATTATATATTTCTATTGTATTTTTAAAAATATAAACATGTTTCATACTGTAATATAAAATTGGTTATATTTGGCTACCCATTCATAAGACAACTTCCTAATGCGGCAACATAATATATAAGGGTATTATTTTCAAACACGGCTTGTTCCAAAATGGTTAAAAAATGAAACTTGAATTTTATTTTGTAAAACAATGTACATTTTAAAAGTATTTTTAGTTTTACATTACTTTGGAATAACATTTCAAGTCATGTTTAAGACTGATTTCTAAAAATACTTTCAAAATTTATATTTATTTACTAACTCACAATAATGGTTCATGTTTCAACAATTTTGGAACAAGCCGGGTTTGCAAATAATACCCTCATGTATAAATAACTATGAGTATATTCATATTTTTTTTACATGACTTATTTTAAATAAATATTTTCAATCCGCAGCACGATTTTAACTCCCGAATAATTAATTTCAAAACAACTTTTCATAGTCTGCAGATAATAAGGATAAACTTCTTAATACAAAAAGAATTGAAAAAATTGCAGACATCCACGAACATGACATGGGTAAAGAATAAGTAAATAATATTTTCAACTTAAATATGCTGTCGCCACACCAGGGATATGCAAATATATGTATAGAGTATATATATTATGACTTGATATATTGTATGACTGGTACGAAGGAATTTGAAAACATAACCGTCTGTAAATTTACAATAATATACTCATCTAAGCTATCTTTTCAATTTTTGTATTGCTTAAATTCTTATAATATACAATTTTGTTTTGTTATTTTCCTTATTATATCAACTCTATTTGAACAATTATTTTACGTTCGTATTATCAATGATTTCACTCACTTCATTAAAATAGTAGGTTATAAGATACACTAGTCATAAGAAATATTTTAAATATTTACTCATTAAGACAGATGATAAATTTTATTCTTCTATATAAAGTATTATTAAATTGTATCGAATAAACTAGTCATACCTCCAGTAAAACATATGTTATAATATATAAGAAGTTATTGAAGGTGACGGAAAAGTAAAAACTTATATGGATAAAAGGGTCATTCATTGACTCATTAGTTGACTGATGTTGTCCTTTTAATCAAAGCCACGTTAAAGTTACTTTTTATAAGTTGACATAATTTAAGTGAATGGATCAAATTACACGAATGATGACTAATATTTGATAAATATCAATACATTATTAGCAACGTTGTGAAATAAAGACATAAAACTAAAAACTGAAAAGCTATAACTTTGTCATTTCACTGATTGTGTTAAAAATTGTGAGACGTATTTCTTCTCTTTGAGAATCGTATTCAGACCGATGATGACTGAAGATTTTTCTGAGTGAGGTGAAACACGTGTTAAAATTTTTAACACAATCAATAAAGTAGCAAAGTTATCAAAAATATTTATATAATAAAAGTATTTTTTTACAAAATTACCTCCGGATCGATAGAAAATACTGAAAGTGCCTTTTGAAGTATTTTCTTAAATTTTGAACAGTATAAATGAAGAATTCGTATAATCGAGAATAAAATAAATACGTTGGTTTTTCGAATTTCTTCAACAGAATTTGTATCCCATAATGTTGTATTTATTCATGTACTTCTTGGTTGTTATAAAAACATGTCAATTCTTTCATAAATTAATATTAAATAAAATTCATTTCAAAATAATAATAATGTATAATACATAAAATGTGTTGTGTTCTTTGTACATATTTTTGAGCAGTACGAGTTGAAATATTTTAGAATGTAGTCAAAGATAATATTTTTAAATGATTTTTTCAATATAATATAACGGAAACACGAAAAAAGTGTAAATTAAATATTCTGTTATTTACTTGTAAAAATATAGGATCTTTTTTACTTAAAGAGTACTTCTAATTAGTTAGACAGGTACAGGTTTTTATTTGTAAATTAAATATGTATTTTCGATAAATTCAGCGGTAACTTCGTGAAATTTCATTAATTCATGTAATTTGATAACAATGAATGTGTAGTAATTAATAAATTTATCGAAATTTATTTTAAATTAAATGGGGACTGCTTAAAATGAGTGTGCTTTCCTTTATTACTATGATTAAATTTCGTTTAGGTTGAACAATTAAAAATGACACCAGCGTAAAGGTAATTTATTGAGAATATTAAGTATCGATAAGAATAGTTTTCTTATGTTGTGAATTGGAATTCGTATAGTTTAAGAATGGATAAATATAATAATATTTCACATGAAGTGGTATGGTAGTTACGTGTCTTTTTAGAAAGCTAAGCGCCCAGTATTTTGTATGTATACGAACACAGCTATTGCCTTCACTAGTCAATGAACCTGTGACCCTTGCTTAGGGTCAAGAGCGCTATCACATTCACACTCCACACACAATATTGCGTGGCGAAAAATATTTTTCGATTCTAGTATTTTGAGGATTTTTTGATTACGAATTTAAAAAGATCCATTTGTATCACTAACATTTTTAGATGATCAGTGTAAACAAAAATCATACGAATCTAATGTCTTTAATGTGCTCTGTATTGTTGGCGTGAATTTTGACATGAGTTGTTTTCGAAATCAAAATATGCCTTCTTCAAATATGTATTATTTTTAATACAGCACCATTTTAATGCGTCGTAATGCAAAAGGTATTTTTTCAAAACAATCACTCAGGAAAGACACGTATTTTTGATTGTTTGTCTGCACATCTCAAATCAAAACATTACATGAATACGTTTTGATTTTAGCAGCGCTTGTTTCAGTCTCACAGATAATGTTTAACTAAGGATCGCTTCAGTCATAATTTAACATTGCCTGAATACTTCAACAATAGTAATAGTACCTTTTTAGTAAAATTGTTTTATTTTAAACATAATTGAATGAATTGTCAGTTGATTTTCTTAAATTAAAAGTGGTATATCTAACAAATAATAAATTTTATTATTATTATATTTAGCATGAATTTTGTGTATCAATAACTGCTGTAAAATTGATAAAGATATTCTATTATCTATTAAGATATTCTTCGAGTCTATTTCATCGCTAATGTTTTAAAAAATTGAATCCCTTATGATCGTTGCAAACAGAAGGGCGTGATCGCTACAGAAGTAAGAAATCTTTGGTGAAGCCAGTTATTCTCAGACTCTTTATACATTAATTTGCAAATAACATTATATATGCTTTCTCTCATACTATATATGTACATGTACGCACACATGCGCATACAGTACACAAATAAGTCAACCAAAAAGAGTCATTTTCATTTTCATGCTAAGTTCGTTCTTAAATAGTATGTTAATTTTAGATGAATCATATGTATACAATAATCTACTTAGCCGTTTTCTTGGAATCAAGTGAAACGAAAAGTTAACAAGTAGTTAAATAATGTTGGTTCAGAGATTGTAATCATAAATAACGTATTGTTTATAATAATTAAAATTTAACAAAAAAACTTGTTATTCATTGTCTTACTTACAGGCGACGAAGACGACGAGCTGAGTAAAACGCTATTGAGTCATTGATACGTGGTTAAGCGAAGAAATATTGTTATTTTTATGTACGTTTCTAAGCTATTGTAAAATCGTAAATGTTGTTCATATTAGCATTCTATTCAAACAGGTAATATAAAGAAGACTCACATTGTTATTTTATCACGCCCGCATTTCAACAGAACAATCACTTTGAGTTTATTTTAATTAAATAAAGATGTGTAAACCAAACTGCTAAAATAATAATACATGATATATTGCATAAAGTAAATTGAACATCGGTCAAAATATATTGTAATAAACAAGGAAATAACTCACGCTAGAATTGATTTTCTTCAGATAGTAAGTGTAACATAATAAATGGATTTTGAGATTAGGTTACTGAGTAGGGCAGGCATGGATTCTGGCCCCGGTATGGAAATTTTATTGTATTCATTTTACAATTGTTGATGTTTTATTTCCTTCCCACTGACCTCTAATTACTTATTATTTCTCAATCCCATATAACTGTCTTTCTTTCCAAACAGAGAAGTTAAGTGACATATTTTCAATTATTTCTAGTATACACGCTTTCTGTTAAAAAAATCATATTATAAGATTTCATACGCTTCACATAGGGATCCGATATGATATAAAATATTCAATACGTAAAAGTTACATATTTCTACAATGATTTGAATAACGGCATGAAATTTGGTAAAAAATAATAATAGCACAATTATTAATCGTTCAAATTTTGTACATTCACACAAGTATTGTCACTAACAATACGGGTTTCGCTTTTTGGCATCTTCAGGCGTTTAAGTGCACGGATTAATGCCTGAATATGTTTAAATGCGAAACCCTGGTCGTTAGTGATAAAACTTGTATGATTGTATACAACTTTAACAATTGAAATTTAATATCAAAATCTCACCAAACACCTTCAGTCGAAATCTATAACTATATTATTCAACTTAAAAATATATCTAAGTAACTTACAGTGGAATATGTTTTTAAAGCAGGAATGCATTTTGAACGAAACCATTTAAAGTTAAATTATTAAATATTGAAAAAAATAGCGTCATACCACACATGGATAATTCATTATATTTGCAAAAATAACAGAATCCATTTATAAATATTTCGACTTAATAAGCAACAAAAAGACGCAACCCACCTAAGTTTACATTTCAATCAATTAACAGTAAAGTTGTATTGGTAGAAATTAGTATCGCCAACGTCGGTCGTCGAACTTCCATTGGTTTGTATTATTTTTACAATAATTGTGGGCGAGGCTGTTGACATACAGCAAGTATTTATTCCTTCGATAACTGTAGATATTCTTTGTTCTAGCGAAATGCATTTTAACTCTTTAGCTGCAGGTAAAAAACAATCACCGTCAGTAATTTAAATTGTGTATTCACGCAAAACTGCATGCATGATTTATTTGTATGATCTCAGCTAGGGACTCTATCAAGCATATATATTTGATTGATAAATTATTCTTATTAATAAATTTCTGTAGAAATGTTTAATTTTTTCAAACGCGTAATAAATAATACCTTACTTTAGACACACTTGCAATAGAAAAACAAACCTCTTTATTTTAGGCATTCATTTCATTTATAAAAACACAATATTCCTCTAAACTTTATTCCACTTTATTAAAAAGGTCAGAACCGGTTTCGCTCATTGCGATCGTTTTCAAATGATAAGAAAAATATATAAACAGTGCTATTTATACAAAATTAAATTGAAATAAAAGGTGTAAACGACAATTGACATGTTTATAATGACACCTTTTATTTCAATTTAATTTTGTAAAAATAGCACTATTTATATATTTTTCTTATCATTTGACAATGCTCGCAATGAACGAAACCGGTTCTGACCTTTTTAATAAATTGGAATAAAGTACAAAAGAATATTGTGTTTTTATTAATATAATGCCTTTCCACCAAGTATTGACAGTGAACACCCTAAAAGTGATCATTCATTTCATATTCAAAAAAGCAATGCATTCATTGTTAAGGCTTGCAGTTGGTTCTTGTCTTTATTGGTCCTGATTCTTGATATAATAATAATTCTTTAATTTTCATGCAACATGGTTCATGGTATTTAAGGTGTCACGTTTAGTAAAATTTTAAAAACAGTAAATATACATTCAGTTGGGAGTTTTGTCGGGAAATATTATCAAGTATCCGGTTATCAAAAATTATATGATTAAGTACAAATCTAAAATAATTAATTGGACCTCTTATTTTAGCTCAATCGACTGAAAATTTCAAATTGGACTAGAGGTAAGGTCAATGTCAAACGCCGACTTTTTCTTTTAATTAAAAGCTTCTTTACTACGATGCCCACTTAAAATTAGCGCTGCTTATTAATTAAGTTTGTATATCATCGTTTTATAAATATTCATAGCATGTCTAAAAAGGGAAACTGAACGACTGTCTATCGAACTTAAAAATATAGAAATATGCTTTCGATTATTTGCATTTTATTCATGTAAAGTATATTAGGAATTTCTCAACCGTAACAAATACTAAAGTTATTAGTTAAAAATTGGGTCCATAAAAGGTGAGCCAAGTAGTATTTTAGAAAAAAAGGTTAGATGCGTTGTAATATTATACACGTGTTAAAGTATCGTAAAAGTGAAGTAACCTCAGTTAATACACATTGCAGTAGTGTTATATCCGTAAAATAAAAATATGCAATCCACCAAAACATCAAATCAAGACATGACTGCACAGTCCAAGATTATTTTTTTTACCATTTTACTGATATAGTTAGTTCACTTCACTTCTTTAGGGCCCAATTGTTTGTTCAGCCTTCCTAGCTCTTTTTTCAAAAAGGAAAAGGTTATATCGTGGGGTTAAGAAAATACTAGCTTTAATATTATTGCCTTTTATATGCTTATTTGTCTCAACGTAAGTCAATTATCAATTATTAGATAATAATATATTAACAGAAAATAGTTACATAATCTTCTTCGTCAGAAACTTAGTTAGACTAAAACAAAATTGTGTTTACCACTCGGTTACATTGTCACCTTTGGATAAAGAGAATTAAGTGTTAGTTATCAATCTGTCTCGCATACTCAACAGTAGCTAGGAAAATAGAAGCCTGGACTAAAAGTTGAAAGTCAATCGTTCCTGTCTGGATTTTTATAGAATAGTAGAGTTAGTTAAGTAAAAAAACCGCTACTGATATACTTAGGAGGTCATCTTTCAGAAAAATTTGTGTATTTTAGATTTTAGATTATTCTTAAATCGTAAGGAAATGTCTTGACGTAAATAACGCACAATCTATTCCATGGCGAGTTCTTATGAAAACGAAAATATTTAAAATGGCAAAACGGAGTCACATGCAAATAAGTAGAAACTATTTCACCGTAAACATTAAGCTATAAAACGAACTGGCATATTTTAACGATAAAATAAATTATACATTTTTGAACCGTAACGCCTCGTTTAGGCTTATATTATCATATGAAAATTCTACAGAAAAAAATCGCTAATGTATCTGGTACATTTAAGCAAAAAAAGTAAAAGTTTAACTTTTACCATTCAGTGCTTCTGCTGGCAATATATCTAGATTTATTTAAATCGCGTTTATCATCATGAAATTATTAAATTGCAGCCATATTAGCAGATATTTCAGTAAAATAATAATTTCTCCCAACTTTTAAAGTGTCAAGAGAATAGAGGTATCATCAGAAATATTATCGTTTGTATATTTATAAATTAAATAATACATTATACACTAGAAGAGATAAACTTCATATAGCTAACTAATAATATTTAGTTTTATTAATCGTCAATTTATCTAATGCGGTAACTTTTATTCACATTATATTTAAATAAATAATTAAGAAAAAAATAATGGATCTTTTACAAAGGTCAAAGAAAATGTAAAACATTAATATTTGTTTTATCAATTTGTAAGTAAATTTAATAAAGTTATTACTTTAAGAGTCGTATTTGCATTAATCAATTTAATCGAAGTTTTTTTTTTTTGATAAAAACCAAACATCTGTATAAATTGGAATTTAAAGTATGAGACTAAACTAAGATAAGGTGATTTGCAGATTAAGAACCAGTTATAGTAATATTAAATCAGTGACTATGTTCACCTTATCATATAAAAATATTGGCAAATAATTATCAGTAAACAATATTAAAATTAGCAAGGTCCTGCGTCATAATTTAGTGGACGTAATAAGAATGCATATTTTGTCTCCTTACATATAAATTATGTATTGAAATAATAATATTATTCTTAATTGCAATACGCAGCTATTTGTAATGATGAACACACTATGGCCGCTGACATAGAAGCTCAATGACTGCCACCATATAGAATATTATAATAATAAATATAACATGTGACCGTCGACCCAAGGTATTGCCTTCGCGTGGGCTCCATCTTTGTGCGAAGATTTTACAATCTCAGTCATCGACGATGTGTATTGAATGCAAAAGAGAAACAATCCGCTTCAGTTGAACGACATTATTCCGAATCGATGTCAGTATATATTTGGAAATAGTTCATGCGGTCAGCTGATTTGGAAAACGGACATTTATTTACACACAAAAGTAATGAGATACTACATCTTATATGAATTAACCATAAGAAAAAGTTGAATAAACAAATCAACAACATGCACTGATTAAATTTAATATATTGCCTCGTTTCTAGCAGCTTTTGATAAAACTGTTTCATTATGTTTGCCTCTCCTTATTTATATTTCATTCCAATATTACGTTGATATAAGAATAGTTATCAACTGAAAGTAGCTTAATGTAATTCTTCAAAAGCTTATAGATATATGAATGCATTGAGTAAATAATTTGACCAATCGTAAATATTTATGATAGTTATTTCAAAATTTCACAAACGTAAAACATTCATTATCAGAAATAAATTACCAATTTATTGATTGGATTGACATTTACTTAAATAAAGTGAAAAAATGTTTGTAGAGATAAAATACTTTGATATTTTTCACATTATTATTGTTTAAATTTATTTACATTCATTTGGAAAGGAAATATAATTCTAAAAACAAAAAACGCAATCGTTTGTTTTATTATATGTAGACAAGGTGATTATTTTCAAACTACAAAAACAGTTCTGAACGATTAATGAAATTGTGAGAATTATTCTAAAAAAGTATTTTAATCTTATATAATTTTGTAAACATAATTATCAAACGTTTTTTTTATCATATCCGTTCACATTGTCAAAGATTATTGTCACCGTTCATTTTATTTAGCTTACACGCTTTTATTATTTTTTATCCTCATCTTCCATCTAGAGTAATTTAGTTAAAAAATATTATTTCTTCTCTTATCCATTCTATAATTTAAGATATTACATTGCATTAAATGTTATGTGAACTTTAAAAAATTAAAAATAGTAGAGAGCCTTAATGTTAATTGTATGTACATAATTAATTTTTTGCAAACATCATTATCATAGCGAAAAAACTTGTTATTGATTAAGTTTCTTTTCAAAATTTCATGAAAAAAATGCACACAAAAACAACTTTATTATGAAATGTTGAATGTTGACCAGTTAACTTTGACCAGCAGATAGCATAGTTGATAAGACGTAAATTTTGCTCGAAATTAATTGCGCATAATTAGTTTTTTAATTACCGGAGCAACTGAATGCGTCCTTCTAATTTTTTGTTTACTTTTTTAATCTAGCCTACCTCAATTCGATAGCTTCAAACAAATAGCACTCTTGTCTTTATTTCTTTTAAGTAGTAGATATCATATCTGAGCGTTACTACTCAACAACGTTAGATTTTAAAACTTTATCTTACAAAATATGTTTTTATGATTTATTACTATAATTCTAATTAATATTTCAATTTAAACTATGAATTTAATACGATTTATTCGCCTAATAATTTATAAACCTGAAGAAGTTTAACAGTTATCGTTTTGAAATATATTAATGAATGTGGCTATACGTTATTTTTAACCATTCCCTCTCCCAATGAGAAGCTTGTGAACTCCCAATGAACTTTATCTCAACAGAAGTTTTTCTACAAAAACTGCGTGTTATTCAGTGGCTCAGCCTCTCTTTTTCCAAATAGAGTAGAGTTTCAGACTAGGACAGTACTAGCGGTAAGCTCAGGGGTCGGGAAACTTTTCATTTATAAAGGCCACAGTCATTTATCTGATTCAATATAAGGCCGCTGTAAAGAAAACGTTGACACCCCTCCCTCTTTTTTTCGACTGTCGAACATATAATGGCTTGATTACGCTATTTTTTCAAACGCTTGCGTATAATTTTTTGATCAAGTCAAAAGGCTGCATCGGAGTAACCAAAAGGACACAGGTTCCCTTCCACTGGGTTAGCTTATCGCTCTCACTGCGCCCTTTTTAGAATAGGATCAGTGAGAGAGAATTAAAGACATCACAAACATATATGTTGGACAGAAATTTATAAAAACTGTCCGTACTGGGATTCCAACCCGTTATTTCCGTAACCGAAGCCAGCGACGTTGACCATTTGATCACGCAGCCGGTATGTTAATGATATATTGAATAAACCACCATCGAGCAATGGACAGGCGGTGACCGCAGATTATTATGCAATACTGTTTTCAATATTTTTTGAAGTGAGTAATTTGATCCTTGGAAATGATTTCTGTAATCGATTTGAAGCGAGCGCTGAGCACACCGATAACGCGTTCAGGAATTTGCAGTTTACAGTCACATTCTAAGTGAACCGTGCACAGCGAGGTCGGAGGCCTAGGACCTTGGAATGGTCGTCGATCGACGCACCTTAACTGAATGACAAGTAGGCATGTAAATAACCCAAAGTAGCGGGTTAGGGAGGGGGTACTAAAGTGCTGATTCTGTTATTACACTTAAATTTGAATATAATTAATTCAACAAAGTGTTTTAATCTCTGTTTAAATAGAATAACGTCAACAGCAAACAATATTATCGACAAATTATCTATAAATTTATCTTTGATAGAAACACGAGTTAATTTTTTTAACATGAGTCTAATGGTAATGAATGGTACTGTTTTTGTATGAGACGTCGACAATACTTTACTATAAAAAGTATTACTGTATGTTTTTAATAATAAAAAAATAATTATATATTCTACAAAAAAAAAACAATATACATATAGGTATGTAGATCAAAAAAATAAACATGAACTGATCAGATAAGCATAAACCCAATTAATTGCAGGTCGAGGTTACTGAATCAACCACCAGTGTCACCTGTAATGGCTACGAATGAGAACTAATACCACCACAAAAACAAAACAAAAATCAAAGACCACGCACTCGCCTACCCCCAGGTAAATCCAGGACGGCACGCGGGAAAAGCAGCATCACAATACACCAGACGAAAGGGAAATTAGAGCACGGCTCCACCGGCCTCAGAGTTTGATGTATACATATCAATCAAATTTAATGGGAATTTTATTGAGGAAACAATAGTCGCCCGCTGTGGTCTAGTTGGTTAGAGCTTGCTCTACCAACCAGGTGGGTCTGGGTTCGATTCCCGGTAAGGTCAATGTTTGATTTGAGACAAAGACGTGGTTGTTTGTGATGTCAATTAACCTCGTGTTTATCTCGAGTGACTTTGAATACAAAAATTCTCATCGAGTTTTTCTAGTGATGATCTTTCAACTTTAAAAAATATTTGCCGCATTGGTGTAAGCTGCAATGCAAAATATTTTTTTAAAAATACATATCATAAACTAAGATGAAAACAAGATAACAACAACACAATCAACAATATAATATTTAAAGATGGTTAGACTTGTTTTCTTAGATATTATTTATCGTAAATACTGATCTTTTTATAATCAAATCTAATATCATTTCACTATAATTAACTGTAACAACCACACATTTTAAAATACTAAAAATAATATGTATTCTGTTACTAACAAAATTGTCGTTCAAAATAAATTGCATTCATTTTTTTTTTAAATGTAGGTAACGGTTATAGATTATATTATGAGTGTTATTTGATTATAATCTAGGTGTAGTTATTGACATAAACGGCATTTGAATCAACTTGTCTATTTTTTTATTTTTATTTTTTTTTAAACCATGTCCGCTCCCAATGTGGAGCATATGGACTCCTAACGGAGTTTATCTTAACATAAGTGTTTCTACTAGAACTGCTTGTTAATCAGTTGCTCAACCTCTCTTTTCCCGAAGAGAGTAGGGATAGAAGGATAGGGCTAGGACAGGACTAGTGGTAAGCTAATCGCTCTCGATACACCCCGTTCATAGGATAGGTGAGAGGACTTGTCTATATATAAAATTAATGTATAGCTAAATATCGATATATTAAAATCTATTATACGTCATATGCAATTTATGCTTTTTGTTTATATTTCATCTAATATTTAAAAATATACTAAGTACATCGGAAATATTGATCATTAGATATTTTCCCAAGTAGTGAGTAAGACTAATAACAATCTTGATTTTTAAAAAGTGTGGAAAATATGTACAATTATATTGAGTTAATCAATTTATTATATATTATTAACGCCGTCCCTTAAACTTTATTAGCTAAAAAAGAGTTTAACGAAACAGTAGTCTCAACCTAACACAGTAAAAAGATTATTTTGTGGTCTTTTTGATAGAAACTGAAAATGAGTCGAGGAAAATTTTGAAATATGTAACCGCAGTGAAACAATATTACTTTTTTATACAGCCGATGGGAAACTGCCGAAAAGTTGTGTAACTGTATGGAAATGCTACAGCGAAGAATAAATAATTCTGTTAGATAATCAGTCTGCCTTGAACTTCTGCAAATAACTGTGAACAACGCCTACAAGTGGTATTATAACATATTTAAGACGAGGCTTCCATCGTATTACATCAATAACTATAGCTAATTCAAAAAAATGAAGAGTTTAAAAAATAGTTCAAAGTATCACTTTTAGGGTGTTCACTGTCAATACTTGGTGGAAAGGCATTATATTAATAAAAACACAATATTTTTTTGTACTTCATTCCACTTTATTTAATATGTCAGGACCGGTTTCGCTCATTACGAGCATCGTCAACTGACGTCAGTTGACGATGCTCGTAATGAGCGAAACCGGTCCTGACATATTAAATAAAGTGGAATGAAGTACAAAAAAATATTGTGTTTTTATTAGTTTCAAAGTATTATTCGTATGTAAGGCAAGCACATTTTTTCATATAAAAACCAGTAAAAATATAATTTATTGTTTAATTGTTTAATAAGATCAGTTATTTTCGAGCTTTTGTGATATGATAAAATGAAGTGACTATGACATTTCTAATATAGATAAAAAAAGAAGAAAAAAATGTTTAATTTGGCAAATACACTAAAATTATCTAATCTAATACATAAAAATGAATGTTTGTTTGTTCATATTTTGTGTTGCCACACCGCTCATCTGATTGCGATAAGACTTTGACAAACTTTTTGCTTGCACCGGGAAGGATATAGGCATAGAAGAATTAACTTACAGTAGGTCTTATATATAAAAATCATTTTTTTATGTCTGCCATACCGTTCATGCAACTTGCGCGAAGGTTATAGGCGTAGTACAATTAAATTACAGTAGGTGACGCGTGTGTCGTACCATAGAAAGGCAGCAAACGTCAAACAGACAGAAAAAAAACATGCACTTCAATAAACACAATTAAAACACAAACACTTTCTTTCTTAGAGTGGCATTCCAACGCTTGCAAGGAACCGGCTAATAATAAATATATTTAGAGATAATATAAAATAAAATAACTTAGATTATTCCACGTATTGTGTTACAAAATGTGACACGTGTTTCGCGTCTTTCAGAGGCATCCTTAGACAACTACTTTTGCAAATGCTTGCTTAAATACGAAATTAAGCAAGTATCGTACTTAAGCAAGCATTTGCAAAAATAGTCTGAGGATGCTTCTGAAATAAGCGAAACACATGTCACATTTTGTAACACAATACGTAGAAAAATCTAAGTTGTTTTATTTTATATTAAAATGAACTTCCACAAAGTTACCACCGAATCCATCGAAAATATTAAATTTAGAGATATTTATTATTTACATACTATTATCGCCGTCCCGACCAATGTATTTAACCGTTAACTATACTTTTTGAAAGTGTGATGATTAACTTAAAAAGGATACGTGATCCACATTACAAAATTGTAACGTAAAATAAACATTAGATTTAATAAAATACAAAAAAATATGGCACTTTTAATTTTGCAATACATTTCAATAAAGAAATAAAGAAGTCGAATCCATTCATAGACAGCATGTTTGAATACGAAATGCAACTTAAAAAATATACAAGGCAAATAAATTATGAAATTATCATAATACGAAACCTTCTTTGTTAGTAACCCTGACACAGGTGCATTGGGAATTGTTCAATGACGAATGTTGAAAAAATTATCACTACTGAATACTAATTGACGCATGGAATGAAAATCTGCAATGTTACACTCTAAACAAGTTAATGAAATATCGCGATGTTTTCAACTTCTCCAAGGCTTGTTTTCGAAGGAAAGGAATCAAACTTTTTGACAACGTCACATTCTTTTATATTTAAAAGTATCATTAATATTCTTTTAAGTTTGCGTAAAATATGAGATTCATCATGCTAATAGTTGCCACCTACCGGTCGATTGTCTCAGCTTAATATCGTCGCAATTTCTTTCAAAAGATTTAAGTTTTGTAATAATATATTGAGTTGTAATACTGTAAAACGAATGTTGTTTATAAATCAATTATAAAAAATACTTTCGAAAAGTCAGTTCAAGTTCATCCGTGCACTTGAACGCCTGAAGATGCCGAAAGACGAAACCCGGGTCGTTAGCGACAAAATCTGTGAGAATGTACATGATTTGAACGATTCTAATTTAATATTGAAATTCCACCAACCACCTTCAGTCGAAATCTTAAATTATATAAAAAGTTCTATTGTTTATTAGAAGCTTTTAAAATTACTTTGAAAGAAAGTGTGTTGATAGAACTCTTGAATCCTGCTAACTTCTTTATTTAAAAATGTATGAAATTAATATATGTACATATATGTATGTTACATTGTGTCAAATACAACATTTTCCGACCAAAAGGTCATTTTATGCCAAAATGTCAGTTAGAACCTTTTCAAAGTAAGGTAACGAATTGTAATAAAAGTTTGTCTGTACTAATATTATATGTTAGATAACAGAAATCTATATTTGTGTTTGTTTTCTACATAATAAATAATTGTTATAACTTATAACACAGATATGATGAAGTTTTTCGTTATACAATTTTTTTTTATGACTTTTTTGTGAAAATAACGAATAAAAAGACCTGTATGAAAATGCCAATTGACCAAATGATATAGAATACAAATTATATTGCCTTTGTATTAATGTTGATATTTGAATTAGCATAATTATTATTTATTCATGTCCGCTCCCAATGTGGAGCTTAAAGCTTCCTAATAGAAGTATCTTAACAGAACTTTTTTTACGATAACTTTTTATTACTCTGTCGCTCAACGTCTCTTTCCCAAAGAGAGTAGTAGGGATAGAAAGATAAGGCTAGAACAGGACTAGTGGTTAACCAATCGCTCTTGCTACGCCCAGTTATTGAAGGATCGGAAAGGTGAGAAGAAAATTTTAGACATCACAAACACCCATGCCTTCGAACATAAATCGATAACCGATCTAAAAAATTCTGTTCGTACTGGGACTCGAACCCTTGAGATCCGGCACGGAAGCCAAATACGCTAACCACTGCACCATATGATCCACATTTTTATAGATAGATTTAATAGTGTTAAAAGCTTTGCTGGAATTACATCTTTGAAGTAATTACAATGTTGTTTTTGTTTTACACGCACGCGCAAACTCTCTATTGAGATTTTTTGACGATTGTTTCCGTCACGTGGTGACATACAGATATGCTTTAAGATTTCGACTGAAGGTGCTTGTTGGAATTTCAATATTAACTTTGAATCGTTCAAACTATGTACGTTCTCACAGATCTCACAGTCATAAGCTTTTTTTCCAGGAAATTTTAGAAATAAATAGGGCACAGCTGCATAGCCTTCCGATTTTAAATGAAATATTAAACCAACCGGGATCTCCACTTCTATACCCTATATAAAAATAATCATAAAACCTTTGCCGACAAACAAATAAATATAATTCTTAAAACCACTCACTACTCAAATCTTTGGGAATTCCCATGAGCTTATCCTTTTCGCCAGCAATGGCTTTAGACTCAGTGATACATTTATTTATTATATAAACACGAAACATTTATTTACTAAGCGCCAGTTCAAGTTCGTCCGTACACTTGAACGCCTGAAGATGCCGAAAGGCGAAACCCGGGTCGTTAGTGACAAAATCTGTGAGAATGTACATAGTTTTAACGATTCAAATTTAATAAAGATATGCGTAAATAATCGACATATTTTTTTTAGATAATTTTTAAACTTCAATAGCAAAACACATTTTTTATTCCTACTACGACAAACTATTTTGGTTACGTATTGTTGGTTAGCTTTAAATTATATGTTTATGAACTAGTAATTACTAGTATATTAAAATTTTCCACGTGTTGTTGTTAGCTTTATACATAATATAAAAAAAAACGATTCAAACGAATCTGAGGCAGATCAATGCTAACAGCTTTTCCAATGTATGTAGTTCTTAAATGTTTCATTGTATTGAAGGTCGAAAATTTTAATTTGTAAGGTAATTTTATTTGATAATTAACCGATGAGGTCGAAAATTGGTATGCATTTTGTTTTGGTACGGACATAATTATTGTGGTATTATTTTTTAAAAATCCATTTGCGGTTACATAAAACGATAGACAGTGCAACATTACGTTAAAAGTATTTATGATAGTAATTTATAAAAGTAAATAATATCGCAATGCTCACAACAGATATTTTTTTGTATTTCAATTTTGTAATAAGCTATCGCGGATAAATTATTGACATACTAAAATTAGTATTTTTAAAAGTTAATAGCGAAATGATAACAAATTGGAGTATACGTTTAGGCTCAATAAACACGTTTGCATAATAAAAAATATCATCAACAGTTTTTAATCTTTATAAAATTCATTCTCAAAAGTCGGTTACGTTATCTAAAATATTTATTTTTAATGTAAAGTTTATTGCTTTTACAATGTGACTATGAATCAAAAAGGTCTTAACACTTAGTAAATGGGTAATTATTTTTTAATATTATGTGAAACACGGTTACGTGTTTCACGTTACAAGGTTTCCGAAACTGTTTCTACAATGGAACACTTTGCGATTCCGGAAGTTTTAACGGAACACTTGACTTATTTTTTTTAAGACTGGATAATTCATAATAATATGAATACAAAAAAATATGATGATAAAATGGAAGTAAAGCCAATAAGGAATTTAATGACTCAATTCATATTAGAATCGCTGATAAAATTTCTCAGATTTTTATAATCATTTGCGCTAAATTAAGCATGCTGGTTTTGCTGTCACAAAAAATGGATTCCGAACCAAAGAATCATAATTGATAATTTTCGGAAAATATTGAAAAGGAGTGATTTCTAAGCTATGTCGGTATTCATGGAACACCTATTCGGTTTTCGTGGAACACCAATGTTCCGCGGAACATAGTTTGGAAAATCCTGCTATAGGTTATCACAGAGATACAAAATCAAAAATGTATGTTGTTTCATCAAAATCAGATAAATTCAATTCAAAACCAGTTTATCAATCTCCAATATCCATGCACTAAAAGTTTGTTTATATTGCATAATTTGCCTTTGGCCCAAAATCATCAAACAACATTTTTTGTGTCTTCTGTAAAATTAGTTATGTGTGTGTTACGTTATTTTTCATATCCACAGTCGATATATTTACTATGTTCTTATCCTTTCTCTATCTGAAAGAATTTTAAGCAAAATTCGTTCATTATCTCATTAATTCTATTCACAAAAAAATTGTATGGCTCGTATTGACAATAAACACTGTTTAAAAAAATGTATAAATGTATGTCCAATACGCACCAATTTACAGTACGTTCATATAAATAACGTATTTTTAGCAATATTAAGTGTAATTCATTTTGCTGTAATAAAAAATAATAGTAGTACTTACGAATTGGCACAAACTTTTTTTTATCGTTCACGAATCATCGGTTATTAGTTTCACGGGATAATCATTAAATTTACATTAGTTCTATTTTAGGAAAATAATAAAAATTTGCTCCATTATTCAAGGCAATGAGCCGTTAAATTTTCATCTTCAAGCCGGTTATTTGGTTTTATTTTTGTGGCATTTGGCAATAATTTTTGCTTGATTCAATAAAATCGACTGACCAATACAATATTGTTTGGATTTTTTTTATATCAATATCAGATAGATGTGTATGCTTTTTTTAAACATTAATTTTATTACTTAAGCCTTTAAAATATTTATTGATGTCAAGGATCATTTAAAATATTTTTTTCGATGCTTTTTCTGATATATTATATATAACAGAACTTTCCTTTAACTGAATTTTCACATTTGAAAAGGTTAAATAACTCAGATGGTCTCTAGAAAATATAACTTTTTTTTACCATGTCCGCTCTTAATGTGGAGCATATAGACTCCAATGGAGTTAATCTCAACAGAAGTGTTTCTACGAAAACCAATTGCTACTCAGTTGATCAACTTCTTATTTCAAAGAGAGTAGGAATATAAGGATAGGGCTAGGACAGGACTAGCGGTAACCTAATCGATCTCGATACGTCCCGTTCATGGAATAGAATTAAACATAGATGGAAATATAGCATAGTCATTCAATATCAACTACTAAACTAAACATTTCAAACAAATCAACATTTAAATTAATCCTACCTAGAAATCGATTTTTTTTTCATTAGTATCGTTGTGTTTCCTATTTGTCGTTTACCAACAACTAAGTTCATATGCTCTACTTAATGAGCCGAAATGACTTAAAAAATGAGAATTTATGACCTCAATAAAATATATTCAATATTTATTAAATTATATGTTTAAAATCTTGTTAAAAATATTGCTACATTAACCTGACACAAACGACAGATCAAAACTTCAATGATCGCCATTTCAATTGATAAAGATCGATACGCAAAATCAAACGTGCTTATAATCAAAAACACGATCTAGACCTAACTCTGTTACTGCTACGTTTCGAAAGGTTTGATAAACTCGCATAACATATAGATAAATATAGCGCATTCTTAGATAGACTGAGTGGCACAAGTCATCAGGCCGAGACTCGAACGCTGTACCCGCAGCAACGGCGCGGCATGCCTGCTTCAAGGTGGACCACTTAATATTACACCAGTCGACTATTGCTCACTGCAAACTGCAGCCTGCTTTGATGACCTCTGCAAGTATTATTTTAATAATAAAACTCACCACTCTGTTCGCTGCGAAGTTTCGTAACTAACATCACACTGCTGTGTATCAATTAATTATGGATTGATTGGTTTACATCAGTGCAAATTTAAATATTAATTACTATTTAAATCAATTAAGTATACTGGCTGACCTTTGCTGAGCTTAAAATATTATTTATCGTTTCTAGATTTATAGGTCCTCTGGTTGTTATGATAATTATTTTTTTATTGTCGTGCAAAGTATGCAGAGCTTGATTTATTCCGAGTTTATTGTTCATTACTCGACATAAGTATAATTTTATGTAATATAATGATAAAATCAAATACCAATGTATTTGATTTTATTTTTGACAATCATGGCTCAAATTGAATACTAAATCATTTTCATAACAGCTTACATTTATTCATCGATCTAGTCAAATTTTTATCAATATACTTCCTTGAAAATAGACTTCTCGAGTCGTTTGTGACAAAACTTTTGAAAGTGTTAAAAATTTATGCGATTCAAACTATTCATCGATGTCAAGATTTTTTTTTGTGTCTATTATTCGAATTAAAAATCAGTCGTCACATTCTTTTTACAACTTTAGCATACGATCCTTATGAAAATATATATAAAATATTAATTTGTCACAGTAACCGCAAAGTTAGAATAAATTTTCTGTTGGTGATATTTAAAGCCTTATTTGAATCGGCCTATAAAGCTCAAATGGATTTCTTACGCTTTTCTTCTCTTTCCTGCGTATACTGACTGAAATAATATAACTTACCATTCGAATTTTTTGCAAGCATATAAAATTACCATGGAAGTTTTTGCTTTCATTATTTTAATTAAAATATCGTTTTCAATGAGATTAGTGATGGAAAGCTAAGACAACTAATCGCTCTCGCGACGTCCCGTTTATTTTAGGATTGGAAGGGTGATGCGATTTTTTTTAATACATATAAAAACCAATGCCTTCGAACAGAAACCTATTGAAAAATTCTATCGTAGTGGGACTCGAACCCCGGATATAATTGTTTGTTTTATCTCAAACTTTGTATTTAAAACAGTTGTTATCTTTACGTTTCTTTCGTTATTTTTTAATGAGTTTTAACATACTCACAAACTGACTGAACCCGATACTTTTATTTTAGTAAAGTCGTGAAATATACATTATATCATTGTATTACCCAAAAAGAGTTTAACAATCGGCTCGTACAGTTTGCATAATAAAACATTAACATTTAATATATTATCATATTAAATTTGGGCCAAGAAACGAATAGAAATGGCAGGAAATGATAATAACAAAATCTAAATATCAAGTATGATTACTTTCACCTTTTTTGGTAAAGTATTTATATAACATCACGGGATATTTCTTAGTCAGTAATCACAATGCATATTTCAAATGCAAATACGTAAGTAACGTAAGACCATAACTTCTCACGGATGTATTTCAAACGAAACTCTTCCAAGATGAGTTGAAAAAAGTGTGTACGACAACATATCAACTAATTAATTCAAATGACTCTTATTAAATGCAAATGTGTCGTTTTTTCTACATCTAAGGTGTTTCATTTAAAAGATATAACCATAATATCTCGTCTGTGTCACGGATATCCACTTTGTGAAGGTGGAATCAATTATTTATACACACACAGTAATCGTTACTCATTATATTTATTATAATTATATGATTTCTACAATTAACATAATCGATACCCTCTTGAAAGAACTTTGAACGTCAAACTTAATTAGTTACTTTATAAATTCAAATTCTTCCGCTTATTTCATAACTATATGTAATCATTTTTAAGGTGTTCACTGTCAATATTCGTTGGAAAGATATTATATTCAATTAATAAAATACCCATTTATTTATTGAAATTAGTACTCGTATAGCTCATTACGAGGATTATTATCAGTTGACAATGCTCGTCATGAGCAAAACCGCTGATCATATAAAATAAATGTGGAATTGGTACAAAAGAGTGTTTTATTTTTTTAAATATATATATTATCCTACATTAAAACAACATTTATCACATTGGAAATTTGCTGATAAACCAAATTACATATTAGTCTTTTTTAAGACTAATATTTAATTTGATTTATTTAACATTCATTTGCTATCGTCAGTTCAAGTTCATCCGTTCACTTGAACGCCTCTTCAGGCATCTTCATACCGAAAGACGAAACCCGAGTCGTTAGTGACAAAATCTGTGTGAATGTACATAATTTGAACTATTCCAATTAGTATTTTTACTTTAAAGTAAGTGATTTAAAATCATATAATAAAAATTTCATTTTGTTTCAGTTATACCAAGAAAATATACTGTATTGTAGATTAAAAAAATTGTAAGCAACGATTTTCTTTATATACAATTGTATGCTTGAATTTAATATCACTGGAAACCTTGTTCGATTTTTATTCATTTAATCTGATTTTATTTAGATATATATTTAGTTCCACTTATTTAATTAGGAACATCATTAAAAAAATATTATAAAAACTCAAATTCTTGACAAAATAAAAAATATATATATAAATTGATAACACAGGCAATCGATAAGTATAATAATGTAACACTAACATCAGTTTAAAACAGCAAGCGATTAAAATCATCGGCTGCGCGGGTCGAACAATTTCTTCTGAGCCCGATTGAAAACAAATTACAACCGGTTTGGAATAGTTTTGAAGAAAATTGGTCAGCCATGTGTGGTTATCGGATATGCCCGCGTCATCAGTAGCATCCACGGCCACAAGCGACTATCTACTTTCTTTATCGAAAAAAAAACAATCGCACCTTAAATTATTTCACGAAGTAAGTATTCACATATTTAATGAATCTCTATTTTGATATCAGTTCTTCTTAACAGTTGAATCGAAAGATTTCCATAGAAGATTCCTCACTCGTAATGTATATTGTATTTTTTAGAGCATACTATTAATAAGTGAATGTATTCTTTCATTACATGAATTCTTCACACATCGATTATTCCTGTTCATATTCAATTCATATATAATTTTGTCAAAAATACAATTTATAACTAAAATAAAAAAGCACAATCGAAAATATTATATTTATTTATTATTATTCAATGTAAACAACAATAATCGGTGTGCTTTTTATAAAAATTCGAAATATCACGATGCTACATCCCTTGCATGTACTTACTAGTGATTTATTATCTTAAAGTGGTTTATTCCTGTGAACCCGAAAATTTTGAAAAAAAAATTACGCAGGCTCAGGTGGTCGCAAGTAGGGTCTCTAATGCTTGGATCCCGGATCCCGAAATTTCGGGATCCCGTCCAATTTTATGATGAAAAAAAGGTCTCATATTTTTTTTAATAATAGGAAATACTTGAGTTTCCAGGGTTTTGAAATCTACCAGAAAGAAAAAAAATAACAATTAAAAAAAGCTCTCACATTTTTTCAAAATGTAAATTTTTAAATTCCAAGGTTTTTTAAAAGAGTAAGGAAAAACGAAAAAAGCCAGCGAGTTAAAATTGTGTGTTTCACCTTCTTTGTAGATAATTTTAAAATATCTCATTTTCTGACTATTTTTACCAGTGATCAATCCCGGGTTCCTGAAACCCCACATCCCTAAATAATTGTAAATTCCGAAATTCTCCAAGAATCTCAAACATTTGTGATACGATTTTATGTTGAATGATAAATCCCGGAATCCGAAAAATTTTGAATCCCGGTATCACAAAACGGGTCCGAGATTGGATGCCCTAATCTCAAATAACGAAAGCGATGTCGTACCAAATGTTCGTTAACTGGTTCATCTACTATCTGATAGTGATAGTATAATAATATTTGTCACGTTGTTTTAGTATTTTATTCAAATTGAAATACAATAGACAATATATTTATTTTTTTACATAATATCCTGGATTGATTTTTATACAAAAAAACTTATTCACCACTATTTATTATTTTAGTATATTTTTTACACGGTATTCTGTGGAATTTATTCATCGTGTAAAATAGGAGTCACGTGTATTCGTTTCCAGAAAAATTAAATCAGAAAATATTTCATAATAAGTCCATTCTCATAACTTCATATTCGTAAGAATAGCCATTTAATCCATAATACTTTTTATTTGTATATATTACTTATAAACACTCGCAATGAAATACTCTTGATCATTTGATCAAATTGATACAAAATGTGTTATTTATATAAATGTGTAAATAAAACTATATCGTGTCTTAATTACATAAATGCTGTAATTATATAACCAGATATATTATAGGATATTTCAAGACTTCTTGTCATATTCATTAATTAATAATAAATTAATATTCGTTCAATATTATGATGGCCTGGCATTTTTAATTACTTCACATCGTTAAGTTATAAATTAACACTAATACTGTAGACACATTCTAAATAAAAAAAAACTTTAATAAAATCACAATATTCCTTTGTACATTATTCCACTTTATTTAATAGGTAAGGACCGGTTTCACTCATTGCGAGCAGTTGTTGCTCAGTTAAAAATGCTCGAAATGAGCGAAACTGGTCCTGACCTAATTAATAAAGTCGAATGAAGTACAAAGGAATATTGTGTTTTTATTAATATAATGCCTTTCCACCAAGTATTGACAGTGAACACCCTAAAAGTGAAAAAAAACTTTGTCATAGAAAGCGATGTTTCTTAAAAACACGATTTATGTTACAAAGTGAATAAAGTAACACGTTTACTTTGTCCTCTAGTAATATGTTATAAAAAGACTTATTTTAAAACGAAAACATAAACCATAGATGAATTGAATGACAATGAAAAAATATTATAATGTTTTGAAAAGTGATTTAGGTGTGCATTATTTATAAGAATCAATTGTTAAATGGAAATATGAAATTTGAATCGTTTAAATTATGTACATTCACACAAGTTTTATCACTAACGACCCGGGTTTTGCCTTTTGGCATCTTCAGGTGTTCAAGTGCACGGATGAACATGACCAGTAAACGAGTGTATCGTGTTTACACAAAAAATAAGGTTTAAAGCCATTGCTGACAAAAAGGATTAACCCAAAGGATCAACACATGGGAATGCCTACAGATTTGAATGGTGGATAATTTTAAGAATTATATTTATTTTTATTAAAATTTTATGATTCTATTTACTCAGATATAGGGTATAAGAGTGGAGAACTCGGCAGGTATAGCTGATCATACAAAAATATTAATATAAAAACACATTATATCACATCGTATCATAAATGTATCACTAAATTAAAAGCCATTACTGGCGAGTCTGTAGGCATTCAGCCATAGGTTAATCCATTTTGCCAGCAATGGCTTTAAGCTTAGTGATACATTAATTTCTTTTATAAACACGATATATTTATTTACTAAGCGTCAGTTCAAGTTCATCTTGCACTTGAATGCCTGAAGACGCCGAAAGACGAAACCCGGGTCGTTTGTGACAAAACTTGTGTGAATGTTCATAATTAAAACGATTCAAATTTAATTCAATCGAAATCTTAAATTACTTCTTTAAAGCTTGCTCACATATTGTTATCGTATTATATGTATTGATTTTATATCACACTTTTTTTTTTTTTAATTAAGACCGAATTTGCCATCGACAATTTTAGTTTATTCTTAGCATTAAATAACATACAATATTTCATATCTGTAATTCTTTGCATATTTAAAATGATTTGATAATTTTGTTCTTGAATATATTATTTTATTCATCGAACCACAGTTACAGAAAGTCCACGTTGCGTAATAATCACAGTTGGAAGTCAGTGTACGTAAATAAAACCGTAAAGAAAGATATTCAGATCGTGACATAACTCGACCAGTTTCAGTTACCCGCCATCACTTTCATAACCTGATTTCGGCTTCCGATATAATTGTATCTCAGCATACGCACCTCATTGAAGATGCCTAAATATTCGAAACTCAATACGTGCTGGCAAATGTGTTTATTTTTTTCATTATATCAAGAATGATAACTATTTTTTTCTGGGTCAATCACTCAGCAGATCTTAAACAAAGAAGTTTGTTTGTTTGCAGCTGTCAGAAGTTTGAATGCAACTTTCTTAGTATCTTCTTAATTGTTGACATATTAATCCTAATTTTTAAATACATAATATAGTTTTACATTTTTAATGAAAAGCTTTACCACCAATAACTGACAGTGAGTACATTAAGTTTTGTTGACAGATATTTTATTATTTGAATAATATGTTAAGTATAAGTATTTATTAAAATATAATGTCATTAATATTAAGCTCTGCCAGATATTGCTAATATTGAGCAAAACAATCAACATACAGTTTTAATTTAAGTGGTATGATTAACTTAACTTTTTTGAGATATCAAATTTAGTGGTTGTAGTTTGAGTATTTACAGCGTTATTTTAAAAACTTACAAAAAATATATTTTATAATTAATTATTAGCATGAACTGATTTACATACATTCTACTATTGTATTTATAATGAACACATGTACTGTTATGATCTCTTTTTCATATATATTTTTTTTGTATAATAAAAACTGGCCTAATTTTAAATCAAATTTTTAAGACTGTTGCCTAATACTCAGATATATATTTTTACATAATGTCATAATCAAGAATACCAAATGCTTTACTACAATCTAATGTAGAAAATATTATACATACAATGAAATAAGTAAAGCAATAAAAAATATGTTAATATAAAACAAAATCTAGCGGTTAAGCTAAACGCTCGCTTTATAAAATATACGTTGCACGTAGAGACTCCAATTACTCGACATCTCAACTACTCGAGTATCGAGTAGTAAAATTAAAAAATACTCGAGTAGTTTCAGATGTACCAAAATATATATAATTAATTCAAATTTGCGTATATAAATAGATGATATATAAATGAATAGGCTTTTTTAAATTTCATTAATACATTTATATCAATTTATAAAACATATATTTCAAAAACGATAGATTATTAAACGTCTCAAAAAATATTAGAATACGAGTAAAGGCATGTAAAATTTTCTGAGTTTATTATGCCACAGGCTGCATACATTAGTCGGAAAATCAAAAAGATTATTTTTCAATATTTTATTTTGTCTCTTGTCATCATAAACTCTCGTCATTGATATGGGTTCCCGGTAAATTGCTCGAATAACAAGATAATCAATTTGTTTCCGTTTGTTCTGTCCGTTTGTTCTGTCTTAGCCCTAGTCTTCTATGTGTTCTGGAAATATATAGAAACAGTTTAAGTAACTAATTAATAAGCAGTTCTCGTAGAAACACTTCTGTTGAGATAAACTCCATTAAAAGATCATATGTTCCGCATTTGGAGCGAACACGGTTAAAATAAATACTTACGAAAATTATTTTTATATTTCACTCTCTAAACAAGTGTCGCGCAAGACAAAAATGAAATTCGTAGAAAAAGTCGTGAAAAATCGTTTAAATAACCAAGCAATTCGAATAATTTGTAATTCGAGCAATTTCCATTCGAGCAATTTACCGGCTCCCATTGATTTGATAAGTCAGCAGGACCCTAAGCAAAAGTGACAAAAGAAACTGGGCAAAACCATTTAAATAATATATTACCTGATAGTAAAATCCACGCGCAAGACTCAGTTAAACGCAACGGTTAACATAACTTAAATATTTTTAAATAGGTAAATAAAATTTCGAAATAAATCTTCATTTATAAATTATGAGTATTACTCGAGTATTTGAAAAATGGACGAGTATTCGATACTCGAATTGGAGTCACTAGTTGCATGCCATGTAGCTGATAAATATTAAAGTTGTTACAAATTAGTAATATTTCAACATAATATAAATTGTAGCCTTGAATCAAATGTTTGTATCGATATTTTTTTGAAATGTTTCGTATGATATAATAGAATTTTGAAATGTTTCTGAATCAGGCCTATGTAATAATTAAAATTGTTTTTGTTTTCAAATGCTTAAACGATATTTTTATTCGAACGTTAAGTAAAGATTTTTTTATATTACTTTAACGATATTTTTATCCATGTCCGCTCCCAATGTGGAGCGTATGGCTTCCTAATGGAGTTATCTAAACAAAAGTTTTTTCTATAAGAACTGTTTGTTATTCAGTCGCTCAACCGCACTTCTTTTTTAATGTAAGTGGTAGGGAAAGAAGGATAAGGCTAGAACAGGACTAGTGGTTGACAAATCGACATTGCGACACTCAGTTATTAAAACATCAGAATGATGAGAAGAGAGAAAATTATGTGAATTGACATCACAAACACCCAGTCTTCGATCACATCTTTGCATTGAATAATACTTAAATTCACTGCGATCTTACCGGGAGTAAAACTCAGACCTGCGTGATCGGTAGAGTAAGCTCTAACCAACTGGGCCACAGCAGGCTATTATTAAAAACGTAAATTTTAATTTGAGCATATCGGGAATACGTTTGCCTTTTTTATGGCACATATAAGATAAATTTATAACCATTTGAACAGCTTCACATAAGATTATCTTAAGGAGAAACGATAGCATAACATCTGGCTTAAAATATCACTATTTAGTTATGACTGTCAGTTATTGAATCGACAAAACTTCTGATCACAAAACAGTTACGTGATAAACTATTTAGAATAGTATACAATAATTAACCTAACCACTGTGGCTTAGTTGCTGAACCATATGTTAACTTTCTAATAACACTAAAAAATCCTACTAGGTCAAAAATGAATTCAATACAAATACGGGTTTTTTAATTGTCAAATGAATTACTGCTGGCTTAAACACAATTATTATTTATATTTGTTCACTGTTAAGGTGTTCACTGTCAATACTTGGTGGAATGGCATTATAATAAAAATAATAAAAGATTTTTAGTACTTTTTCCACTTAAAATTTATTTGATCAAGACCGGTTTCGCTCCTCGCGAGCATTATCAACTGATAAGAAAAATAAATTAAACAGTGCTATTTATACAAGTTAAATTTAAATAAAAAGGTGTCAGCAACTACTAACAATGAAAAGAATTTACAAATTACATTATAATTACACAATAAAAATGCTTAACACCTATAACATACAATTAAAAAAATCATCAATAAATATAAGTGGCAAATGATATCAATTATAAACACAATTAAAATTTGGGAAATTTTTAAACAAAATGAATAGTATTTGTTGACACCTTTTTATTTCAATTTAACTTGTATAAATAGCACTGTTTAATTTATTTTTCTTATCAGTTGATAATGCTCGCGAGGAGCGAAACTGGTCCTGATCAAATAAATTTTAAGTGGAAAAAGTACTAAAAATCTTTTATTATTTTTATTATTTACATTTGTATTGAAAAATACATAGCAGATCGTCAACAAACAATATCCAACGCCGCTGATGTAAAATATGAATGAAAATGTTTAATGAAAGTGAGCAGACATAATTTATTGGTAAATCTAAAAATATTTCATTTTATACAGATGGAAAAAAACTGTAAGCTCGTGGCGATCCAACCGCTCGGGTAAGGCAAAAACCCGACGACGACTCAGATGAATGGTCAAAGAATGCTTCTTCAGACTTCGAAAATAATTTTACGACCTACCCGGCTGATACAAAATACATCGGCTTGTTATTAGAGCACACTTTCATTTTTTAAATAAATCAGGTTATTCAAATTACAATATCATCGTTATGAGAATAGAAATTCGCACTGAAAGTATTGCGAAATCATTAATTACAGAACAGCTGTTGTTACGAGAGTCGTGTCGGTTCTGAAGTAGCTGGGATGTTTATTAATAATATATTTTGTTTCGGTAGTGGAAAAGAAAGTGACGCACGAGAAACTTGTCGACGTGGGAGTCAAATATACCATCGATGATTGTATATTGTAGTATACACACATCATGATAGTGCAGTACAACTGGCTTCGGACAGTAAAATAATTATATCGATTATGTTATCTACGCCCATACAATAATAAATTATACTCAACAAATGAAACACTCATTTGTACTAATTCCACTTTTATTTTATTTGACAAGACATAATTCACGACGCGCATTTGGTGATAGTGCTCGTCATGAGCGAAACCATTCTGATCATGTAAAAATAAAAAAAAATGAATTAGTAAAAATAATTGTTTTATGCTTTTTCACCAAGAATTGACAGTGGACACATTAAGAGTGATAATAAGTATATATTTACAAAGCAAATTTGGATTATTTTGATTCTCTACTCTTCCATAAGTTCTGTCGATAAAGATCCGTGTTTCGCCTTTCGGCATCTTCAGGTTTTTTCAAATGCACGAATGCACTTGAACTGACGAGCAGCAAACATAAAAGTGAATCGCTCAGTAAATTTAATGTTAACCTAATTGATATGACTGAAAATTTATGAAATTAATTAGTTTAAATGAATTAAGTAGGTAGATTATAATTATCGCGTATCTATGAACTCGAATCGTTATCGACAAAATTTATGGAAGAGTACGGAATCAAATTAATTCAAATTTGATATTGAAGTTCCATCAAGCACCTTCAGTCGAAGTTTTAACTTATATTTACAAAAACGTTGGTAAATCAATACAAAATTCTTTATCCGTCGTTATTTCAAAAATACTGTTCATATTTTGCTATTTTTTATATGTACATATTAATTTTCTTAAAACACTTTTTGTTAGGTAAAAATTTCAACAATCTCATTAATTAATTATTTTTAATATTCTAAATACATGATAGATTAACTTAAACGTTTTGGGTTTTTTTTCTGAATTGTAATATTATTTCGAGTATAATTTTATTGCACACAACAAGTGCTCAAAAATATATTAAACATATATTTTTCATTTATACAGTAAGTATATATTTTTTTAAAACACCCAATACATAAGACAAAAGAAACATTTACTGCGGTGTTGATTGAAGTATTTTTGGCTAAAATAAATACTATGTATATAAATACTAAATAATTTGACAAGAACTGGATAGTTATTTGATAGTGATTTATTTAGTAAAATTTCTTAATATATAATCACGAATGAAGTATAAATTCAAAGCTGTAATTTTCTGCTACATTTGATATAAAATTTTAAGTAATTTATTTCATACGAAACTAGACTAGTAAATCATTCACAGGTAGCTATTTTCAAAGCATTACTATTGCTCAACTTCCAGTAATCAAGCGACTTCCCACGCAATAAAAGAAAACAATATTTGAATTAACACAACGAAATATGCAAGTTTGCAATAATATGTTGATCGTTCCTAGTATTTTACAGTATCAATTTTAAAAAATAAATGTTTAAACTAACTTGAATTGTTAAAAAAGCTTTCGTGTATTTTAACACAATAAATTGACTTACTTGCGTGTCAAATTAGTAGTGCTTACATGACACTGAATATAATAAAGGTGAACACAATACAACAGCGAAAGTATTTTTAATTACACAATTGTTTAAATTCGCATAATTTAAGTCTAGATTCATCGACTGCTTATCTTGATGTTTAGTTTTCGAGAAATCATTTTGAAGATTAATGATATGAATTTATTAATAATTAATAATATTAAGAATGATATTTTTATGTTGATTTTATTGATTTAGGAAACCAAATTGAATAAAAAATGTTTTTATTACATATATATAATTCATCAATTGAGAAAAGTCAAAAACAATTAAGTTGAAATGATTTTCTATTCCTTTAAACTCGCTGTAGTAGGTATGAAAAATATAAATTTATACGAAAGTGTATCAAATTCTTATTTTATATTTTTGAGTTTACTTATTAGTTTATAATTAAAACCAACATTTCTTTTTTATATATTTTTTTAAATTTTAATTTATATTTTAGTCAGTAAATTTAAAATCCATGTCCGCTACCAATGTGGACTATACAACAAAAACTGTTTGTTACTAAGTCGCTCAACCTCTTTTTTTCAAAAAGAGTAGTAGGAATAGAAGGATAAAGCTTGGACAGGACTACTATCAGAACGTGTTTTGATTTTACTAAGATCTTAATTATGTTCATATTCATGAACTATAGACGCAGCGGCGTAGCCACCTCATTGCATACACGTAACGAAAACATTAACATTCACACATTACAGACGTTTTAAGATCATTATCCACTTTTTTATTAAAAAATACGATAAACCTGTATATTTTCCATACTTGACATTTGTTAATACACAATTAACCTTGCGATTGCTACATTATTTCAATGTTAATTCAAGCTATCTTGTATAAAGGATATACCTCTACCTACATTCTTGTCATATCCGATCTGTGTCTTTAAGAGATACAATTATCATTCATGTAAAAAGGAAATGACAAAAACACCCTTTTTTGTAATATCCGTTCCAAAAATGGAACAAGTTATCACTGATTCAAATTAAATTATTCAAATTATTTTTTTTCATAAACTAATTTCAATTAGTCTGCAGGATTTAATGAAGGTGTATGTCTTATTTTAAAAAAAATAACAAGAATTGCTATACTATCACTATGGCAACGTTTGGCCCTAGATCATATTTATTTCAATAAAAAAACCAACTTATATTGTTCAAAAAACGAATAATTTACTGATAGTTTCCATTCATACAATCCAAGAAATTTTGAATGTGATACATCTAAGCAAAAAATGACGGCCCACCGTTTCATCTCTGTGAAATAACATGTACTCATTATTCAACAGAACTGTAAGCCTTCTAAGCATTTTCTAGATAATTTAAGAGATACAATTATTAAGAGCATCAAAATATAGTATATATATATATATATGTTTAAAAAATGTCATGTTAACAGTATAGGCAGCTTTATTCACCTTATTTGAGCTGGCGACATCAACGCGCGGTCAACATAGAAACTCGCACCTTTATTTACTTAGCACATTCGCAGCATTTTTACTTCAGTAACATTGAGCAAGAATTTTTTTATTACCCATATGAATGAAACTAATTTCTGAAAGAATATTAAACCATGTTGATTTTTTATTTATTTTAATGTATTGAGGCCAAATAGTTAAGTAGACATTCAATTTTAGGCGTCGTTGAGTGGAAATAATAAATTGAAGTTCAAGCACTGTCCAGTCGATAGTGTTGATGAACATAAGTTTTGTTATTCCACTCAATAGCCAGAATGCTTATATTGTTTATCTCAAGCGCTTTAACAACTTCTCTACCTACGCCTTAGCAGAAAGCTGTACCTTTATTTGATATTTACAGCGTATTTAAACATATTTTTTTAAAATTCATATATTTAAAACAAATTAAATCATTTGTGATCAGTTCAATGAGAGAATATTATATGTCAAACACCAAGGTCTCAAATTTTGACTTAATCAACACTTATTAATGACCTCGTCTAGACTTTAACCAGTCTTTTATCGGTAAGCAGAGCTCTTAACGCTCGTCTTTCAATAGAGAGGTTAAGTGAGTGACTTTCAACTTGCTATTTTTTAATCCTAAATCAACAGAGTATTGAGAGCGGAAGTGAATTTGTTTCACGTTAAAATACCAATTCATTGGAACAGTACGATTTGTATGATAATTGTGAGCCTGCTTACCAGAGACTCCAATTCGAGTATCGAATCTCGATACTCGAGAATACACATCCATTTTTCAAGTACTCGATAATCGTAATTTATAAATGAAAATTTATTTCCAAATTGTATTTACTTCTTTAAAAAAATATCCATCGCTGGAATCGGAAGACCTAGAATATTGCACATTAATTACTTCAGATCCAGATCCTTTTCAACGAGACTTGAAAAATGCCATTTCATCGATAAGTTATAAACCAAAAACTAAATCCCTTAAAAATTATTGTAGCCAAAATTTCAAAGAAGATTTTAAAGAGTTGGTATCATTTAAACAGCAGACAGAAAAACTAGATGCACTATTTAATTCAGTTTTAACTATAAAACCAACGTCCACAGCATCAGAGAGAGTTTTTTCTACTGCGGGAATTATAAAAACAAAACTTTGAATCAATTTAAAATTTGTTAAAAAATATATGTTTTATATATTGAAATCAATGTATTAATGAAACTAAATAAGCTTATTTATTTATTTATTATCTATTTATATACACAAATTTGAATTAATAATAAATATGTTGGTGCATCTGAAACTACTCGAGTATACTCGAGTACTCGAGTATTTAGATGTAAGTAAATAGTTGAGATGTCGAGTAATTGGAGTCTCTACTGCTTACAATATCTACAGAAGACTTATAAATAAAATGTCTGTGAAAATCGACAGTAAAAAGAGATATAATAACTGTGATTATCATTTCTAATGACTTATAATATTTGTCAATGGCATTAGCGATTATCATAATCAACAGTGTCGAAGTTAAATTACGAAACAGGCAATGTTCACTTATTACCTGCGGTCGTGCCAACGATATAATTACCGCCAGAGAGAAATTTGCAATCGTTTTCCAACACTAACCGAGTAACTGAATACATTTACAGGTAAAGTGCGGTTTTGTTTTTGCAATATTAGTACAAAAATATCTCCATAGCTTAGATATCAATTTACAAATAATGAAAATTTAACATTGTTTCATTAACCCAATACACATTTAAAAATATTAGAATAAACAGTATTCATTGTAAGCTCTTTAACAACTTACAAATGCTTTTGTATAAAATATTCGAATTGATTGCATTTGAAATAGTATTTGATAAAAAAATATATAACATATGACGCAATCAATAATATGCAAGTGTCAAATTTATTGTAAATGCTAAACTTATTAAGAAGTTGTAGCAACAAGTTTAGAACAATTTTATTATTGTAATAAAATGTCGGGTCCTATGGTGCAGCGATTAGTGTTGTGTTGTGAGCTACCGTGCCGGATCTCATGGGCTTGAATCCCAGTACGAACAGCATTTTTTCGATTGATTTATCGATTTCGGTTCCAAGGCATGGGTGTTTGTGATGTCTAAAAACTCCCTCTTACCTTTTTCGATCTTTTAATAACTGGGCGTATCGAGAGCGATAAGTTAACAACTAGTCCTGTTCTAGCCTTATTCTTCAATTCCTACTACTCTTTTTAAAAAAGAGAGGTTGAGCGACTATGTAACAAACAGTTCTCGTAGAAAAAAAACTTATGTTGAGATAACTCTATTAGGCGGCCATATGCTCCACATTGGAAGCGAACATGGATAAAAATTTTAAAAAAAATATCAATTTTTCAAACATCGTGTCAATTCAGTCATACATAGTTATAGTTTTCTGATTTATTCAAAACCTTTTGTTCTATTGAATACCGACACATAAAAATATATAATGATTCATGTTTATTAAATTGAAAAATTATTTAACGAACAATTTGATGAGAGAATGTTATTTTTACTTTTTGCCATACATAAAGTAAAAAAAAAATCAAACACGGTCACTCGGTCATAGAAATTAGCAAATACTTATTTCACTTAGTTATAAAAGACAGCTAATGTCAAATAATTAAATATTTTTCACGAGATCATTAAAAACTGTTTTTTATTATCATTTATTGTCTTAAATTTATCTTCGTGAAGGTTGTTCACAAGTTGGGTAATGATTATTAATGTTTGCAAGATGTGACAACACTAAATTAATGATGAGCCGTCATTAAGTATTGCAGACATAACTGAATACGGATGTCATACATGACCAAGCAGTCGCATTACAGTAAAAACTACCGATGCATACTATAAAATATAAATCATTTAAATTTTACTTGTGTGTTGCATATAGTACACAGACTACTCATTTAAGTTGAAAATTGTTGGAAAAAAACAACCAAAAATAATCAAAATGGCAGTGAACTTATTTATTGAAGTATTTTGTAAAAATAATAAAAAAAATAGTTTTTTCAATTGTATATATTGATTTTACTAACAAACGGTTAGTAAAGAAAAGTAATTTTCCTTCAGCACGATGCTTTTTAATTTTCACTTATAAACGTATTAATAAATACGAAAGACTATCATATATATTTTTTTAACGTTTTTTAATGTCCGCTCCTAATGTGGAGCATATGGACTCCGAATGGAGTTTATCTCAACAGATGTGTTTCTACGAGAACTGCTTGTTACTCAGTTGCTCAACCTCTTTTTTTCCAAAGAGAGAAGGAATAGAAGGATAGGGGTAGGAGAGGACTAGTGGTTAGCTAATCGCTCTCGATAAGCCCCGTTCATAGAATAGGATGGGTGGGAGGGGGAAATTCAAGACATCACATACATCCATGCATTCGAACAGAAATTCATAAATCGATTGAAAAATCAATTTTATAAAACTGTCCGTACCGGGATTCGAACCCGGGACCTCCGTAACCGAAGCCAACGACGTTGAACACTCGACCACACAGGCAGTATAAATGATGGATTTAAAACAATATAAGAGTAAGAAACAAAAATTACAGCAGAAAATTAAAACTATAGATTTTTTTAATATTAAAACCTTTTTTCAATCCATGTCCGCTTGCAATGTGAATAATATTGCATTTTAGTGGAGGAGTCTCAACAGAAGTTTTTCTACAAGAAATGTTTGTTTACTTAGTCGCTCAATCTCTTTTTTTCAAAGAGAGTAGTATGGATAGAAGGATAAGGCTGGAACAGGACTAGTGGTTAACTAATCTTTAACTCTCGCTAGTAATCAGTTGTTGATTAAAAAATCTTGATCCTGTGAGATCTGGCACGGAAGTCAACAACTTTAACCACTGTGCCATAGACCCGACAAATCTTTTACTAAAATTAATCACAGTATTTTTGACGACAACCTAAAATAAAACTGCTTAATATATTTGATAAATTGGAAGTGCATTGATTTAATACGATATTCTAAATCATAGTTTTTCAACCTTTTTGAACTGGTGGGTCTTTTTGTCTAAAAAAATTCTGCGGCCTCCATATTTGATTTTTATATGAGCATATTAATTTTTCGAGACAAAGTGAGAAGTTGAAAGATTCCAAAATAATTTTCAATTCTTTGAAAATTTTGCTCGCTGGTAGATTTTATTCAGGATTTCCCAAAATGAAAAGACATAAGACTTCTTTTTTTATCTCGTTCAGCCCTACTTGCCCATGATCTCCCAAAACTGTACTGTGGCTCCCCATAACATATTTTTTCTCTGGCCTCCTAGGAGCATGCTGTTCTCAGTAATCATTCTCAGGAATATGTAAATAAGTCACTTTTAAGGTGTTCACTGTCAATACTTGGTGGAAAAGCAGGACCTGTTTCACTTCATGATCCGTTGATAATGCTCGCGATGAGCGAAACCGGTCCTGATCAAATAAATTTTATGTGGGAAAAGTACTAAAAATATTTTATTATTTTTATTATAATGTAAATAAGTATTTAGTATCTACATAATATAATATATTCAATGAAATGAAAAAAGATTTTCCTTTCCTTTGCTGGTTTTACATTATGTATTACAAATTTAGTCGGAAGGTGTACTGTGAATCATCTGATCAGTTATCTCTGCCCAATCTATATGTGTAAGGTAACTTTAAAATTTGTGAAAAAAGATATAGATCTGACTCACTAATTTTTCTTCTTCTTGAATCATATATTCATAAGAATGAATGCATCATAATATAATCGTGATCTGGTTTATGAGTAAATGGCTCTGTGTGTGTGTTACAGTGCATATGTATAATCCGTGATGACGTCACACATGTAGTAACTTTCACCTGTAAATAATTCATGCAGCGGCCTTATTTACGCCTAAAGAGGCGCTACTTACCTTCAATACGCATGCTAAACATATCTCTACAAATTTCAAACAACCGTACCAAGTCTGCCGACGCCTGAATTCGTTACAAACATAATGCTACAGAACTTCTATCAACTACTCCTAAGCATGTATTTTGCTCCATATTAAAGGCGATAAGATAACTAAAACAACGATTATACATACATATCGACTGTGGAAAGTAAAAAGGACGCAACCCATAGTTTTTTCAAAACAGCTTTATTTCGATAGTCACAATTTATCAAACTTGATACACGTTATGTCAAAAGAATTTAAGCTGCTAATGTCGAATTAGTATCAAAATTAAGTTTTTAAGTTTGAAAAAAAATGAGCCTGTAAAAATTGAAACCAAGAATAAATACTAAAACAAAGGTTATTCCTGAAAATTTTCTTAAATTAATATAAGATTGTGTCAATTAAACACTAGTTTAGAAGTCTACGTGCACTTCAAGGTTATGTTAATTTCATAATTTGTATATGGCCGAAAATCTTTAAAACACGTTTCTTATGCTTCCTGTAAAATTTTCTATGTGTGGGTTACGTCCTTTTTATTTTCCACAGTCGATATGTGGTTCCATAAGTGGGGAAGTGAGCCAAGTGGTATTTTAGAAGAAAAAAAAATAGATGCGTTATAATATTCTACACGTCTTAAAGTATATATACAATCCACCAAAAGAGACGTGATTGTACTTAAAAGTCAAAGAAAAAATATTCACCATTTTATTAGTTTGCTCACTTCACCTCTCGAGGACTCGTATAATGTAAATAATATTATGAGTTTGTATGCGGTTATTCTTACGGACTTACTCCGATTGAAACTTGTATGACTTTTTATTTGAGATTCACATTCAAGCGAATTTAAGACAAGAGAAACAAACAAATTGTAAAACACATTTGGGTTTTCAATTGCCTTATTTTTTTCACTGTGAATTCAAGAATTTTGCTAGCTCGCAGTTCTATACATGTAATATGCGAATAAAACGTTACAGAAAAACGAAGTTTTGTTCTAAATAGCTCTATCCTTATATTTTCAAAGTCTATGAAATATACAAGAGTTGAATGTCTAAGTAGCAAGAATTTCTGCTGAGATAAACTCTACATTGGGAGTAAGCATGGCATTAAAAATGTATTTAATTTGTTTAATGACATTTATTTTATAAACGTACGTCTTTTGATATATGCATATTTTTATTAATAAATTTTTAGCTTTAATTTGATACAAATTTTGTGATTTTCCATCAATCCAGTTGAAACTTAGAGTGCAGCTAAGCTAAAATATCTGTGTTTATACTAATACAATAATTAATACGATAATTTTATATTAATGAATTAGCCTATTTATAACATAATTATAGAATCACCGAAGCCTTGGACATGTATAACACTGTTTTAATTTCATATAAATACCATTTTTTCACCTTGATTACAAAATTTAAATATTTTACCCAAAGTGAAATGTTGTCAGACCGCTTATGTCAATCGAGAATTTTATTAGGTAGTAATATTGTGCACGATTAAGTTTATTTTATAAGTTTTCCTGTGAAGTTTAGGATGAAAAATATCATATTTTCAGTATGAGTAAAATACTATTTATCGTACGTTATTGTTAATCATCAACATGAATAATTAATTTATGACTTCGACTGAAGATGTTTGGCGGAATTTCAATATTAAATTAGAATCGTTCAAATTATGTACATTCACATTTTGCCATTCGGCATCTTCAGGCGTTCAAGTGCACGGATGAACATGAACTGACGCTTAGTAAATGAATGTATCGTGTTTATATAAGAAATAAATGTATTGCTAAGCTTAAATCTATTGCTGACAAAAAGGATTTTGACGAAAGGCGAAACTCGGGTAGTAAGTGACAAAAGTTGTGTGAATGTACATAACTTGAACGACTTAAATGAATAAATAATATTTCAACTGCTTTCTGAATTTTGTTAGGTATATCATTGTTACCACTTTACTGATAGAGAAATCCTCAAATATAACACCACTAGTCTTAAGTGTTAAGTCGTTAGTAATAAGTATTAAGTCTTTCCGTAACGTCCGTTTCCATTGTGGAAAATATCATATTAAATTTGTTTTATTTTGATGTTAAAGAATTTCTTTTTCTGAAAGAGTGAAAATAAAAGGATGGACAGGAATAAAGTTAATTAAAAGCGTCTTCTTAAACCATTATGAAACCTTAATCAATAATAATTATAAGTGGGTTAAAGCTGTATTTAATGTTTTGAAATGAAAAAATATCTTCTTAATCATAATTCTGATGATGTCCTTTTAAAATTCAATTCAAGATTTTTTTTTCCGTTCAATAATTCTCAACGTGTTTGAATTGTGAAAGGTGTTAATGTGATATTAAAATTTCATCAACCACTTTCACTTTATCTTACGCATTGTTGATTGTTCACAATTTGTTTATACTTATATTCAAATAAATAGTTTTAATTTTCCTAAAGTTTTAAAGTCTTAATTTACTCACACTATTAAAAAAATAGTTTTCAATAATATGACAGATACAAAAATATTTTTATTCAAAAAATTTTCGTCTCTCAAAAATCTTCCTACTCGATATTTTGGAATAGCTTTATTTTTCTGTCACCGATATCAAAAGACCATTTTAAGAAAATCTCAAATTGCTTTGAAATAGTATACTTTTTGTGTGTTGAATCTATTTTTATTCAAAATACTAGTTTGAATGTTCATGAGAAAATATAAATAACTGTTTTTTATGACAACGTGGCATTCGTTTAATTTACTTAACTCTAAAGAAGATTAGAAAAGTATTACAAATGAATTTAAATATTTAGCTTTTACTGTAGCCGAGTAGTATTACTTAAAAAATATTGTGATGTCACGGTTTGACTTCCCAGCTTTAATGAAAATTAATATTAAATACTTATCACAATGATAGTTAAACATTTGATTTAAAATAATTCTGCCTCTCTTATCCATTCTCTGAAAGTTTTGATTGTGCGTTACAGGTTTGCATGACTTTAAATGGAAATGGCTTCGTTATTAGACGACATTGAAAAACTAAATATCTCATTTAAAAGCCATTGTAGAAATGTTAATAAAAATAAACTTGAACACATGTTTAATTATTCAAAAAGTACAGTTTGTTCGCAAAAAATATCCAAACTGCTTACAAAATAAATAACAAATATTTTGACGGTCATATACTTTTTTGTAAGTCATCTTTTGAATTATAAAGGTCTGGTTTCATTCTATTTTTTAGTCGCATAAAACAATCAAGCGTGTTTCCTTTAATGTTGAAGAATGAACACTAATTTTACGTTTGAACTTGACCTTTTGTTGACTAGTGTTTGGTTTGTAGTAATTTAATCCAGTGTTTTAAAATTGTTGACCATCAATCAATCACTCTGATAACTGTAGGTATCATTATTAAAATATATGAACTTGTATAAATGCAATAATATTGTTATAAAACTCATGTACTTAAAGATTTTAAAAACACTGTCAAATTTAGATAAAAATGATAAATACTGTACTTTTCGATCAGCTGATTAACATAAACACCATTTCATCAAATATATTAATACTTAGAAAGTATGACCGCCTGTGTGGTCGAGTGATCAACGTCGTTGGCTACCGCTACGGAGGTCACGGGTTCGAACCCCAGTACGGGCATTTTTATAAATTGATTTTTCAATCGATTTATGAATTTATGTTCAAAGGCATGGATGTATGTGATGTCTTGAATTTCCCCCTCCAACCCATCTTATCATATGAATGAGGCGTATCGAGAGCGATTAGCTAACCACTAGTCCTGTCCTAGTCTTTTTCTTATATTTCTACTCTCTTTGGAAAAAGAGAGGTTGAGCAACTGAGTAACAATCAGTTCTCGTAGAAACACTTCTGTTGAGATAAACTCCATTAGGAGTCCATATGCTCCACATTGGGAGCGGACATGGTAAAAAAAAAGTATGGTTTGAATTTTGATAACTGATTATTTACTTGGTATATTTTTTTAATTTAAATTGTTAAATGTTTTTTATTTAATGACTATAGTATTGTATATAAATATAACCATCGAACGACGATTAGTTGCTATTAATTCAACTATTTTCTTTCCATACATTGAATATTTGAAACCAGCTATTCTGAGGTAAAGTCAGCATTTTCAACAAAACTGGTACTGGACTTTCTGCACATGTAAAGAAAGAACTACCATTGCATCCACTATCATTTTCAATAATAAATTGCAGGATAATACGAATATTTTTTTGTAAACACAAAGAAAAACATTATTCGAAACATGTTTACAACTTTGTTACTTTTCTTTACAGTGTGATAATAAAGTAGAGCCGTCAACAATAAATTTATATACACAAATGTTTTGAACAAAAATTCAAAAGCTTCACATTCAAATGCTATAAATATATAAATAATAATTTAATCAATTAACTAATCGTTGTGATAGTTGTGATAATACTTCTTAGTTACCTTCACTATGAAAAGACTAATTATCACTTATCAGAATATAATATCACACTTACATGAATATGCACTTACATATTACTTGTATGAGTAAAAAACAATGATTTTTTTATGCATGTTTGTTATGAGCAGTGGACTGTAAAGTAGGAAATAAGTAAACTGATCGACCTGCTTGGAGAAGGCGGCAACTTGCATGCTTATAATCAATACATTGATCCAATATAGAAAAAAATAATTACATTTGCAACCGCTTGATCGTTTTAAATTGGAAATTATTGCTTTTAAAAAGAACTTCATAAATATTTGTATAGTATTTGTACCCATGAATACACATTGCTTAAAAAGGATTAAATTCCTATTTATTGCAGCTATGGTGCAAAAAATAATCCATGATTTTTCAAGGAAGCATCTCGAGTCGGAAGTCTTTTTGAAGGAAAAAGGTTCAAAGAAACATACGAAGTTATAAAAACAATATATACATAATCAGAAATTATTTGTAAACAAAATAAATATCACTCATTGATTTGTGAAGAAACAAATTATAAATATTTCATATTAATAATTATGAAAACGAATAAGTAAAATTTTTATTATCGCAATCAAGTAGAAATTCATCAATACACTTTTTTTAAATCTATGTTTGCTCCTAATGTGGAGCATATGGCCTCCTAATGGAGGTATCTCAACGGAAGTTTTTCTACAAGAACTGTTTGTTACTCAATCGCTCAATCTCACTTTCTTCAAGGTGAGTAGTAGAGAAAGAATGATAAGGCTAGGACAGGACTAGCGGTTGACTAATCGCTATTGCTACACCCAGTTATTAAAGGTTTAGAAGTATTGGAGGAGAGAAAATAATGTGAATTGACATCACAAGCGCCCAGTCTTCGATCACAACTTTGAATTGAATAATTTTCAAATTCACTGTGATCTGACAGGGAATTGAACCCAGACCTGCGTGATCGGTAGAGCAAGCTCTAGCCAACTGGGCCACAGCAGGCGACACTTAGTCAAGGTTTTAAATCAAACTTTGTAGCAATATAATTTGATAGTTTGAGATCAATTTTCAAAAATTATTTAATATAACAGCATGCAATTTAGTTAATAATCTATGCATATTATATTATATTCTATGCTTTTATTTGTTTGATTTAAAATTATATTTGTACACTCCATAAATTATTTCATTAAATGAGATCGGAATATTTGAGTTAAGTTTTTTAATACAATGATTCCAAACTTTTAAATGAATGCATATAGACCTAGAAAAGCTTTTACAATAATTAAAATTGATGATTTTCTTTGATAAACAACGACATTGTTTCATGTCTGTTTTCTTCTGTGTCGACTATCGATATTTTACTAAGTTATTTATTTTATTTAAATACTATAATTTACAAATTTTCCCATACGCACGGCTGGCATATTAATTTATTATCATTTATAATATCGCCGTGATGTGGAAGCATCTCTCGAGGAAAGCTGAATTCCTGCAGACCATTGCACCATGAAAATGCCGAGTATACGGTAAGATACCAGCAGCATGCAGGCAGGCATTGCTTCGGCGCACGTTATGTTCGACCATCCAAAGTTCCCGCTATATTCATCACTTCTAGTATACTTTATATTTTCATACGCGTAGTTTTTGATAAACCAAGAAAAGTGCTGATGTTTCATTATTTACGCAGGGAAAATAGATATAATTAGCCTTTATAAAATCATAACTGAAATAAGTTATTAATTTTATAGTGGTACATTTATTAAATTTAATTCTTTCCGCCGTAATTAAACAATAAATAAATAAATAATTAATTAATTACACATATGATTTGTTTCTTTTTTGTCGTTGACACATTTTAAAATTTTTAAACACCAATTTTTGTCAAGAGCTAAATGACATATATTATTTTTTTTAACTCTAAGCAACACGGTGATACTAAATATTAAGAAAATAAGATAAGATACAAGCGTCGTGTACCAATATACGAAGCGATTAAATAAAAACATCATAGAAATGCACTCAATGTATGGAGAAAAGATAATTAGTAGCTTAGCTAGCTATAATTTATTTTAGAATAACAAATAAGGATATATGTAAATATGTGTGCTACAAAACTTTAAGCTTTTTCTCACTTTAAGTCTATCGTGAAATGATTATTTTTTATTGTATCTGATATCTAAAAAAAATACAATTCTAAACATAAAATTTAATTTATCACTTTTTTATTCCACTTGTTGAGTTACAAAATTTGACACATGTTGAATACAATTATGTTGCTAAAATCACCAAACTGCCATAATTTTTTGCGTTAGAATATTTTTTTACTCTCCGTGTACTCTTAAAATAGTTAATAAGATCAACTGTATTATCTAAGCTCTATCCAAACTAGTTTTTAAAACGATTTTATATTATATTACAGTAATTTTTTTGAAGTATTGATTACCGTAGCAACGTATAGTGGCAAGAATACCGATTCTGTTTGAATGTGTGCAATATTATGTCAGTTGATATTTCTGAAACTTAGGCATTGAAATAATCTGTAATAATTTCTGAAACGCACTTATGCGTACCAATCTAAAAAAAATATCAGGGTCGCTTATTGAAAATATGAATTTTATTAAAATCAATGTGATTTTTAAATTACCATTGAAACCTAAGGAATGCCCCGTGTGCTGGAATTCAAGGTCTACAGAGACTCATGAATAGAAAACGGACTCCACTATGAAGGTGAGATATCATTTTTTGTCGATAAAACTATTGACATGAGTGAATACAATAATTTAATATTTCCAAATCAAAAAAAAAGCATCTGAAAATATTTTTTTAATAATCAACGATTATTACGACCGCGACAATAATAAATATTCAACTGCAGTTGTAAATAACAATTATATACGTTTTTTGGATAAAATATCAAACTATTTTGAAAAAGCTATCTGAAATTACATTTAGAACTAAGCACCCATACATATATCGAATGATAATCTAGTAAAATCAAGATTTAATTTTGAACTTGTCTGGTCGCAAACCTGGAATCTACTGGCATCTGAGCGGATCTCATACCATTGAGTTTCAGTAGTCGACTGCAAAAATTATCTATGTTATAATGAAATAAATTCCATTAATATTCCATTTGTAGTAACAATTTATGCATTTAATTGTATTTAAATGACTTTAATAATGTTCTTTAATATGAAATAATTCATTTACAAAACAAGTACATAATAAGAACAAATTATTGTTTTGCAAAACTTGTTTATTTATTTCACAATAAGCTGTTCTCGAACACATGTACAACGACTATTTACAACAATTAAATTTGTAATAATTATAGAGAATATAATAAATCATTTAAACTTATCATCGGCACACCATTATTAACTGTCGATTGCTTCATAATGTTTAATTTACTCTTTTTAAGTATTGGAATGGAAGGAATATAATTCTAAGTGTAACATTCAATACAAATATTCATTGACTTCTGTTATCTTGATTACAAATGCGTAATTGATAAAGACTGATCCTTATTATTATATTTATTGATGTACGATAAAGCTTATTTAACTCTCGCGGCTCGGAGACTAGCAAAATACTTCTCATCCGATGGGGGTCGTTTAGGGACTCCAGTAGTTTCGTCATGATTGGCCTTATTCTTATGAATTTCAAAAAAAAAATAGTCTAAGGGCTTTAAAATATCTCTCCTAATACATTTTTTTTAGGAAAATCCATGGTTTTTTAATAAATAATCATATTTTAAGTTGCGAGTAAAAAAGACGTCATCCCAGCACATATATGAAATTGCAACTGACGAGTTTAGCCCAGCTATCTTACGAACGATCGCTTATCGCGGGCGCATATCGTGTTATAGCGTTGTCGTGAATTTATATAAACTACAAAAGGTCCAAAAAGCTATGATATAAGAAAACCTTAATTATAAACATTGTATCACCCATATTAAAATAGATATTTAAGAAAATGTGGGTATTTGGGTCGCATTTCTTGAGCTTAGAACCGGAAATGTTAAACAATTTATTTCACGGAAGACTCAAAATAAAAATATCGGGTGTATATATTTTTGTTTATAATAACCCTGACGTCAATTGAGTACGACAAGAAATGAAATTTTAAAAAAGGTTAATGGATATACCGTCGAAAAAGTTTATAAGTTATCGTTCTTTGTTTCGTCAAATCAAAATTCTCGTGCAAAACATGCCATAATATAAAATATAAAAACGTTAATGGCAAAAAAAGTCGTAGATGTTTTAATATAATAAGTAAATAAACTTCGTTCATTGCTAGACCGTTATTGTTTTTGCGATATAGAAAAACTTCATGATAATATATGTACATCGGTATACGTAAAACTATTGTTTGTAACTTGACGAGTCTTTGCAGACTTGCACTAATTCAAATAGTTTTTAATATACTACCTAGATAACCGTTTATCAAAATACAACAGTGTCAAGGTTTATGAATGTCGTTCTTTTGGCGTATATCATCTATTTGTTCAATTGAAACATTTAATTCTGTTAAACCGTAATCGTTGATTCATTACTTATAAGGTTGTATATTTTGGTATCACCATCACTAATCACTATAATTATAATTGTTAATAAAAAAAATGTCATAATACTTACACCACTTTCGCAGAAAGGTACTCGTCAGTTTGGCACAAAGTTTATCCCTTCCTTGCATTTTGGAAATTTGTTTTGTCTTTTAAATCACTTTTATAAAATATAGCACTCTTAACTTACTGTATATTTCAAAACTAAAACAAAAACAATCACACGTTATTTAACATAAAAACATGAGTTTTTAAATGTAAATTTTACTGTTACAGATATATACACAAATTCCGTTCAATAATATTGTATTAATTTAATTGTCAAAGCAAAAAAATACTAGAAAATGTATTTTTATTTCGATGCGCAGTCTATCACAACATTACGCTTGCGCATGATATGCAATAGAGAGTGTGTAAGATTGTAATGAGCAAATTTTACGAATGGTGTTATAATTTTACTTGTATTATATAATAAATAAATAAAATCTTAACAAAAAAAGTTTAACAAAAGAAATGTTATCAAACCAAATTCAGATAATAAGTTTGCGGTGCATTTATTTAGTATTTGATTTCCATCGCTGGATATTTTACAGCATTTCGAAATTGAAATTTTATGCCGCAGTTTCAAGCGAAAATGTATTCAATAAAAACCCATTATCAATAATCAATTATTACAATATCAACCAAAGTTGACATTCGTTCAATTTCAAGTAACATAATCAGTAAATAACTATTTAAATACATCATTCACATAAAACGAAGCTGAATGAATAAATAAAAGATATAACGGAAATGCAAAAATAAACATTTGTGATATTATACAGTTCCCTGTTTTAATATCAACGAATAGAAAAATTTAAAATAAACTGTTTATTTAGATTTTAGATGATTACTTCGTGGTAACTTTTAGTTTTTAAGTATTTTAAAAATAATTAAATCGTTCTCATATATTAACGACAGTAACTACTCTTCTGTGAAACTCTGGTAAATAATTGTATTTATATATTCAAAAACTTTTAATTTAATTATATTACCGTTAAACACAAAGTTAATTCTCATTCAGTTTTTTAGCACCTATTCTGAAATGGAAAGGAGTTTACGTCAATATATAATTAACGGCTAAATAATAGTTGAATTGTTTGAGACGAAGAATTTTTTCATTTCGCTTTTCGAGCCATGAATATTTTGTTTTAATTGTGTTACGAACTAATTTCGTTTAATGATAACGTTAAACTATTCAATGACGCAGGTTGTAAATAAATTAAACAAAGTAGGGTTATATTATAATTCAGGGGATTCTACTATTTCTCAATATATATTACAGCTTACGTCAATGTGTCAAATATTTTGAAGTTGATAGATAAAAAGATTAATTATTTAATTTAAAATAAAAAGACTAATATTATTATTGATATTATCTTTTTAAGCAAAGTTATGAAAAAAAACAACGATTAAATCACAGCACAAAAAAAAAATGTATGTGTTCATAATTATATAATTGATAAAACAATATTTTATTTTATGTTATGTTGTTGAAAAAAATCATCACCTGCTTATTATTACGACGGTAAAATCTAATAAGCAATAAGAATGATCAAAGCTTTAGATACTCTCTTTATTGTCAAAATGATTAGAATTGTTAACTGAATTATCAATTCACTAGGAATTAAACATTTACATTAGTACTTTCAATTCCTTTTTCTGACCAGCACCCATGTAAATACTGACTTTATTTTGTAATAAGGTTTTTTAAAATTCAAGTTGTGTAAGATAAATATATTTTTGCGAATTTTTTGTTTATACTCAAAAAGTAACCTATAGCAATTAATTGCAATTTAATAACTTAAATAACAAAATACAGAGTCAATGAATAAAATCGATAAAGAATTTATTATTGTGAAGTATTTTTTGTTTCAAAATTGCTTAAAATCGATTTGTTTTCGCGACAAGATAGTAGTATTTCCTAATCAACGTTATTAAAAATCTTTCCTTTTTGTATTTGTGCAGTTTTTAATTGCATTATAACGCTGAGTTAAAAATGATACACAATCGTGTTTTCTTGTAACAAATCATATATTTTGAAGACGGCTTATTGATTTCTAAACAAAAAGTAACATTAAACATATTATCACACCATGATTTTACGTAACTCATGCTAATTTCAATGGTCTCTTTGAAAGCTGAGCTTTACGAAATCGTGTATTTCATATAACAAATAAATTCATAGAATGAAGTTAAAAGTTATAACTATTTAGAATTTCACTTTCAGGTCGATTTTAGCAAAAAGAATATATTTCAAAACATCAACATTAGTTAAATCAAAATAGAAAATTTCAACAATGTCAATATCATTAATATTTATTTGGTTAAGATTTCACGAATATAAAAAATATTTAACAAAGAATATCCTAATGATTTGTCAAACAAAGTTAGTCAAAGAAACAACAATTGAAAACTACAAAGACACTCATACAGCGATCATTTTCATATTTAACGTCACAGTTTATAAAAACATTAATACATTAAATAATACCATAAAGTATCAGACGACAATGAAATCTTTCTTTTGTATGATTGATAACTTAAAATTTAACTTCATGATCAAATTTATGAAAAATTATATTCAATATTTCAACAAAATAGCACAGTGCGTTATATGGTTTAAGAAACAAAAGCAAATATAATCAAATGGTACGATTTTCGATCAAAACCTCTTGAGTAATTCAATTAATAGGCCTTTGAAAGTACAGCCAAACAAACGCGTATTGCGTAAGATGGCGATGGCATATTTTAAAATATATTTGCCCGATGCGATTTGTGATTGTAATTTTTGTATTTCACTTTCTATTGGTCGCCGTAGCTCGTTCGCAAATATATCATTTATTATTTAATACTATCTTTAAAACACTCATCAATACGTCACGCCACACTAAAGACTTTTTAAATATTTTACTTTCCATTGGCTGCTGCAAACTTTTACATAAATATGATTTTAACTGGCCTTCACAATAATTACACTCAAATTATATTCAGCTGATCAGGTTTGTTAAGTTACTTGTGTGTTGAATCTTTGCGATGAATGTTTCAAGCAATCACTTATTACATTATAAAAGGAGCATACAGTTTGTATTACATATTTTATATTTGTTATATTTACTACAAAATATCTATTATTTGCTTCAAACTTGCATAATTTTCCACGAATACAATTTGTTTATAATTAATGAATATACATACATTGTTTACGTCTTGTTAAAATACGAATAATGATAAGTTGTTTGCGGGTCTTCAAACGAAATTGTAAACTATCAATATTCACGGTTAATTTCTAAAGGAGAATTAAACTGTAGTGTGGATGAAAGTAGTCGTGGTTAATGATATTGATTGGTAGTTGATATTATATAATTCCAGTCTCTTCAGTGAATCTCATGAATGATGATACTTAAGTGATCAATATCTGATATCGAATTCAAGATTATAATCCCCTTAGCAGATCTGTCCGCGTTTGATACTCTACTATTCAAGTTGATCATAGTTATACAAAAAAAAAAACAATGATATGTATTTACTAGCTTGGCAGAAACTGACATGTCATTAAAATATTAGATTTTTCCATGTCTCACAACAATGTGACGCCTCAAAAAAAAAAATCCAGTCAATTTAAAAAGCGAAAAGTCATGGCGTAAAAATAGCATTGAAAAATTGAGTTGGTACACATTTAATAATATCATTAAGCAGAAATCTACGTCAAAATTGGTGAGCGACTTAATAATTATTTTCTATTCAACTTTTTAACGAAGTCTTCTGCAAATAGCACCGAATTAAGCACGCTTTCGCGAGATAAAGTAAACCGTTTGGCTTAGTTAAGGCCACAACTTGAATTATTTTGAACATCAAAAGCAATCGCTCTTAATGAACACTAGTGAAACTTCGTTACAGATTCTTAGACTAACAAACTACAACAATTCTTTACAATAAATTACCAATGAGAGTTCACTTATCAATAGAATAATGATCAAATTGTTTTTTTCATCTGTTGAAGTTTTTGAATAGATATTGCACCTTTAACTGATTTAACAGATAATTAGACTAATTGCCATTTTAATTCAATAACAACAAACTGAGAAGAATCGTTATGAGTTTATTTACACTTCTTACTATTATCATTAAAAGAAATTAGTATTTGGTTGTGTTAAAAACACTAAACATTCGATCAATGTTTATTTTAAGCTTCCAAATCTACGTAAACAAAAAAACAGCATATGTGTTTACAAATAACTTTTCCGTGTGCAAAAAAATAATCGAATGAATTCAATCCGACCCCGTTTGATAAAAAACATATTTTTATATAAATAGTATTTTTTTCTATCTTACACAGATATTTTCCTTTTTTTAAGATTTATTGTCCCTTAAAAAAAATGGCTTCTCTGACTGAAACTGGTCAGGAAAACATTTTAACCTTATGAAATATGCAAAACAAATATTGTATTTATTTTAATGAACACAATTTCTTCCAACATAAAAATAAATGTGATGGAATTAAGTCTCGATTTTAATTTTATAAGAAAAATTTCTCTCTACTAAGAATCGAGATGAACATAAATTCATTCTTCCAGATTTATTATTATTGTGGTATTTTATATTCCATTGTTTAATGATATATGACCGACACGTAAATATTCACAAAATGTTGAACTGAAACAATTATTTGTGGCTTGATGACTTTTTAGTCAGAATGTCAACTACAATATTATCTAATATGTTCAGTAATTTTATTTACTGAAAAAAATAAAGAAAAAATATGCGTTAAAAAATGCTCGTATCACTGATAACTTACTGCAAAAAGATCGCCATTCAATTTTGTTACATTCAAAAATACTCCTCCGATGGATTAAATATTCATAATAGAAATCTTATATAAAAATATATGTTTTACTATGCTAAAAGTATTCATATTTTTTATAGTAAGCAAGCAATCGGCTTGTGTGTGATGGCAGTGAAAACCGGATATCATTCTCGCAATTGATTATCATACCGTTATTTTCTACATGCGTTTATGCAAACGATTTGTTACGAAATCTAATATAAATTTTCAAAACTTTTATGTATTTATTTTTAAAACCAACACATCATAAATATACTGCATTTTGCACGCATCTTGCTACAGTATCTATATGTTCAGTTAAGACATGGTCTTAGACTAAAATTGTTTTATATTTAAATCCTTTTAAAGGTGTTTGCTAACTAGTCAATTAAGTGTTTATATTTTGCTGTACAAACTCCTCAGTTTGATTTAATGTTTGCGACCAGTTTCACTCATCGTATTTTAACTTATGCTAAAAACAAATATATTTTTATTATACATTTATTCAAAAGCTTGATACTATTGATCATCAACGAAATCAAAATAAAGTTAATAAGCTTTGATCACTTATTTTAAGAATTTAGTATTAACAGTTTAAACTGTATAAACTCTACAATTCTTTGCGTTGTGTTATTTTGATTTCAAGAAATTCAAAAAATAACACTTTTTTTCTGAAAGTGCATACAAATGGTTTAGTCAATGAGCTTATGAATTTAAAAAAATCTTAATTTTTAGTTGACTAGGCTTATTAATTATATGAATCCGGCCACGGTTTTATCATAACAATTGAAAAGATACTGCACTACTAATAACCTCTTTTAATACAACGAAATTTCTTTACCTTTATTAAAATCTCAATGAAATGAAAATATAAAATTGTAACAAAAATGAATTAACATAACATATTTTTAAAGATTAAATCCTTCACCTTAAATATTGAAATATTATTGATCGAGAAAAATCTACAGCAATGAATGAATTTAAAAAAAAACATTGCACAACTTGACATTTAAATATTTTAGTTTCAGAACGAGTGTCGTTTAAACATTCATGTCGTACGTTTACTATTCTTCCTATGTAAGGGACACTGAAGCAGATCAACCGATAAAATCTTTCAGAATATTAACCATACAAAGTGTCATACTGTATTATTTTTAAAAAGATTATTTACTATCCAAAAAATCATTAACGACATTCAAGGACAGTCATTTGAATAGATAACTCGTTCCGTTATAATATATTACATCTTAATATGGTATTTTTAAGCAAGTTTTCCTCTGCTTACGTCAAAAGACATTAAATTAATGCTAATAAGTGGTTATTTAGTATTCATCTGGGAGAAGTTAGTTGCCAACTTAATTTCTTTTACCACAGTAACCGGTTTTCAAGAACCAAAACACCTTTTGCAAAAATATCACTGGATATGATATTAATCTAAATCATTCATAGTAAAAAAAAAAATGGAATATTGAAATACATAACAAGGTTTTATATTTTGTTCAACTATCCATGGACAATTTTGTGACCTGGGAACATTTAAGTTATTATTTGTCAATTCTCTGGGGAAGACATTATATTAAATAAATAAACATCTTTTTGTTATAATTCCATATTATTTATTTAAGATCACGGCTGGTTTCTCTCATCAAGAGCATTATCAACTGATCAGTTGATTACGCTTGTGACGAAAGATACCAATTCTGATCAATATTTAAATATGTGAAATTAATAAAAAAAGTGTTTTTTTTAATTAATTGTAATTTTACATAATAGTTGAAGTGCAACAAACCACTTGAAGGCAATTGATCAATCCTACAGATGGTCTGATACCCTTCAGAGAAATTATACATACTACACAAGTATAGAATAGAAAAACATATCCTGAGTAAAACCTTATTATGCGGTCCATATGCTCTACATTGGGAGCGGGGATGAAAAATTTTGGAAAATAATGTGGACACGTGTTTATTATAGATTTATTATTAAATATCTAACGTTATATTTAATCCTACTGTCTTGAATTTAGTAATTGGGAGGTCAATTGAATAAAAAAAAATGAACACACAACATAATACCATGTCAAGGATTATTAAATTTAATGATACTTAACAGCTTAAAATTCCGATTAAAGAAATATTTGAAATCGATTTATACCTAAATGCTGTGTTCGGATTGAAAAGATTGTATAAAAAAGAGGTTTATTATGTTCTGTTGTACCTCGTCGATCATCAGATAATCAAACCATATAAATCATAATTCAATACACAAATGAAGGATGAGTTTAAATATTATCTTAACGTATTTGGTTTACGTCGATGCAGGTTGTAAGTATACTATGCAATACTAAGAAAGAAACATTTTCTAACAAATTCATTTTAATTCCTAATGTGTGCGCGAGAGTATTCTAAGAAACAATAAAACGACTTCAAATGGAACGTAATTTTTAATTTGAATTTTGACAGTTGAATGTTGACGTCATTAACAAAATGGCTGCTAATTGATTATTGAGAATCGGTGTGAAACATTATCATCGATTAATACATTATTATCAACTGGTTTTTAATTGTTTTTTTTCTAAAGTTAGTGGACTTTAATCTCCGATATATAAATATAAAGTTTTAAAGATAGTACGATAAATATTTATACTTTTTAAAAAGTCATTTCAAATTACTGTATACATATATAATCATCGTAAATACAAGTAAGTGGATATAGATAGCTTGTGTAAATTTTCAACACATACAAATGTTGACACAATTATTTAAAAAAAAAAAACACCTCCCGCCCTTCGTGCTTTAGTTTTTTGTTATTGTTATACGAATATTAATCATTTAGCATTTTTTATGACCACATGTAAAGTATATCTACGATATTTTTCTACGAGAACTGTTTGTTAATACGTTTCTTAACCTCTCTTTTTAAAAAAGAGAAGATTTTTTTAATTAAGAATATTATGTATCTTAGATTAGAGTCCTCCTAATGGAGGTAAATCAACAAAAGTTTTTCTACGAGAACTGTTTGTTATTCAGTTGCTCAACCTTTTTTTTTCAAATAGAGTACTAGAGATAGAAAGATAAGGCTAGGTCAGGACTAGTGATTAACTAATCGCTCTCGCTACACCCAGTTATTAAAGGAGTTTTTAGTATTAATTAATGAAAATGTTTTACCAAAATATTACTATACATTAACTCCTACAGTTGCCATAAAAAGATACTTCCGCATAAAATTACGATAAAATATTTTTTTCAATCCGACAGATTGTTGTACTTAATAAAACATTCCACTCAATAATTTATAATATTAATGAATATGTTCGCATTATCCTGTATTATCCCCTCCCCTATCCTTTGTTACAGATTTCTGTACAAAATAAATATTCTACGTGTTGAACTTCGGCTCTCCGATAAACAATAATTTATTTTCACTTTAAATAATATTATTATAATCGACGAAATATGATTTTCGCGAAGACTCACAGTGCGTGCTGTACAACACTTTTTAAAGCGTAGTTTTACTTCGAATGTATTAACTCGCGGACCGATTTGAATAATTATATTCGAAAAAAAAAATATTATATAGAAACCGGTTGTTAGCTGTGTACCGTACGATAAGACGTCCGCTTCGAAACTGAAGCGGTTAGGTTGGCAGGCGAACGGCGAAACAACTTTGCTAGTTGTGTTAGCAGGAGAGAGATATAAGAAATGTAGACAAATGAAGACCAGGTAAGACAGTGCGCATGCCAAAGGTGCGATTCGACACAAAATACCGTTTCAAGATAACCTTTTCATACACCAACAAAAGTAACAACCAATGCAAATAAAAAGCTATCAATAAGAGCTTTATTAATAAAAACACAATATTCCTTTGTACTTTATTTTATTGTTTGGTAAGTTATCGTGCCACGGTTGGATTTTCATTTTTTATACGAAGGATTATTTTGATTCAGCCGTTTCAAATTGCACAATCACAACACAATCAATGTTTAGAAGAAGGGCATTAAATGACAGCAAATTGAAAATATTTCGCAATTAAAAAACGAATAATTTGCATTATATGCAATAATAATATCGTTTTATTTTAAGGAACTTGTATCATAATATTTATTTCATTTCTTTTTAAAATTGTATAATCAGCATTATCATCACCTACGATGGTTATTTCAATTATTTTTTTCAGTTTTATTCATTAAATTGGATTTTTTAAAGATCAATACACAGCATTAACTACATATATTCACAATACGATTTTATAGTACTTACCTTTACATCTTCTTTGATCTAAGTAATTAATAAAAACACAATGATAATTTTAAAAAAGACATTTGTAATATACACCCTACTGCAGTGGCGGCTGGTCAATGTGGTATTGGGTCAATGGACCCTTTGTATACGCAGAGGCGGTTATATTTCATGAAATAATATTCAAACATAACATTTATACTATTCACTCATTTAAATTCTTGATGTATTGATTGAAAACGAGTAGTATGGAAAGAAGGATAAGGTTAAAATAGGACTAGTAGTTGACTAATCGCTATTGCTACACCCAGTTATTAAAGGATCAGAAGGATGGGAGGAGAGGAAATGATATGAAATGACATCACAAACTTCGATCACAACTTTGAATTGAATAGTTCTCAGACCTGCGTGGTCGGTAGAGCAAGCTCTAACCAACTAGACCACAGCAGGCGACAATGTAATATTTGTCTACTTTCTATAATATAATATTAAAAAATCTATGCTCATTTATTAGTAATTTCCATAATTTCTGACGCTTATATCGTCGTTCAAGGATCATCTTTCGTTGACAGTGCAATTAGCCATTCTAGACGCAAACCTTTTTTGTTTAAGCATTCAGCTCGTTGAGTATTTTAGCATTGCAAGAACAAGAAGGTAGAGCAAAAAAAATAGGTGAGCACTACACTGTCATTAAGATCTACACATACTCGAAATTTTTCGGAACCTTGAATTACAAATCATGTAATCACATTTTTTTAATAATAACAATGTTATTAAAAAACATATTTGATGTTTCATTTGTTTGAAACGTAATAATCGTAAACAGTATTGATATTATTTTTTATTTATCAGCACTCAGTTTTGTAATTTTTTCAATGTATGAACGAATGTGAGTCGATGGTTGCTCAACACCTTTGCTTGTAATTGTAGGTAGGGTATCCATAACGTTTTTTGTTCGATTGTACTAATTTTAATTTTCTTGACTATACCCACTGCCGATATAAAGCATATACATATATATATAGTCCTTTTAATTTAAGATTTCGACTGAAGGTGCTTGGTGGAATTTCAATATTAAATATGAATCGTTCAAACTATAAACATTCTCATAGATTTTGTCACTAACGACCCGGGTTTCGCCTTTCGGCATCTTTAGGCGTTCAAGTGCACGGATGATCTTGAACTGACTTGCACTTGAACGCCTGAAGATGCCGAAAGGCGAAACCCGGGTCGTTAGTGACAAAATCTGTGATAATGTACATAGTTTGAACGATTCAAATTTTATATAGTCCTTATATTTTTTCCAACATAATATGGTCCCAATGTGGATCATGTCAATTTAGCTTATCTGAGCATAACATTTTCTTTAAGAGCTGCTTCTTATTTCACTACTTTCCTAAAAAGCAGGGGTGGGCTAGATAGGGCTCGGAGGGTCTCGCGCGAGCCCCTTGCTCAATTTTGCATATTTATTAGCAGCGGTGAGCTGCCAATACGTTAACAAGTGGCTCGCTTAATCTCAAAGCAATTCTTGGTGTTCTGGGGAAGGAGTGAATATTTTTATCACTCCTATGCAATTATATGTAATACTTAAATAAGCAATCAATTCTTACTTTGTACACTTATAATATGTAACAATATGCAATTTTCCGTTAACTTATCAATGTAAATGGCTAAAAATGTATTACTGTGTATACTCAAGTTGTCGTAGATAATATATGTATAAGTCAGAAATTGCAGTTATATACAAATTTTATCTGAGAATATTGTTTTCTCTTAAATTAACAAGGGGCTCGCTGGCCTTAGTAAAACTTAACAAGGGGCTCACGCGAGTCCCTTCGAGCCCCCTCCAGTCTACCTCTGGTTATTGGTTGGATAGGCTGGCTGTATGAAAGTACATTTTTTAGATGATTTTTACTTGAGTACATTATACTTATCAGAGAGTCGACATGGTTAAAAAAAATATTGTTGCAGTAATATAACATGAACTTTATTAGTTATCTTCAAACTTATATTTAGATGTGATTAAGCTTAATCAATTTTTACAGGTTAGTTGCAACAATTCAACAATTTTGACGCACGGTCACTGCAATTGACTTCAATGTGTACAGGTATTTTGGAAGAAGTGTTCGTCCACGACAATACTGTTTGTTTTCCTGAGAAACACTAATGGCAAACATCAATGAAGTCAAATCTTGACACACTTAACACATTACCGTCGACAATAACGACAAAGATGGCACTCCATCGCATCGCCACTCGGTGTATCCGGAAAGGACATAATATCTATTATGAATACTTCTTCCAAGCAAACATACTGTCAAATATTTTTATCAGACATTTGTTTATTCACTTCAACACTCACTTTTACCAACACGTTAATATGTAATACGCCGGCTCCGTGGTCGAGTATTAAGCGTCATTGGCTTAGAAAACGGATGGCATGGGTTCGAATGCCAGTATCGACAGTTTTTATGGATTAGTTCAATAGATTTATAGATAAAATTTAAGATTTCGACTGAAGGTGCTTGGTGGAATTTCAATATTAAATTTGAATCGTTTAAATTATGTACATTCTCACAGATTTTGACGATCAAATAAATATAATTCTTAAAACTACTCATTACTCAAATCTGTGGGAATTCCCATGAGCTTATCCTTTTCGCCAGCAATGGATTTAAACTCAATGATACATTTATTTATTAAATAAGCACGAACCATTCATTTACTGAGCGTCAGTTCAAGTTCATCCGTGCACTTGAACGCCTGAAGATGCCGAAAGGCGAAACCCGGGTCGTTAGTGAGTGTTAGTACTGGGATTCGACCTCACGAGTACTACAACCGAAATCAACGATGTTAACCACTCCATCATTGATCCGGCAAAAAAAGCTTTTAATAATTCAGTACTAAAAAAACTTAATAAACATTCATACTAAATTATACAAAAAATCCAAATAACGAAATCCATTATAGCTATTTTTTGCCATTCTTTTCCTCGTTCAGTGGAATTACTAAGAATATCGTGTAAAACCATGCTCTTGGGATTCAAACCATTATTTGATTATTATTTCAAAGGAAATTATCCACTCTGAATCGTTCAAATTATGTACATTTTCACAGTTTTGTCACTAACGACCCGGGTACAACAAGAGAGTTGTAATCTATAAATCCCAGATTTATTTAAGTAATGTATTTTATCTTTATTGTTAACTAATAATTTGCCTAGAGAGTTTTTACAGTAAAAATGTTTTCGTACTGGCAAAAGTTGGTAATTAACTAAATTGAAAAAATGAGTTAAGTATGTTTACAAAGAGATTTTTCCACTTTGCATTTAATTCTTTGGTCGGCTAGGAATCAAACCCCGGACTGTTACCAATTCACTTCGGAATCCACAATCAATACAACGATGTACATTATTGATAACACATTCAGTAAAATAATTCAACATTCTGATTTGCAACGATGCTTTTAGCAATACAACCAACTTTGCATGTAGTTCTTACGTCACACGTTGCAAAACAATAATTAATATTTCTCTCATATTGTTAAATATTATAATTTTATTTGCAATTAAGCAATCACTTCGCACAATTAACGACATTTTTCTTAACTACTAAATAACTGGTTTTGTTTCATTAACCAGGATCAACAGCAATTAGTAATACAAATTGAAGGATTCATTTTGCAATAAAAATAACAACTTAACCGTTTTTAAAAAATATTGTTGATTCGGTATTTATATAAAATATTAACTTTTTGCAATTACTATTTACTATAATAGTCTTGTAGTTAGTTATAATAACGCTGACTTCTGAATAACCTTTACGTCACTGCCAGAAGTTGTTAAGTAACAGATTGCTAGTTCTGAGTAAACAGCAAATGAAAAGTTTTAGCTTTTATAATATAGCCTCTAGCATAAATATTTATTACAATATCAAAATATGAATTCATTTATGTCGACATGACATAAATAGAGTTGAAAATTATTAGAAAGGAACAGATTATCGTCTATACATCTATGTGTACCTTTGAATTAGCATTTTTATTATTAATCCATGTCCGCCCCCAATGTTAAGCATATAGCCTCCTAATGGAGGATTATCAACAGAATTTTTTCTACGAGAACTTATTGTTATTAAGTCGCTCAACCTCTCTTTTCAAAGAGAGTAGTAAGGATAGAAGGATAAGACCAACACAGGATTAGTGGTTAACTAATCGCACTTGCTACGCCCAGTTATTAAAGGATCGGAAAAGGGGGAAGAGAATTTTTAGACATGTTTTCGAACAGAAATCGAAAAAATGCTTCTTATACTGGGAATCGAACCGGTGAGGTCCTACAACGCTAACCACTGAGCCATTTGACTCGATAATAACCAATAAAACTGTTTTTGCCAAATTGGTACAAATGCACCAAATTATTGATATCCAAAAATCTCTCTGTATACATACTTGATTCATTTTTTCAATTTAGTTAATTACCAACTTTTTCCAATACGAAAACATTTATAAAAGTGAGAAAATATACAATGATCTTGATTCACAAGACGCTATGATTTGTATTTGTGTATGTAAACCGTACATTTTTCAATTTATACTTTTTAAAACATTGAATGATGACTAAATCACATTTCATGTGAGTCATACAATTTAAAATCACTTCGCTATCATGGAATAAAAAATATGTGACTGTTTTATTCGTTTTTTAATTTTTAATTTATAAAATCTTTGATATTACTCATAACATTTTCCTATCTTTCAACACAATTTGACTGCCAATGTTTAAATGGTCTCAGGTGTTTCACCACTTCAAGAGAAACAAATATAAATTTTCTTACATGTGTATCTCATTGAGGTTAATTCTTTCGCAAATTAACAAGTAACATACAAAATGAATTAAAAGTAAATACATTTCAATCACAATATAATGTAGTAACTCTCATTCTACACAGGTTTTTAGAAACGTTGATTTCAAGTGTGCATTTTTAATATTCCAAAAAAAATACCTTTAGAAAATCTATATATAAATAAAAATCTAGTGCATAAAATATAATAAACCGTATGAGTGAAAACTAATAAATTTAAAAAAAAACAATTCATTACTTAATAAGAGTGCTGATGATCTATTTGTTTTATACATTATAATTGTATTATGATTTTAATTAATAAATAATTCATTCCTTTAATCAACCATTGAAACAAGTGAGTTTAAATTATTTTTCTATTTACAAATAATTTAAAACTTCATTTTTCTTTTAGTACAAGTCATTGTCACAAGACAGGAATATAAAAAAAAAATCTGGTCAGTCGCAGTCGATGAAAATTCAGATAATGTGTGCTATGTTAACTATATTACAAATACTGTCAGCTCTACTGTCAGAAAAGACAAAATATGGAATTATTCACGGGATTCGAGCTTTACACCGCTAAACAGACAAAGCGGAAGCGTACCTTCTTAGCTATTATATAATATGTATGAACAAAGTGTGCGTATTTTTATCTGTGTTGCCAACGCATTAAATACGAAATTTTAGCTCGATTTTCGAAGAAAGTGATAGCGCACGAGGGTTCACATGCCGTTGCTAATCGTTTTCATAATATCATAATGTCTCAAAATCTCTGCAAAACTCACGTGAAATACTCATAAGTGACGAGCGGAGTTATGTCGTCACACGAAATTTAAAAATGCGAATCGACTGTGGCATAATAATCACGAAGGGGAAAGCATCCGCGTCTTGCGATACGCCAAATTATAGAAAAGTCAGTATATGATAAAAACAGGGTGATTGTCAATTAAGCATACATTATATTAATTACATTATATAAGTTATAGTTATTTATACCACATAAACATCATTGCAGTTTCACAGTAAATCGTATGATAAATGATGACTGATTCTAAAAGTTTCCGCTCAAACAAGTAACCGAATCAAATAAGCATTTTTATTGTTCGATATATATATTACGAGTTTAACAACAAATTTTAGTTAAATATTTTGCAATCCTGCGTTGTTAATTCGGTGTGCAAACACTGAAATACTCAAAACATGAGTATTTCAATCTCTCCTAAATGAGTAAACACTCGCGGTAATGACAAAGCTCAAGTTTTTAATAATAAACTGTATTTAAATCTTAATTTTTCACGTCGATCATATGAGACTCCAGTTGGAGGTTTATTATTGTATTGTTGTGAGTTGAATATTGTATGTCATAAGATTCATATTTTTTTTTGATCGAGCTGATTTTGTTTATTTATTTTCCAATTCTTGTTTTATTTTTAAGTTTGTATTGTGTATAGTCAAAAGAAGATTCCTGTACAGCGATGTCTAGACTCTAGGCTCTAGAGAACGATTGTGAAGTCGACTGTAGACGTAACCGTAGCGCCAGCCGAAAAAAACAAAAACAGAGGTCAAATGCATGGCACGAATTGTTTTCTTTCAATATATTAAATATTAGACATTCCATAATTTGTTACTACTTACATTACATTACTAATTACAAAATTATTATCGATTTATCTTACTTGTAATATAAATTTAAAAAATTAACATACAGTTGGAAAACCTAAATTAATTAAATATAGTTTTGTGCTTAACCATCGACAATTTAACTTTGTATGATAAATATTCAAATATGAAAAATTTGTACAATTTCAACACCTATACAAGCCTTAACAACTGATAAAACATTATTTACTCATTTGTTCTTCAGAAGCTTTTTATTAATATATTTCAATTTAAGAACCAAGGAAACTTTTGACAAATTTTACAGTCACCGTGTATTTCGCATTAATTAATTAATCACTTGCTTTGCAATGCTAGCATTGCACACCGTGTAACAAAAGAAGAAGCTTCTCTCTTATAATAATATGAATGCCTACTCAATAATTATAATTCTATTTTACCATTCGAAACAAACTACTTGCATATTTTCATAAAAAAAATCAATCAAAAAATGGCTTTGCGTTTGCAAGATATTCAGGTAATAATATACATATCGACTGTGAAAAGGAAAAAGGACGTAACCCACACGTATCAAATTTTACTGGAGGCACAAAAAACGTGTTTTGATGATTTTGGGCCATATGCAAATTATGAATTATACACAACCTTGAAGTGATATAAGTCTCCGTGCTGGTGTTTAATTGACAAAATCTAATATTAATTAAATAAATTGTACAAGAAAAACTTTATTTCAGTCTTTTTTCTTGGTTTCAATATTTTACAAACTCATCTTTTTCAGACATAAAAGCTAAATTTAGATACTAGTTAGGCATTTGCAGCTTGCATCCTTTTGATAGAACGTGTATCATGTTTGATACATTGTGATTATCGAAAAAAACCTGTTTTGAAAAAACTTTGGGTTACGTCCTCTTTCCTTTCCACAGTCGATATGTTACATAATAAAATCCATAATCGCAATAATCGCAAAATCAATTAATGTATAAATAAATAATACTTTATACTGCTTTTGAGATGTTTTTCTTGTAAACAATCATTGAATATGTTTATTCATCTCAATGATTTTTTTTTAAACTCTATAACGAGTTTTAAAAATTTTCAAAGACAAAATAAAGCTCGCATATCTTAATGTTAAGTTTCATAAACAAATAAAATTGTTTATAGTCAGTTTTCTTAATAAAAAAGACATCTTATTCTTGTTATCTTCTGTGGTCTTGTGAAAAGTGGTTTATCCTAGCGATTAAATCTGGTTGGGTTCAAGACTCGGCAAGGTCAATATCATTTTTTTCCTATTTGAATTTGAGTTCATAGACATGAGTGTCTGAGATGTATTTTCTTCACGAGTCGGTCTCATTTTAGATTTTACAAACTTTTTGCCACATTGACAATTATAACTTGTAATACAAAATATTTCTACACTTTATATTCTATTATTGACTACCAAAAAATGCTTTATGAAACATTGTGGTGATTTTACATGAGTTGAGGAAAGTCTTGTATTATTTTAAGCCTTTTTTTACCACAGGGTGTATTTTAACATACCGTTGCTTCTTCAGGGTTAGGGCATCCAATCCCGGGATCCCGTTCAATTTTCTGATCCCGAAATCACGGGATTGATATGGTCGTGATCCCGGGATTTCGGGATTGAGAAATTTTGAGTAAATCCCGAAAAATGAGACGAAATCGTCGAGTGGTAAGTAGTTGGATATCTTTCGGAATGAAAAAAAAAAAAACGAGGTTTTGCGACAATCCTGGGGAAAAGTATACCAAATCGTCGATTTCAAATTCCTCTGTGAATTAATCCCAATCCCGGGATTGAAAATTTATCAATCCCGAAATCCCGGGATTGGAAAAAGGCTCCGGGATTAGATACCCTAGTCTACTTCTACTTCTTCAATTAATGTGTTATTTTGTTAAAAAAAATAATCTGCTTAGGTTTGTTACCATACTATAAATTGTAGGAAAAGTGTTGTCACTATTTTCAAAATATTCGCCATTTCCTTTTAAAAGACCCCTTAGTTAAGCTCAGTTTTAAAATAAAACTTTGTGAAAAAGCATGAATATTCTATAAATAAATAAATGACACTAAATCTTATTAAGTACCGTACAATTTTACGTAATAATTTAATTTATCGAATAATATTTTATATATATAAAATTTAAATTGATAACTTTTTAGTCCACTCGTTGTGTTACAAAATGTGACAGGTTTCGGTATCCTTTAAAGTCAAAAATAAATTACATTTAAAAAAAGATTAAATTAGTTTACTATAATGCCTTAAATGTAAATGAAGCATCTTCAAACATCAACAAATATGCTTTTACGAGATTATTTGTATCGGACCAAACATTCCGGTTAACAAAATTTGAATGAATTACTACAACAGCAGCAAAAAAGGATCACCTGAACATTTGAATAAAAAAAACTTGATTTAATTTTGTTATGCATGCTCTAGTTCTATAAGACAGGAAAAAATGACACTCGAAACTGTACACTTGAGTTTTTTTTCTATAACCACTTTTGGATACAGCACTGCATAATTAGATATAGCGTTACATCGAACGGTTACGATAAACCATTTTCTGGGAAGATGACATAATCCATAAAATGTTCTATTCCCCAAATATAACGTATTGCCACTAATATTTTGCATTCATTTTAAAGCACCCATTTGTTAATACGATTTTTTAGATATTGCTATTTTTACTACTTTACGGTAGCAAATCATAGCGCTGACGAAGACTCAGAAAAACCGTATACTGAGCTTCGATAACAGATGCTTGCGTCGGATAATGGGGGTGATGTTGTTTGATTTTATAAGCAATTCATGGAGGAGATAAGAGGACGTAAACGACAGCACAACGTCACGTCCGTGGTTATGGAAAGACACTAGAACTGGTATGATCACGTGCTGTGGATGCCTCCGGAAAGCCTCAATCCTGACTGCCTCTTCTTTCTACCGATGGGATCCGGCGCCCCGGACGTCCGACGGGTACTATCCATAAGATGTACTCAGCGGACTGAGGGATACTGGCATGTCATGGGAGGAAGCAAAGGAATTGGTGGAAGACAGACAAACTTAGAGGAGGTGCGTGGCAGCCATGTGCTCCACATAGGGAGAGAATATGGTCAAAAAAGAAGAAGTTATTTTTTTATTATTTTTAAATCGTTCTTTCCACCACATTAATGTAATAAATAGTATTTTAAGCAAATTCACTTTAAAGTTGAGTGTAACGTGGTCTACAGCGACACCTATTATTGAAAGAAATTATTAGATGGCTTATTTACAAAATTCGTGTAATAAGTAATTGATCCCAAATTCTTTATTTTCAAATTCTCATAATGTTTATAGAGAGCCATAGCATTAACTTTTTTTTTTTTTTAAATCTACACTTGATAGAAAACAATTTTATTATTTAATTAATGGTTTTTAGTGAAACGTATCTAACGAGAAAAAAAACATTTCAATTGGTGTATCAACCTGAAAAACTTATCATCAAATTTTCATCATCATATTATATGTGCGTCAGTAGGATTAATTTATTTTATTCGATTTCTTATTATTTTTTTACTGAGAACTATTTTAAATAATCATAATGTTAACAAACTTTTATTATATGGCACAATGTTTGGCATAACTGAGTTACGGCGCTATATTTGTTTTGGGGAGAAAGTGGAAAAGAAAAAATGGCCCAATAATGATACTTATGTACATACAAAAAACTTTTAACTCTTAATTTGTGTAGCGTTGAGTTAATGTGGTCTCTAAAACCTGAGCGATGATAATATTGTAAGTACAACGAGGTAAGCGTCGTGAAATTTATTTCATAAAAAAAAACTAAACTTAAGTAAAAGTAAATTTTTGCAATATTTCACATTAATATCTTTGCAAATAAATAAATATTTGCTCATTCATACAAACGTCAAACTATCTCAATAGGAAACGTGCCTTACAATCAGGGGTGGGCTGCAGGGAGCTCAGAGGGGCTAGCGCGACCCCCTTGTTAAATTTTATTAAGGCAGGTTAGCCCCTTGCTAATTTAAGAGAAAATAATATTTTCAAATCACATTAATACATAATAAGTACAATTTCTGATATTATATATTATCTGCGACTGCTTCAGTATACACAGTAGTACATTTTCGGCCATTTTAATTGATAACTTTACGGTAAATTGCATATTGTTACATATTGTAAATTTAGTAAGTAACAATCGATTGCGAGCTCTTTTTTAACATATTGGCAGCCAACTTCTGCTTACAATGGGGTGAGAAATGTCACATATATAACAATACAGACATCTTTTGTGCTGTGGTATTTTTTCGCAATAAATATGTATATTAGTTTGGTAGTTTTATACATTAACGATACGAATATAGGATAATATTATAAATACACAAGCTTTATAAAATCTACTTGTTTATAATTTATCAGTCGATAAGCGAAGTCAATATTAATGTGCAAATATAATAGTGGTTTCTTCATCTGCAAACTGGCTAACTCAACTTTTTAATTCAACCCCGAAGAAGATTTTTAACAATTAAAAATGTTATAAAGTAGCGATATGTATTTTTGGAATTACTTAATTCCACTTGATAGCTATTTTCTTTTTATTTTCTCTAAATCTTTAAATCAGAGTTAACCGATTTGCATATCAAGTAATTGATATGGCACATATAATATATGTTTTGACTATGTCATTAAGGTTGTGATGTATTTGCTTTTTAAAAAATGTTGAATCTATACACGAGACCTTAGTGAATATTAAAAAAAGAAAAATGCATATTTATTGTGCTGGTTCTATCTATTACTGTCTTTAATTTTGTTTGGAAGAAAATGTTTGCGATATGTAAATCAGCGACACACGATGCTATTAAAAAAAAAATAATGACAAAGAACTCTACTTGTTTCAGTTGACAGCATGAGTTGTGTTTTACTAATCAGATATTTGTATCTTAAAATAAAATAGCTCGACTGCTTTTGTTTAAGCTGTTTCAGAATAAGCTACAAAGGTTGTATAACATAAGGTTAGTTTTATAATATGAAACATCAAAAAAATCGTGAGTAATTTCAAATGGCGCAATACACTCTTTCTGGTTTAAAAAAAAATAGGTTTCGTTGATTACCGCTCGTTCGAGCACCAAACATATATATGAGGAGCAAACATTCAAATAGTGAATTTGAATCGTTCAAACTATGTATATTCTCACAGATTTTATCGTTAGTGACACCAGGGTCGTTAGTGAAAAAATCTGTGCGAATGTACATAGTTTGAACAATTCAAATTTAATATTAAAATTCCACCAAGCACCTTCAGTCGGAATCTTAAATTATTCAAATAGTGATTTATCACAAATTTTAATGCTGTTTGATATCATTTCTGATACTCCATGTATCACACTTGTAGTGATATCCTAAATATTTCATCATAAAAATAAAAAAGATTATAATATGATTAAACATGAAGATTATAATATGATTAAACATATTATCTACATTACTTTTCAAGCGAACAGTTTATGCAGTTTTTCAATCATAAAGAAAGGATTTGAGCTGTAAAAAATATCTATTTTAATTATTGGATAATTCTTTTTATAATAATTTTACTTATATTTGCTTTATTTTAACGACAATACCCAAGTAAATGCTTGTAGTATGAGAGTTTAGTTATCTCTTGACAGAAATATACTTCCCAAAAAAGTTGCTACAATTCTCCTCTGGTGAAAGCGAGTTTTTGCTTGTCGATAATGCAAAAAGCGACAATAGTCGTGACTCTGAAGACCAGCTGCATTAACTGCATGTTTTCCGCGGCAGTACATTAATACAGTGCAACAAAAAGTGAATGCTAATTGTGTATTTTTCCATGTCGTAACTGTCACATTAGTTATTAGTTATTCTATTAGCAAATGGAGTCAGTCACAGGAAATATCCAACAGCATTATCTTGTCAAACAGCTTCTAAGTACATCAAATAACATAGCCATAAAAGATCACATCACGTTGGCGGGTCTTGCAATAATTGTTCCAAAATAGGTAATGACCATATTACGTTACAATTATCTACGAATCGTAATATAAGTGATCAGTGTTTGAAATTATACATTTCATGGATATCATTACTAACTAACAATTTATACATATTTAAATTAGTAAAACACGTGTTTTTAATAAATTTACAACTAAGTAAGGTATTCTTCAGGAATGGTTTTCCTTATCGCGAGCATAGTCAATTCGTAATATAAAAATGTGGATTTAGTACGATAAAATTGTGATACTTTTCGAGAAGTGGTAGTTTACATAGGTTTATGATATTACATAGGTTAAATAAAGTAATTGACTGTAAGTTAACCTCTCTACTGCGTTTGTATGAAAGCTAAAGAAGGATGGAGTTTAGCAAATACTAATTGTTGTGAGCTGCTCACAATGTATAATAATTTTCGATGCTATTTTTTTTTTTAGTTAAAAGTTAACTTTTCAAATTAGTACGATCACGCATTTGCCATGGGAAGCATTACATAAAAAATACAGAATATATTTTTTTTCGGTAGAATACGATTAATAACACACAGATAATTTTTATATTGCGCTTGCTTGCCATACACGCTTACTGTGATAATCGTCTTTATTAATTTATTGTAAACATATTAATAAAAAATGTATTCTTCGTTATGTAACATTATTCTTCAAAGTTTTTCTTCATTGACGATCAAATATCAAATAAAGCGTTCTATCACATCATTTGTTTGGGGTTTGACTAAAAGAGAGTCAACAGAACTATGCTAAAATACAGGGGCAAAATAACGTTTGTAAAAACATGTTAAGTTTAATGCAGGGCTGTGGAGTCGGATTCGTTAAAAATGAGCGGCTCGAATTTTTTCGTGTGATGTGTATTCAAACAAAATAGTCCAAAGTATTGACATTGCATGCTTGGCTGACTAAAGATGATCTGATTTAATATATATATATATACATAAGATAAACTGAAATTATTAAAAAAAAATCGGAGTCGGAATCGTCTTTTTTTACACGACTCTACAGCTCTGGTTTAATGTGTGACACATGCTTTACGCCTTTGAAATGCATTTCTGACATTTACTTATACTTTTAGTCAAATGTCGTATAATAAACAATACATTTTTTTTTAATTTTCAGTTATCAATCAAAACTGTAAATATTTTAGCTTCGATATACAATATAAATATTTGTTTCGACAAATACTGATTCATCCATAAAACGAAGGCCGTTATTTTAAAAAATAAATATGGCATTTTTATATTCTTAAAATAAAGTTAAATATTAAAATATAGGAAAAACAATAATATCGAAAACTAAAACAGTGGATAAAAGTTCATGAGTCACGCAGTGCCATCTCTCAAACTGTGCCAATAACTGAGGAAAATATTCTAGAACAAATTTTCACCGACAGGTGTCTCAAATTCGTTTATTATACCTCACTCAAAAGAATAGTGCGTTATTTAGATAAAAATCTAATTTTTTTTTTCACGTTATAAAATTATTTTGTAGATCAGGCATGCGTATATTTCATAATTTCCCTTTGGCCCAAAAACATGAAAAAAAAACGTTTTTTGTGTCTCCTGTAAAATTTGTTGTGTTGGTTTTTTTCTCTTTCCACATTCGATATTTTTTTGATTGATAGTGACAATTCAGTCACTCTTGAAGTGAGCTTTAATGTATATGATTATATTATGCTAATTGGCAACATGTCTTCTCATTATCGACTTCTTTAACGTGTTCTGTATAGTATTTATTTTACTTTGTAAATATATGGTATAATGTTCGCTAAGAATAATTTTTATTACAAAATTATTCAGTAGTTACTTTCAACAACAACAAAAGTTACAGTCAATTGAAAAGAAATACTTTATTTTTAAGATAGTCATACAGGTTCATATTTATATACATATAGGATTTCGTCCTTTTCGTTTGTTGGGTAAAAGTTTTAAATTCTTGAATTTACAATATATAATAATATATTTTTTTGAAATCACTGTTTAAATTTGTATCCAATCTTATGATAATTTAATCTATTTTCGCCCACTTGTATCCATCACGAAATCTATAATCTAATAAATTACTTTAAGATTTCGACTGAAGGTGCTTGGTGGAATTTCAATACTAAATTTGAATCGTTCAAATTATGTACACTCCCACAGATTTTGTTACTAACGACCCGGGTTTCGCCTTTCGGCATCTTCAGGCGTTCAAGTGCACGGATGAACTTCAATTGACAGTCAGTTCAAGTTCATCCGTGCACTTGAACGCCTGAAGATGCCGATAGGCAAAACCCGGGTCGTTAGTGAAAAAATCTGTGGGAGTGTACATAATTTGAACAACGATTCAAATCTAATAAATTACTTTTTCCTATCCCCTATCCTTTTATATTCTCTGAAAACAGATTAACACGATCGGTTGAAATACTTATTACTAGGGTATGATAAAATAAACAATCAGTTGATATTCATTAGATAAGGGCTTCAATGAATTATTTTTTTCATTCAAAGCCCTCGCTTGAGAACATCTTATCTATCACTCAGTTAATGGAATGGGATATTAATAATTTATCTATATTTGCATTTAAAAGCCTACTTTGCAAGCTCTAACTGTCAAAGTTTCAGGAGGCAAATGTAAGTCAGGGGAAAAAAGTGAAACAGTACTAGCTTAATCACAGCTTTATTTTTATGGATCAAAAACGAATAATGTTATTCATACAAATCTTTGACTAAAGTTAATTATTGTGAATTTTCTAGTTCTCCACTTTCACAGAAACCACGTCAAAAAAATATTTCTTTGTGAAATTGTATCCGTATACTGTCAAAAATACGGCAGTGCTATAGAATCATAATACGCTTACTTCAGATTCGGTCCACTGAGCACTTTGTTATAAATTATTATTGGACATGGCTATGTTATATATCTATGGGAGCACTTAAATTGGTCGTAATTTGGACAATTCAACTGTATAATCAAGGCCTTTACCTATCTACATAATTTAAATCAGCAATCTACATAAAATATAATTATATTAATATATTTGTATTTATTTTGCCTACATATTTATTTATATTTAATGACACGCCACGATACAGGTATTCAAGCAATCATTACTATTAGTACACATATAATCTCCATATTTATGGTCAATTATTTTTTCAATAACTTCATGTAGCTTAAACCAGTTTTAATCAAAACAAAGCAATTTTCATTAGTTTGAAATGATATTGTATGTAAACTGTACCAAAATAATATAATAAAGAATTGTATGCATAAATCCTTATTGAATTCAAACACTTTTGTTAGATCCAAGGTAAACAAAAAATATTTTCAAGCAAACGCATTGAAAGGTTGAATTATTACCACCAAACAAAATACACAAATTTCTACGCTATTTCTTTATCTGTCGATGGTGAAAAAGAATATTTTTGCTGAAAACCATCACAACCAAATTTGACTTATTTGGCACAAATATAATATTATAATTAGCCAAATAAGTTTTTTTCGTAATGTCTGTAACCGTATATTCACAGTATAAAGCAAAACACAGTCATAACTATTTCATTCCTCTAAAAAATCAAGTTCCTGTAAATTGAGGGAGATTTGTACACATTTCAATTTTGAGTTTGTCGGTCGATTTACCAATGATAACTTCAGAAAAGCGTGAAAATTAAATAAGGAAGTAAAAATATTCGTCACCGATTTAAGCCATTCGTATGTATAGATCGATGAAGCTCTTTTTATTCATTATTATTTAATACAGTTTTCAAAATGAACGGAAGACGGTTTATTTGCGAAGAAATAATTTAAAGAAAAGATAAAAATACGCCACTGTCTAAGCACCACACTGGCGGCCCACCCACTTAAGCATTAAGTAGTTAGGGGATATTAAAACAGGAAATTTCTTAATCTATCGCTCAAATTTTAGTTTTATATGTTTTATCAATCACACGAATATTCGAAAAAGCATTTATTAATTTTTACAATTAATAAATATCAATTAATATATCTTAAATATGTTTTTGAGTGTTTCTTTACAAAGTTTTCAGCTTTAAGAATCTTTTAGCAAAACAGTTTTTATTTGTCTGACGTGCAGCAAATACAGAGACTAATATAGAGACGTAGTTTGTACCCAATTTTGAAAAAATCTTACCCATGAAACTTAGAACCCACTTCACAAATATTTTCTTATTGAAGTAGAAAAAAATACACTATTCACTCACTCATACTCAATCCATACACAAAACCGAAATCATTCAAAATGCTCACAAACTGAGAAAAATATAAATTGTAGAACATGTGCTAAAAAAATGTTTTTTCATTATACCTATCTAATATTATTGCCTTCCAAGAGTAAGCAACAGTTAATAATGGTATGTTAAGATAATCATCAAAGATGTTTAGTGTTTTATTTGCTCATCTTTAATTAAAATCTTAAGCAAACTTGTGCTAAATAATAAACTTTACAATACGTTTATAAATCTTGATGTTTTCAATGTTGCCGTTGCAAATAATTTATAAGTAATCTCCTCTCAGAAATATTATTTATAGTGTATTTGAATTTGTAATATTTCTAAATCGTTCAGAGACTTCGCTCCCAAGGTAAGTTATTTTTTTATACGTAAATGATATTATTACACCGCTTTATGGCATATCATAAAATTGCTGTGTCTCGTAAAAGAATAATTATTTGTAATAATTATATGTGTTTTCCTCATTATTTAATGTCTATCGACTCTTTTCCAAATGACGACACTATGTTATTTGTTGCTATTTGAATCATCGATTGGACAGACATTACTAGTTTGATAAATTGATGTTTTCATTTATTATGTAAGAAAATCATCTCAACCAATCATAGACCAATATATTGACCTTAATTAATTTTATATTATCATTGACGTGTTCGCATTCATTTTAGGGAAATCAATAATATTATCAACACTCAGTTAAAATTGATCGATTTTTAATTGGTTTTTTCATTTGTCACATATTTTTAATTTAATATTATTTATTTTCAGAAAAATACTAGCTAGTGTGATAACTGTGTCGTATTCTAACAATTATTTGCATTTTAAAGATACTTACATATTTTTGTTAAATATGCATTTTATCAAATGTTTTTCTACGACTTAAATGATACAGATAAAGTAAAAAATATCAACGTATTTAGTTCTAAAATTGTAGAACTAAATACGTTGATATTTTTTACCTTATTACAATAAAGTTTTACCAAGTCAATGCCAATTCAATCAATTTAATAATATACGTAGTGAAAGATCCACATATTGAAAGAATACGTTAAATATATCGAATGTGGAAAGGAAAAAGAACATAACTCACACATTTTACAGGAGGCGCAAAAAACGTGTTTTGATGATTTTGGGCCATATGCAAATTATGAATTATGTATACACAACCTTGAAGTTCACAGAGACTTCTAAACTGGTATTTAATTGACATAATCTAATATTAATTAAAGAAATTGTCTAAGAAAAAACCTTTATTTCAGTATATTTTCTTGGTTTTAATTTTTTACAAGGTCATCTTTTTCAAATTTTAAAGCTAAATTTAGATACTAATTTGGCATTTGTAGCTTGCATCGTTTTGATAAAACGTGTGTCAAGTTTTATTTGTACATTGTGATTATCGAAAAAAGCCTGTTTTGAAAAAAACTGTTGGTTACCTCCTTTTTCCTTTCCACATTCAATATAAAATTCATGTTATTTTATGTAGATACAAGACTTAATATAATTTAAAACAATAGCTTTAACTAATTATTATTTGTTTAAAGTAATTTTGTTTCTCTTTTTTATAGAACATGTACTCAAAATAATGATATATTGCACTTTACACAGCGAAAATTTACCTAAAAAAAACTAAGTTTGTTCGAATAAATGCTCAAAAGAGAAATCGACTGCATAGCTTGTATTTTGTAAACTTTTCTGACGAATATGAATTTATCTTGGCAGTTTTTGTGTTTCTATTTGTGAAAAATAGTTGACAGTATAAAGCAATGAATAAATAAAATAGATTAAATCAGTTAAGTGGATACTATCGATTCAAAAACGTAACTAGAGTACGTCTTTTTATTATATTTTAACAGTAATTGCTCTTCCTATATTGAAACATTTTAATTTACAGTCAATTTTCGTGCTCAACTAGTCTGAAATCAATCGAGCTGAGAGATTTTGCGTGTTATGTAAATATTCATCATTTGTTTGAATCGTGAATCGACAGACAATAAATATCATCCAAGTAATAAATATTTTATTTAAATATTTTTTTAATACTTTGAATCCATATCTTATCTGGTATACTACTTTTTCCATATTCTTTTTAATTAAACTTTAATTGTGATTTAGTTAGCTTAGTCGTTGGCTTAGACCACAAAATTGACGGATTCAAATCCCAGTACGAATAGATTGATAGATTGATTTATAGATTTCTTTTCAAAGGCACAGATGTATGTGATATCTTTGATTCCCCCCTTCCACCCATCCCATCATCATATGGTATCCCTACTCTCTAAAAGTAACAAACAGTTTTCGTAGAAACTTCTCTGTTGAGATAAACTCTAATAGAAGTCCATATGCTCCACATTGGAAGCGGACATGGTAAAAAACAGATAATCCCTTTTTTATATTAGCTTTAAGAGGTGAAGTGATCCAAGTAATATATTAAGAAATAATAAGTTAGACGTTATAAAATTCTACATGTCTTAAAGTTACTTAATATTAAAGTGAGCTTAATACATACTCATTGAAATAGTATTTCTTTCCTAAATTTAAAATATACAATACATGTACAATAACAGTGGGTATAGGTGTGATTGTACTCAAAAGTTCATTAGATTTTTTTTTTAATTTTACTACTTCTATTACTTCACTTCATGTTGTAATTTTTTTTTTATAGAACGAACAAATAAACTTATCATTCATATAAAATAAAATAATTCGTGGCTGATATCTAAAATATCTACGGCATCTGAAAAAAATATTGTTAACTTCGAGTCAAGCATGGCATTGAAAAATAGTAGATAAGTTTACTTACGACAGGCTCTTATGTTCGCCATCTTTTCTTCTGGCTGAAGACTTCTCAGCCAACAGATTCTGATGCTGACACTGATTCACTTCAGAGACACTTTTTTTTTAAAATAAAACCACCACAAAAACTCAGCACTTATATGTATTTCTTTTGAAATGTCCACAGTCCGAAATCGCTGTAATTTTGCAAACCGCTCTGCAACAAAAACTTTATGTCAATATTATGTTTTTTATTTCATATGTGGCGTATTAAAATTTTATTAATCACGTGAAATAACAATTTCGGTAATTTTTGTAATAGCTCTGTAGTTTGGAAAATATTTTATACCTAATGATAATGATGATTATAGTATAAAATGTTTTGTTGAAATATTTATCATAATAACGTCAAAATGCAATATTTAAGAACATTATTTGTATTGCAAAATTGTACTTTTAAATACTTTATGTTTCATGAATGATGTTTGCACATTCATATATTATTTTTGACCATTTATTGAACACATGCTTTTTCGTAATTGTTGACATACTAATTTATAATAATAATAAGAGAATTACGTTCTTAAGATTTAAAAAAAAAACAATTATGATACCCAGCACCAAACCTTAAGTTTATTGGTCAAACAAATCTTTGGCAAAAAGACAATAATCATGTGTATTTTATTTTACAAACTACAAGTAAAAACTACAGCGAGATTGTTGCTTTACCCTTGCATCATAAACAAACAACAATTGATAATGTGATTTTGGTTTTGTGAATTTTAAAATAAAAATCATCGTACTATTACGTTAGTTATAAAAATAAACAGAAAAAAATGTTTCTTACAACGTTTAATTGTTAACGTTTATTTTGGCAGATCATATCTCACAATCACACTTAACACCAGCATCGCCATTCCAAACATCCCTGCAGAACAAATTCTAACAAACACCAACATTGCTCAAGATGGAAAGAATAAGGGGCCATCCCCAAGTTTTTGAAAACAAATGAAAGACACACATATTACATAATTGTTTGCAGTGGTGGATTATCTCATAAGCGCACGAGGCGCGCGCATGGGGCCTCGAAACTCAAGAGGCTTCAAAATAGAATTTGTTTTATACAACCCATATAATATTTCAAATTTAGTTGATGTAATTTAAAAACAGGACCTCCAAAGTGCTTGTTTGTTTTTTTTATATTTAAGGACATATTATTAGTTTACTAGTGGCCGTTTAGTCGGGTAATAAAAACTTAAAATAAAGGATACCTTCTATCACCAAATAAACCACTTTTAGGTATGTATGACAATACACAACATAGACACCACCTTAATCTCTACGAATCGTTACACTATAAATACTATGACTGTCTCAAACAAACTAAAACCGTTTATTTCAAGATTGATCCAGCGGTCTAACACTGGCGTAAAACTAAGTTAGGTTTGATAGAAGGTGGTGTACAGTTTGGCAATATCGGCTTAGTGTATAAATATTATGGTTTAATTTAAGGTCAAAACAATTTGATATAAAATGCAAATTAATTTGAAATCTGTCACGGTAATGAACAGAGAAATTTCTTATTTCACTGTATATAATTTAAGTGGTTAATGAATTGGCAATATTCTCAATATCATGACTAATTCAACATGTAAAATTTAAACAAACAATCCCTTTCGCTTAAAATTACTTGGTATTGTATCCTTCAAATTTATCAGTACATAACGTATTACAACACCCAGTAATAATTAAAGTAATGAATATTCGTGAACAAGCTAATTTTCAATTGCTTATATTTGGTGGCGTGTGTATATTAACGAATTTAGAGAAATATACATTATTAGTATAGTATTTTTTCGGCTTTTACGTAGCCATAATGAGAATCGCTCAATTCTTGAAAATGTCAACTATTACTATCTTGATCATTGTTGAATACCTGTGCACATGAATTATTTATTATTTCAAAATGTAGAATCAGTCAATGCAGATGGCGCTGGAAAGAGCTTTAAATATTGTTACGCTGTTTTTTCGGATGTTAACATATTCCGCGTGGACGTGAGCGAGTTTTTTATGTTCTGTATTAATAATAGATTTGATTATAATTTCTACGTTTGACTTCTTTGCCAATTTTAAATGATTATTAAGGTTATAATATGAATTCTATGTAATGTATTTTATTTAATAATTTTTTTTTTTTGTGTTTTCAATGGATTCGGCGGTAACTTTGTGGAAGTTTATTTTGAATTTCAAATTAAATTTGACAATTTTTTATTCTTCTACATGTTGTGTTACAAAATTTGATTTTATATTTCAATTTATTTATTTTTAATATCAACGGTAATAATATTTCAAAACTGATTGTTATTATTATCACATCGGGTCTTACTTTTCACAGCCACTTTGACAACATCATTAGGTACTAAAGCCTAAAAACTGTGCTAAGTTTCATCCAAACTATAACACTTACCTACTGTATAATAATGCTTTTAATAAGCATAGGTACACCGTTTAAAATACGTATTACAGTTCTTTCGTTTTGTATTACGGTTCATAAATTCACGCGTTACAAGGTTTTCTACTTTTCTGAACACGAATAAATTTTTAATTTATTTAATATGTTAAACAGTAAACATTTGGATGAACTTGACTTTAATTCTGTACGCCAGTGGCAATCTGGGACTCGGGGGTACTGAACATTAATAAAATTTCTTCCACGTAGATCATATTTTTAATATTTTCTAACTGTTAATCGTTTATTACAACTATAACCCAATTCAATTTTTTGCACGGAGATACGTTACATGCGAAAAAGTTGTGTAAAAAGATGAAGTGTTAATAAAGAAATTAAAGATACATTCTATTACACTGGACCGTGCAATTTCGAAACCACGTAAAAAACCGTGTAAAAAGAGAAATAAGTGTATTATATAAGCATTAAAACATCGTGTCAAATATCTAAATATATATAAAAAAAATTATATCGAGGTAAACAGTGTAGTAGAACTGTATATATCCCTGGCTTGATAAATTAAAGCCAACAATGAAGGCATTGGTCACTTATGACTCATGGCATATTGTGCTTTAAAAATCACTTGATTGATATGTGCTTTTATTAAAAAAGTGTTATTTTTTTATATTAACACTCCCATTACGGTGCAAAAATACTTTTCTGCTCTTTGGGAACCAAGAGAAAACACGTATTTTTAACACCGTAGGGGAAGTGTTAATAAGTATATTTTATATTACATATTGTTTTTATATTAAACTTAAAATTTAAAGAAATTACCGTTCGACAATTTATCCAGGGTGCCCATCTTAAAATAAAAAAACATTATAACCACTGATTTACAATATAAAATGTACAAGACGAAATTGGTGCAATTGAAAATTGAAAATAAATATTCAAATAACCTCAATTTAATTATTTGATTATGTACATTTTTTATCAATATATATTAAAATAAATACCTTGAGAACAGCTCAATTTCCGGGTATGCTTTAATACATATATAATATTATATGATTGAATAATATATTAAGAATGTTTAAATTTTAAATGAAAACTCATTGCGTTGTTTTAATTGTAATGCGGTACATTATGGATAGTTAAATATTTTAATTGGACAATACTATTTCAAAGGCAAATTGAATCGCAATAAACTAAGCGTCGTGAGATATATTTACATACAAGTTACGTTGAAAACGGCGATGTTTCTAGAACAAAGAAATAATTCTTATGATAACAGTTTTATACAAGATAAATTTTTTGTTATTATATGATATAAATTTACTAAACATAAAGATCAATATATTTTCCGTTTAAATTTTATTTAATTAATTTTAATCAGATGGTGATCATATTATAATATAATATGCTAGCCGATGTGGTCTAATAACTGCAAGCGCCATGAGAATTTATTTAGCACAGTAATACGTAAACTATATATAACGAAATCTCGTAATAATTTCCAACAAGAGGCAGCTGTAGAAAATACAAAGTAGCAATACGAGGTTGAAGGGTTTCCTCAAAAATAAATCGTACCCTAACAGTAAGTTGTCGTCTGAATGCTACAGTGATATATCTCATGTGTTTTTTTTATATCAAATTTATGGAGCTTCAAGTACCAGGACGCGCCAGTCTCCTTCATCGATAAAGATTTTGAAAACTTTTAAATTGCATCCCCTTACCGTCGTTTGCAGACGGAAGGGCGCGATCACTACAGAGATAAGAAGTTCACGGGAACTCCATATGCATTATTTTGCAAATCACTCATGTGTTAGAGTTTCTGAAAACAATCATAACGTTAAATGAATTGTAAAATGCGTATTTGGTTTCAAACCAGTGACGTAGGCACCTTATATCAGATTCTTGAAAAGCATGAAGGCCTATTGAAAAGAGGGCCCAATTTATACATATTCAATACAACAAATTGCGTAGGGGACTTGCGTAACGTGGTTGTATTTTTTGCATCTACATTATTTTTTATTTGTAATCAGGGCCAGATTTACTTAAATGCTAATAAATATAAAGTCTTGGACCTCAAAATTTTCGGGGCCTCCAGTCGATTTTTAAATGAGTTTCCCATTTTTAAATTCACCTTTTCCATTTTAATTTACTTGGAGATACTCACAAAAAATAAAAAAATAACCATGTTTTCTTGGACCAAATTAAATTCGATACACTTTTTTAATTTGTTTAAAGGAAAAATGGTTATTATTTCAATAAATCATTATTTTATGTCGGTATTTTAGTGAGTATTTCTTTAAAAATAGTATTTAATTTCAATGCTGGTTATTTTGTTCCTACATATTACTAATATAATATTTTACCCGTACTCATGTCATTGACAGATTTTTAAAATTTACTGTTGAAAAATCAGATTTATAGACCTTAAAAAATAATCAAAACATCTTAAGAATTAATATTTTTTATTCAAATTCTTTTAAGCCGATATGAATAATAAATTCTGTAAAAAAATTATCGTGTATTAAATTCAATTAATTTTACAATAAATTTAATCAAAATTTAGCATTGACGTACTAACTAGGCATATATATTTCAAAATTTATTTGTTGTAATTTTGCTCGGTTGTAAAAAAATATTTGTATGGTTGTAAAACTAAATAAAATGAAATTAAAAATAGCAAGTGTCCATGAAATGGTTTATGTTACGCTATTATTTGGTGTTGTAGTCCATCGTTGAAATGCACGTAATTTAAATTATAAGAAGCATACAATCATCATTGTTTAAGGCAAGCGAGTTGACTCTCTAACGCCCACTATGTATGCAAACACTTATTTTTAAGTTCAGGTAAAATTTCAAGCGTCCAAAAGATTTACACTGTATATACATATAATACTTAAATGTATATACTTTATTTGAATTGTTTGGATATTATACTTTTCCATGAGTTTTGTCGCTAACGACCCTTAACTTCAAATTCAAAAATTTAAACAATTCAAATTTGATTTCGAAGTTCCATCAAGCACCTTCAGTCGAAATTCTAAATGACTTATATATATTAAAAAAAACAAATCTTTTTTAACTATGCTCTTGATTTCACGTGGAATATACAATAATACCTATACATTCATTCCTGCGTAATAGTTTGCTTAAACAATGTCTGCTTTGGTGCAAAAAACTGAGTTTTAGTGACTCCTAATAAATCGTTTCAACGTTTTTTACACTTCCATGAGTGATGTCAATATAGACCTACTTTTCGCATTTCAGAAAATTCAGGTATTCTAGTGCAGGGATAAAATCGAACTTAAAAAATAAAAAAAAAATGATTCCCTTTAGAGGAGTATGGAAGTACATGTACGTCGGCGCTATTTTTCTGTAAATGAGTATGATAGTAGTACACAGGAGTGTCTGTCTGTAAGCATATATATGCTCTAAGTATGAATTACATATTATATTCATTGGGAAAAAGTCACAAAATTGTCATGTTAAGAAAAGGCAGTATATTAAAGTAAGGTATGTATAAATCTATTCACCCCTCTAAAGGTTAAGACCTTCACTCAATCTCTATTTTGAAAGAGAGAGAGAGAAAGAGTAGATGTATGAGATTAGCACGCTGATTTCTCCTCTTACTATATTAATTCAAGTAAGTAGAATTTGGGTGTGAAGATATGACCTGAGCATGTGAAGACACTAAATAACCCCTAGTTTCCGTAGAATTTAGTACCGATTAGATGCTCTTCCAGGGCTATACATGATAAAATATTGAATGTTCACAATTTCGTTTATAATTGCATAGAGAATAGTCATAATTGCAGCTATAACGTAAGACAATGTTGGTTAAGAATTGATTACTATTTTCTTATATATTGGCTATTCTTAAATCATTTCAACATATCCCGTTTATAGTTGTTGCAACAATGCAATGCAATGCAACTGCAAGACAGTAAATTCTCAGTTAAAATGTATAATTGGTTAACATATACATATAGTTAACATATAGTGTCATCTGCAAATTTTAATCATGGAGTTTATATAAAATATATGATAGTTTTTTTATGTTTTTTTCTCGCTTACTTACTACATGTAAATTAATTTTCAATCTACAATTTAATTCGGTTGGTTCAATCGTTTTAAATAAAAATATTACAATAAGACATCACAAACATCGATGCATTCAAACAGAAATTTATAAATCAATTGAAAAATCAATTTATAAAACAGTCTACTGTAATTGACATTGGTAACCGAAGCTATTGGTTCACGCGGGAGCCTAAACTTTACTTTGATGATAAAATATTGATGACACTACACCGACCGGCTGTGATTATATATCTAAGTCATCCGATTAAATGCATTTATGTGTTACCTAATAAGTAATATATTATTAACTCAGCCAAGTCAACGAGTAAAAATACAATAATTGGTCACGCTGTTGCAGCTAGGTGCGTGCAAAATAAAAGGAATTTTTGTACTAACTTCTTTTATTGCAACGCCCGCTTTGTTTCAATTTAAAATTTATATTATTACTTTTTAAGAAATTTTTCACAACAATTTTACACTGGCGGTATTTAGGGTGCTGAGCTAATATCTCTATTTTTAGAGCAGCTATTTATTTTGATCAATTGTTTTATCGTAAGATTGGTTCGATAATTATTCTAAATAATCTAATAAGGCAAATTACCGGGCTTAAAAAAAATGCGGTGTCATATGGAGAGAAAGTAGACTTCAACTCAAAGAAGCTTTTTGTTTTTCTTGAGTGATTAATTTTCTGCAAGCTACCAAGATCTGGTAATTTGCTCCTCAGACACTCCCAGTCATGAAAAAAAAACTATTACGCCACTGGATATAGCCTTATAAAATTAATTGATTGGAAAGGAGTGGTGGGTGGAGGTGGGTAAGTTATTTTTAAAATACTCAGTGAAACATCAAACATATCAAATTCCATTTTTTATTAAAAAAATATCGAAATTATATATCAGACCTTTTAACGGTTCACGTACATAGTACATACTAACCAATGGTTGATGAAACCGTATACAACTTACTGGCAGTTTATATAATTATTATATTGCAGACAACTTATATAATTATAATTCTAGCCACAAATTTGATTTAGACACTGTCGAAATAAAAACATTTATATTTTTTCTTTTCAGTACGGTGATTCATTTTGGTCAAATTTTTTTCATTCTCATTTTGATATCACGAATTAAACTGGGTCAGCGCAAATTATATTTATTATCGCGACTGACAAAACTTGTTTAAATATTAAATAAACTTAAATTCAGTTTTAGCACACATTAGAAGGTAAACTTATAAACGTGGATGACAAATGAATGTTTAATATAATATAATAATTTCATACAGTGTGGCTTATTTAAATACCAAAGGTTAGGTATATTCAATAATGCACTCAGAGAAATTCATAATATTCATATCGACTATGGAAAGGAAAAAGTACGTAACCCACAGTTTTTTTTTCCAAAATAACTTTTTTTCGATAATCATAATGTATCACAAACTAGATACACGTTATATCAAAAGGATGACGTTGTAAAAAATTAAAACCAAGAAAAAAGACTGAAATAAAGGTTTTCCTAGACAATTTCTTTAATTAATATTAGATTATATCAATTAAACACCAGTTTAGAAATCTCCGTGCACTTTAAGGTTGTGTGTATTTCATAATTTGAATATGGCCCAAAACCATCAAAACACGTTTTTGTGCTTCCTGTAAAATTTTCTATGTGTGGGTTACGTCGTTTTTTCTTTCCAAAACCGATATGTAAAAGAAACGGGATTTTTGCAAGTATAAAAGATAAATATACAATGGGTTGTCTTTAAAACAGAGCTTTATATTGAGATTCTTTATATCAAAATCGATCAATTCATCTCAGATTATGAATTTCAACACAAATTTTCACATTGAACTTAACTTTGTTTAGAGACGAGAGTCAATTTAATAAAAAAAATCAAATAACACGGAGTGAACTTGTCACGTATTTTCAGTATTTTTAACAAAAATGGATATAAAAAAATGCAAAGATGTAACAAATTTATAATATTGGTAACATTAACAACACAGGACTTTTTTCTCCTATCTGGCATTTATCGTTTTGTTAAACTAGTTCTTTCAAAAACGGTAGATCGATTATGTACTGTTTTTCTATACATTCAACTCTTTTTTATACGATTTTGAAATAACACGGTCCACTAAAAAGAACAAATAATATTTATTTTTACACGAACAGTTTTTCTAACGCGATTGATTCTCAGATACAAAAAAAACACAAGCGGATAACGGATTTCCTAAAAACAAGAAAACATCAACACAATGCAGTTATAACAAACAACGGCTGCTTTCGATCTTAACACATAATACGTGTCAGACATTTCTTGCAATGATAGTGATTTATGTCCAGTCGCTCATAAAAGTTCTCGTATATAATCAAACAGCGATGAAAAGTATTATTTTTTCTTAAATAAAATACATATTATTATGAATCATATTACTCCTATATTTGGAAGAGAGAGGCTTAGCGACTGACTAACAAACAGTTATCGTAAAAAAATATCTTTGAGACACCTCCATTAGGAGGCCATATGCTCCACATTGAGAGCGGACATGGATAAAAAAATGAATCATATTTTGTGTAATTTACTTATTGTGTCTTCATTATTAACTTTTTATAAACGATTTTCCATACCACAATGTTATTCTTTTTTCGCGTAACACGGTTTTTTTTTAATTCAGGAAATCAATCTTCAACGTATTTATCGTGAAAAAAAAATAGTTGAGTATATTTTACTAACAAGAGACTTTAAAAAAACTATTTGTTTGTATACAGTCATTTTTTCTGGAATTTAACATTCTAAAAACATGTTTTTACAGTAATCGTTACGTTAAGAAACACTCGAAATAAAAAGTATGAATGAAATTAAAAACAATACAATCCAAGGTTAAACAGTATACGTAAGACAAATCGTTCTCTTTGTGCACTTGCTTATCTAGAAACATATTCATTATCAGAGTCTACATCATATTTTTATTCACTAAAGAATCATGCAGAATGAATTGCTACAGCAAGTGGATCGATGCAGTCGCGTTTAAGTTGCAGTATTGCAAATCATATTTTCTAACCGAACCTGTCTTTCCTATCTAGTGATACTAATATTATTACATTAGCTTTAGTTATTATTATTATTATTTAATAATGAGTTAATTTCAAAGTGAGTAACTTTTTCCGCATTCGACTCAGCACCGCGGCCCACGCCAAGTCGTGTCATTTCTCAACAGTGCACTTTTTCACAACGAATAGCGCGGAGGCAGTTCAGCTTTGACCGATTACCTTTTTTACAATAAATAATTCATACATCACTTCCTGTAAACATAATAAAATCGGTAAATTATAAATCAAGACTGCTCGTCATAAATTTAATCCACGTTAGAAACAAATTGAAGGTACATGAAAAGTATTTATTTACAATACGCAACTCTTACAAAATTATTTGGTTTTAAAAACAATTTACAGTCGAACTCGGTTATTACGATCACAGAAATAGCGAGATCTTGGATGTAATGAGGAAAAATTCGTTGAAATTTTAGTTAACGGTTTTCTATTATTTAGTTAGTTTAGTTAACGATTTTATATTAGATATTGCTCTGAGTCTAGTCTGAGTCTAGTCTCAAAATCTGAACCTTTTAACTTAACATTAAGTCAACGCTATTACTGTCGTATTAGATATAATGAAGTTCTTCCCGACACAAACCATCAACACCTCTTTGAAACCATAAACTAATATCAAGGTCTGATTGCTCAGTTTTATCAAACGATCGGAATTTTTTATTTCTATAAAATATCGCTTCTGTAAACATAAGTAATTTATAAAGTTACTCAGTCAAAAAACGTCAGATCATATCACAACTCCAAGTCAATAATTCAAAAAGCACACAATTATTTGCTATTTATCGAAAATGAATTGTGTACAGTCTACGAACGTGAGGCTGAAAGAACATGGCAGTTCTATTCTTGGGCCAATTGTTAATCCTGTACTAAATGTGCTTAAACAATAAATAAGAATCAATTTGATATTCTAAAATATTTTCGATCTGTATTGCTTTATTTTTCTTTATAAAATGTGTTAGTTTTACTTAATCGAATTCTACTTGAGACAACCATAATCTAATAAAATCACTTTTATCCGCTCAATCGCTCGACCTTTAAAAAGGTAATCAAACTGTGCCTTTTTTGTTGAAAAATAATCGGCAAAAATGTAAACGTGGTTTTTTTCACTTTCATTTTTATACTCCTAACCATTTTATGACCACAATTCAAGCTCCACTCTGCACGGAGATCAAGTGGAGAGGTGTTTTTTTATAAGTTTTAAACATTCTCCGACACAAAAAGAATTGCATTTATTTTTCGAACACTATCTGTAAAGTCAGAATTAAATTTCGAGATATCTAATTCGAAATCAATTAATTAAAATGTTCAATTTAATATCAAACTTATTGCATAGACAATTTTGAAACATTACCTTTTTAGTAAATAAATGTTGAAACTTTATATTTTTCAACTTTTTTTATTTTTTTAATCTATGCCCGCTCCCAATGTGGAGCATATGGCCTCCCAATGGAGGTATCTCAACAGAAGTTTTTCTACGAGAACTGTTTGTTACTCATTCGCTCAACCTCACTTTTTTTCAAAGTGAGTAGTAGGGACATAATGATAAGGCTAGAACAGGACTAGTGGTTAACTAATCGCTACTGCTACAGCCAGTTAGTAAAGGATCAGAAGGATGGTAGGAAAAGAAATAATGTGAATTGACATTACAAACACCCAGTCTTTGGTGACAACTTTGAATTGAATAATTCTCAAATTCTCTGTGATTTTACCGGAAATCGAACCCAGACGGCGTGATCGGTAAAGCAAGCTCTAACTAACTGGGCCCAAACGCCCAAATGCTGTACCCGGTTTTCGGGTATTTTTTCACAAACTAACCGGATAATTATTCTAAAATATTGACATATAATTGAAAATTGTAATATACGAGTATATTTACAATAATAAAAAAATGATTACAATTTTGCAAAGCCTAAATAGTTTTTAATTACTGATAAATACAAAAAAATGATTGAATAAAATATAAAACACATGTATAATTCGCAAGGGCGGATCTAGATTTTTGCAGTAATAAGATATCACATTTTTACTGAAATAAACACCATTTAATGCTAAAATTATTTTATTTTAATTTTTCACAAAAAAATATAAATAAGGCTTGCTTCAATTTGGTTGTCAAAAAATATATAAAGTAGCAAAAGAAATAGAAGATTTTTTTCACATCATGAAGTACTTCGCTATTTGATTGAATGAATATGGTGAAACGTAAGCTATACCAAAAAATAAAATTTATAATCGGTTTCAACGGATTTTAATCAAATTGGTTGAAAAGATTTTTTCATTATTTATTTATTTATTTTAGCGTGTAAATTTATTTATTTTATTTATTTAATTAACATTGCACAAGGTTGACAAATTATAAATTTAAAACTTTTACAATGGAGATAAAAAAAATAGTACAATTTAATATTAAAATCAGTAGAAAAAAAATGGCAAAGAAGTCAACTGAGTAAGCTCCGACGAACTCTACTTTAATACATAAAAAATAGTATTCGTCGGAACTCACCCACGTCTACGTGGAATATGTCGACATCCGAAGCAATATTGTTGAACACCGTTATGCTAAGCCGTTCCTGATTTTAGATGAAATTGTAGAAAAAGCTGTTTGAATTATGTTTAATTTATTGTTAATAATGTTTTAGAAGTTACCACCATTGAAGTGAATAATATTCCTTTTGTATGTAATGTAATACTGCATTGTGTCAAATTCCAAACCAATCAAAAAAAAAAAATGGTTATTTTCAGCTTCCTAAAAATACATTTCAACAAATTTAGTGTTGTAATTGAGGTTGTCCGCTATTTCGAAAAATAGCCGACTACAAAACGTTTAAAAATTTAGCAAACTACATTCATTGCGGATATATTTTACGAAAACACCGTTGATTACTATTAGGAAGTCTTTGACATTTGTACCAACTATTATCAGATAATAACTTCATACTTATAGTTTATAATTCACTTGCTGTTTTAAACATCATATATTGGCCTTGAAGCTAAACAAATAAATTCTCACATGAACCCATAAACTAACATCAAACCGCGAGATCACTAATTGCATTATTGTAAGCCGATAAAAAGCATGCAATCTATTTTCTTCCAGAAATCTCGTTCAGTTTGGTGTTCTATATAAGGGATTGTATGATTGGTTGGCTTTTTTGGGATTCTGTCTCAAACAAATGCAATAATAATACATGTTTCTAGCAACTACAATTATTTTAAAGTTACCTTTTTACGTGAAAAACTAGAAGGTAAAATATTATCAACCTTCACCGAGCCCAGCTCACGATTCTTCGAGTTATTCATAATTATTCAAATACATGAAACTTCAATATTTTTCTAACGAATCTTTATTTCTTAAACATGCAATGCGTATTTTTAAAATATTTTTAAACTGTCTCTAAAAAAGCAATAACTTTTTAAATATTTCCTTCAGTGTTTTGTGTAATCTAACGTTTTTATATTATTTATCAATATAATTAAGGGCTCTAGAAATAATGATATAAATCTCCATTTTGTTTTAAATAAATTAAACATGTCATCGTGTAGGCTGGCAGCCCCCATATAAATAAGTTAAATTTAAAATAATCTTTTGAATAATACAAATTTAGTTCAAGTTCATCCGTGTTCAAAGTCAGTTCAAAGTCAGTTCAAGTTCATCCGTGCGCTTGAACGCCGGAAGATGCCGAAAGGCGCCACCCGGGTCGTTAGTGACAAAATCTGTGGGAGTGTACATAATTTGAATGATTCAAATTTAATATTAGTTTATATGTTTATTCATGTATAGCAAACACGGTATTTATAAACTTATTTCACAAAACCATATTATATTAAAATACCAAGATAAAATAAGAATATTTAACATTCCTTTTTTCAGGCGTTTTATCTGTAAAAAATGATTTTCCAACGTTTTAGGATCATGAAAACTGCCGAATTTATTTTTTGAGCTCTCATTATAAGCCCAGATATCTCGGAATGTCAAAAAAACCTGTTGATCACAAACACCTATAAAGTTTTAAAATGTTCATTATTACACCTTATATTATTTACTTTTTTGAAATATTAATTTGTCACATAGATTAATAATGCATAATGATAACGTAATATTTCATTAGAAAACTTGTATTACTAACCGAAAAACCACAAAATAGCTTATACTATGACATTCCACTAATTTTTTTTTTTAAATTTTACATTCAATTAAAATAATCAGGAACCAATGAGGAAGAGTTTTATTATATGACGTCATTTTACAATACATAATTGCATAATGATAAAATCTGCTGGTCTTTCATTTAAGAAATAATGTATGTCATTGTTTTATAAAAAAATGTACCTGGAATAATTTATTATCATATTGTCAATCACTTTTATTAAAGAAACATTTTATTCCTAAATATCTATGTTACAGCCCAGAGTTTTAACTACTTCAATTTTGAATACGACTGCTTTGACTTAGTTTCAATTAATAAAAAACGAATTTTCCATGTCCACTCCTAGTGTGTGGCATATGGACTATTAAAGGGTAATTTTACGAGTAGTGTATCAGTCACTCGAGTAGCTTCATAAATATTGATAAGGACAATAAAGGATGTGGTTAAGATAATTAATAATTACACACGGAATTAGTGTGCATAATTTGCGTGAAAAATATTGAAAACATCAGGCTTGAATCATACACATGAATAAAAATTCATTAGTATCGATTGATTTTATTAGAGTGAATATTTTTCCTTGCACGTAAAGGAAAATTGAAAAATTGACTAATCGTTTAATGTCTTAATTTCTAAGAAAGTGAGTTTATACAAAATGATGTGATACGTTGTCAAATCAAATTTGATATTGAATACATGTATAAACACAAATTACGTGCCTACAATTGAATTATGTTATCTTTAAATATTTTAAAAATAAATATATACGAAGCTATTTAAAAACGTATTTCTTAAACAATATTTACTCCCAATGCTTGGCATATCAACAAAATATGAATAATGACACATGATTTGCTTTTAGCCAAAACTGTTTTTAAATTATTCACTCAATCTATCTTTTCGGAGATGGTAAGAAAAAATGTATTGGCTTAAAAAATGGCTTTTAGTCAACGAACCACTTTCTCTGTTTCTACGTCTCGTTTTCAAGATCGCAAAAAAGGTAGATGAGGAGATAAAAAAAAAACAATATGGATACCAATATATTTGGTGACAAATACATTATATGTTAAATGAAACTTTTCATTAGTATAAACATAATATTTCTGTGTACTTCATTCCACTTTATTTAATATGTCAGGACCGGTTTCGCTCATTACGAGCATCGTCAACTGATGCTCGTAATGAGCGAAACCGGTCCTGACATATTAAATAAAGTGGAATGAAGTACAAAAGAATATTGTGTTTTTATTAATATAATGCCTTTCCACCAAGTATTGACAGTGAACACCCTAAAAGTGAAAAATTATCATCCCAATTTGTTGCCGTACAAAGCAAAGCCCAAGAGCCTTTTTGCAATCATTCTGTGCAATAGAAGTGATATTATTTTCTTTGTTTTTAATGCATGATGATTGATTTAATGCATGAATTTAACGATAGTCATTTTGGTAAAAAAAAGCAATTTAAAAAATACACTTTTAACATAATATAATATAAATTTGGAATCGCAGAAAAATTATTTACCTTAATCGTTTTCCGCTCTGGTCGGCTATCAAGAAATATAAATATTAAAAAAAAAAATACAAACATTGTATTGAATACCTGTACGTGATAACTCTTCAATCATGTTCCACTCAAAAAATTGATAGGTAAACGGTTTGTTTAATCATGATAAAAAATAAAACTTGTACAAATAAAAACAATACATTTTGCAATTGGCGAGTTATTTGTTTCGTAATCAACTTGTGGGCATCAACTGAGCTGAGAAATCTCTAGTGTTTTGTGATCGTGATAAAAACGATTTCTGCGAGTATTCCGACCTTCAGGAAAATCGTTTATTAATAATTCTTTGTGAAATAATTGCTTGGGTTAGTAGTGAAGAATCGATTTATGCAATATTGCAGAAATGGGTCGATAGATCAATGGTCACCGTGGTTCAATGGATATCAAATAAAGTAGCTGTTTATTGTCAGATAAAAAGCAAGGGCGCACATTGGCATTGTGAGTGGAAATCCACGAATAATAGAGTGCAGAACGAATTGATCAATGAAACTGTATGATATGACGTATTGATTTGTTGTTTTCTCAGTACAAATGATTGGATTGGGTGGATTGGAATGTTTCAAAACATGTGAGCTCCTGAGTAATGAGCCAAGTGATAGTTATATGAAAAAGTATTAGTAAAAGACAAGTTATATGAGTTAGAATATTCTACATGTCTTAATTGAAGTAATCTTGGTAAATAAACATTTCAAAAGTGTTTTCTACCTAAAATAAAAATATACAATTAACAAAAACACTAAATAAAGACGTGATTGCACTTAAATTTTTGAATTCTGAAAAATTGCTAGTTTCCTACTCGATTCACTTCGGGAGCCGGTAAATTGCTCGAATGAAATTGCTCGAATGGAAATTGCTCGAATAACAAGATCCTCTAATAACCAATTCCTCGAACGTCAAATGCTCGAATTGCTTGGTTATTTAAATGGTTTTAAAACAGTTTAGTGTTTATTACATGGTAGTTGATTACTCGAGTTTATCCCAACAGAAGTGTTTGTACGAGAACTGCTTGTTAATTAGTTACTTAAACCGTTTTTATATTTTTCCAGAACACATAGAAGACTAGGGCTAAGACAGAACAAACGGTTAGCTTATCACTATCGCTACGCCCAATTTTTAGTAAGAATGGGTGAGAGGGTTTCAAGAAATTACATACATATGTGTGCTTTTAAACAGAAATCCATAAATAGTTTGAAGAACAATTGATTAAAAAGTGTACGTATTAAGATTCAAGCTCGTGACCTCCGAAAACAAAACTAACGACCTTTTCTACTTGACCACTGGAAACTTAAATAAAAAATATTTTTTTATTATGACTTTTTTTGATTTATGGTTTTTATTTCCCGACTTGCATAAATATTTTTTTAAAGAATGAGTAATTAATGTTTAAACTTTTATAAAAAAATTCGAGCAATTTGTAATTCGAGCATTTGACGTTCGAGGAATTGGCTATTCGAGGATCTTGTTATTCGAGCAATTTCCATTCGAGCAATTAACCGGGAACCATTCACTTCAATTCACATGGGCTCTGGAAGTGTTTATTCGGAGACTCAAACGCTTGACAGAAAAACCTAGCAGGACGAACACTTTGTATCGTTTCTACGCGGTTACTAGACCAAAAATTGTATTTGTATCGTCCTTTCGACCTTTTTAAATCCTGAATATGGGACTTAAGGATAGTACCATTGATTTAAATTCCAGAATGGACGCTTACGTTAATTGATTTTCTGATAAATTTATGAACTCGTATACAAGGGTTTGATGTATATGGTATTCGAATCCCTCTCACCAGCTTTTCGTATCTATAATGTCTGCGGGAATTGCGATTAGCCTCAGGGGTGGGCTGTCAATACGTTAACGATGGGCTCGCTTAATCTTAAAGCAATATGTAAAAATATGCAATTTTTTGTAAACTTGTCAATCTAAACGGCTAAAAACGTAATATTGTGTATACTCAAAGTGTCGTAGATAATATATGTCAGAAATTGCAGTTATATACTAATTTTATGTGAGAATAATGTTTTCTCTTAATTTAACAAGGGGCTCGCGCGAGTCCCTCCGAGCCTCCTCCAGCCCACTTCTGATTAGCTTATAATACACTTCGATGCCAACATTCGTTTATCTTAACCTTTTTTAAGAGAAGTCCAATTGCTCTTAATTTAAAACATACATATAAATGAATATATTGTTCTAACTATTTAGATAAATATTGCTTTCCTCGTGTTCTCGTAAAAATTTACTCTGCCTGATGAAAACACGTGAATAATAACGACACCTTCTACACTTTATTGATATATCAGGGCCACCTCAGCTCTGCTATTAATCTTTGATGTCAATTTATTGTGAAAGTTTACATGTATTGTGAAACCCACGGTAATTATTTCTATATGATCGGAGAGACATTAAGAATCATGATAATTTCATGTTTATGATGCATTTCTTGAGTATTGATATTTACAAAGGCCATTAAAATTACAGGTGTACTTTCTAAAAATAAAATACTTTTTGCAAGAATCGAATGAATAGACTGCTTGATAATCATATACATTCAATATTATTATATGGTAGAGGGATTTTCAAAACTTAAAAGTGTGAGAATATTATTTACATATATACCATATTATCATTGGAATAATTTTAATCGGTGATCACATTTCAATATCTGAAGAAATGTCGTTGAATGATGTATCTTTGTACGCGACTAAGTAGTTTTACACTTAGAGACAAGAAATAATTCATGCCCACGATTCTTTAGATAATCATCAATAGCGTAAAGTTTTACATTCTCAGGGATGTCAGAATTTATCTAGTATATTAATTTTCTTGCAATAAATCTGTTTTTTTTTTCAGAGTTTCAATCAATACGTAGACATGTTTATATATCCGTGGTTCAATTAGACATATTTACATATATTGTAAATAAAGTAGGGATGTATTGTAAGATCTGACAAATTAAAAAGAACATAACATAACATGCAAGCAAAAAAATAGAGAAAATTTCTTAAAATCCATACATTAAAAATGAGTAGGAAATAATTTAATACCAAAAATGTTTATTGATAGCAGTTAGTCATGTCTTATGGGACGTTATTGTAAAAGGCAATTAAAATATTTAAAAAAAACATGTTGGAATTTGTACCATATAAAAACGATGTATTGCAATTATTTTATGGCAAAATTTCGCTTTTCCTCAATGGATAATCGATATAAAATAGACAAGTACATTACATTGACATAAAGTTTCTGGATTTTATTTTATAATCAAGAATCATAATAAATTAGTTCAACAATAAGGTAGATTGAAAATGAGTAAACCAGTTTACATCTTCAGTACATAAGAAGAAGTAAGGTTGATTTAATTTAAATTTTACGATAAATAGTTTTTTTTATATATTATATGACACTTATTTACCAAATTAATATCCAATATACACCATCCGCTATGCACCGATTTCAATTTTTTTAACAAACACTTATTATTTATTCAATATTTTTCATTCGTAAGACACTTGTAATTTAGAACTGTCAATTCTGAATATTTTTTTGCAATCGATAAAATATAATTTTTAAATACTATGTCGAACAAGTAAGTGCACGACTGTTCCCGAAACTGAAGTCAGACTGAACGCGATATGCAAGTTCGATGTAGGACAAAGCAAAAAGTACACTGTTAACGTGTTGGCCGCGATGTGCTACAAACATACGAAAATTATTAGTAACTACGTCTCCAGCACAAATAACCATTCTTACAGACATTAGACTAAAATTATGCATAAAACAATAAAGAAGATACATTTAAATTGAATTTTTAACAGAACTATGAAATAAATATTTATTGATTTGGCATTTACTTGGTAGAACTCCATTTCAATAGGGTAAAAATATCAAGGTATTTCAGTTCTACAGTTTTATATATATATGTTTTACGCTGATAGGTATTTCGGCTTTCGCCGTCGTCAGAACTATAGATCGTCACAGTTCATATAACATCGTCATAGACTGACGATGGCGAAAGCCGAAATAGCTATCAATGTATAACATATATATAAAAAAACTGTAGAACTGAAATACTTTGATATTTTTACTCTAATTAAATAAATATATTGACTAAAACAATCTTATCCCTAGGTTTTATAACTGGACAAGTTGACATCACTTCTATCTTAGCCAATTGATTGATAACCCAAATTGTAAACGTAGTAGTGAAGTACTGGATGATGATCATATCACCTGGAAATGTGCCAAGATGGACAATAGAAGATGATACTCCTGAAAATTATTCAAAAGAGAGATACAACGCAGAGAAAATTAAAAAATAGAGACTCGGTATGTAATTGGGAAAATTATTTTAATTATGGTTAAAATGGCTGAGTATCATTGATACAAAACAGTTGTGTAACATGAACCACAAGATCTTTTACGTTAATATTCAGTGTAAAACTATAATATGCTACTCATATAGATTTTAATATTTATCTCATTAAAAAAATAACTGATCTGACTTTCAATTACATAAAAATAATGATTACATATTAGTCGAATTTGTTTTAAATATTTTATATTCTATTTTAATTTGTTTTCATAATTTGATAGAACAATACATTATAAACATGCTGTGGTACATGAAGAGTATTTTCCACCGCAACAAACAGGTTAAGTCATTGCTGTCTCAACAATCTACAATGAGTGGTCGGTGGTCAGCAAACGTGATAAACAGTGGCGTCCATCTTCTTAAATAATCAAACATCAACTCGAGTCAGGTTTTTAATCAATATTTCAATGCCAGGAATAAATAGTCAATAACTGTCATTCTTGTATTTTTCTCACTTTTCTTATAAACTTCGACGACAAAGACAATTATAACTTATTAAATAAATACCGCAATTTTTTTATTCTCAGATTATCCAGTTAAGTTCGTAGAGACATTTATTCAACATAAGATTAAAGATGACATTTTAAATATACAAGGTACTGTAGTTATACATTTTTATTATTATACCTAACATATATGATTAAAAATTTTAACGGTAATTCATTTTTCTTGACTATGAAAAAGAACTCGCCAGCTGTGGCCCAGTTGGTTAGAGATTGCTCTACCGATCACGCAGGTCTGGGTTCGATTCCCGGTCAGATCACAGTGAATTTGAGAATTATTCAATTCAAAGTTGTGATCGAAGACTGGGTGTTTGTGATGGCAATTCACATCATTTCCTCTCCTTCCATCCTTCTTATCCCTTAATTAACTGGGTGTAGCAATAGCGATTAGCCAACCACTAGTCCTGTTCTAGCTTTATCTTTCTTTTCCTACTACTCACTTTGAAAAAGTGAGGTTGAGCAACTGAGTAAGAAACAGTTCTCGTAATAAAAACTTCTGTTGAGATACCTCTATTGGGCGGACATATGCTCCACATTGGGAGCGGACATGGATAAAAAATAATGAAAAAGATTGTTTCTTAAAATACCATATCCTGTCACGGTATGTTACTTTAGTTAGAAGAATAAATTTTATTTTTACAAGAAAACATTTGCTGTAATTATAAAAAGTAACTACAAATTTAGTCTCAGTTATATGATAAATTTAAAATTGTTTATTGTAGATCCTCGGTAGAAATACGTTTTAAGAAACAACAAAACATTATCTGTATCGCTGAGTGAAACCTGTCTGTCATTACTCATCTTAAAGACTTAATATCGTGCTACCAATAACTTTACGACACCGTCGCTTAGTTATCCAGTTGATAAATTCAAACTCGTTGTTATTTCACGACGCACACCATTATAATTTCATATTGAATAGAAAATTGACTTGTTCTAAGAGCAGTTGAAAGTAGTGTTGGCCAAAATATTATATCATTCGTGATACATTTTATATCTTATTCAAAGCTTACGCAAATATGGAAATAACCACTAATGAATACTCGATACCTGGTATTCTAGCAGGTATTTCAAAACAATATGTAAGTGGGGTATGAAATAATCGTGCAGTTGGTAAACGTCTTCAGTGTAAGTCACGAATTGAAAGAAAATCTGTAGAAACACCACTGGCGTGCAAGTGGGGAACGAGTGAGTGAATAGAGTGGATGGAGTCAGGTATTATGGATAGGAGTTACGAGTGGAGTGTTCGCAAAATGAGGCGCGTTTTTGTCAAACTTTTTGCACTTACTTTTGATCGGCAAGCTACTGTGAACAGTAAACACGCCAGGGCTTCGACTCTCAACATCTGATTATAATTAAAGTTTCAAACGAAAATCTTTTGTTTCGACGATCTGAAGATTGCTTCACAGCCTACCCGCTGAGCAATAATCAAACTTTTTCGAACATCCATCCGTTGTTGGTGTTAATTATTATTAAAAATATTGAATTAATATTCTATAATAGATTTTATTCAAGAACAATGATTTTTTGTTATAGAGGGGGGTGGATTTGATTAATTACAAGTTTCAACCTTTTCATTAGTATACTCTCCAAAATGAGATAAAGGTACTTTAAAACACAATCAATAATGTGCCATATGTGATACATCAGATTCAAACAATCTTTAAAATAATCTTCCGCTAAGTAAATTCATATTTAATTGTCGGCAATATTTATCTGTATTTAGTGAATGTTTTTAATATACTTCAATGACGGTGGTAGTTTAGTAGAAATTTTTAAGACCATTTAGTTTTACGAATATAAAAATATTAGAACTACTCGTACATTGAATAGAACAAACTTACCTTAGTGAAGCGCCTTAACATTCTTCAGATATATGCATATTACGAGTGGACGTGAATCGTGAGCAAGTTTATGTGGATACTGTTTCAAATATAGATGTCGGAAGTCACTAATTTTTAGACACGAAATTCAATTTAATTTAAGTGCTATTTTTTTAATTTAATTTTACGGAAATAACGAAGAATTTAATTAACTTTACGAACAGCTTTTCGTCAGCTGATCACAATGCAAATTTATGATAACATATGCACAACAACAAAAAATTATGATACCTTGAAATGTTTCCTTCTATTATTAAAGTGTTTTGTTTAATAATTGATATAGCTCATAAAGCAGAAAATACATTTGCCTTTTAGTGGCCGAGTAGTCAACGTCGTAAACTTCGGTTGACGGATTCAAATACCATATATAGTTTCATAAATTAGTTTTTCAATCGATTCATGGTCTTCTTTTCGAAGACACGAATTGTCTTTGATGTTTTTCCTATATATCTTATCCTTAAAACCGGCCGTAGCAAGAACGTTTAGCTCAACACTCCTCCAAGCTTTCTATAATTATTACATATTTGTAAAAAAATTGTCGATGAATTGTGTAAAATGCACTTATGTTACGATAAACTCCACTAGAAGTCCATACACAAATGACAGCGGGCACGGTTTGAAAAAATATTATTTTTATTCAATATTTTTGAAACGGAACATTACAATATATTTTCAGTAATATTTATGAATTTTAAAATGAATAGTCCACACTGCTCTAAAAAATCATTTTTAAATAATTGGACAGCTTCTTTTTATGAGCTACGTATATCAAGTTGGATTCACCTTATTTCTTTATGTAAACAAATTAAATGGTCAGAATTTAAATCAATTTTTGGTTAGAATAAAAATATTATACGGTCAGAATATTTAATAAAAATTTTGGTTAGTAGGTTAGGTTAGGTTTTTTTAAAATTTCATTTAAATTATGACTATTTATTCTGACCGATATATTATGACCATTTAATATAAATTCTGACCAGAAAAATTCGAGCCTTTTTTATTATTTCTTTTTTATATAAAACCATTAATAACGAAACCTACAAATATTTCAAAAAGTTGAATAATATTTACAAATCATCAATCGAATTTTCCCTAATTTTTTTTTTCAATAAATCCTACACTCAACGATCGACAACCCTGCACTCGCTGATGATTTTTTTATATATCTTGGATACCTATTCAATAATAGTATTATTGTAATGTAGTGGAGTGGAAGAGAAGGGGGGGGGGGAGCGCGCTCACTATATTATTTTATTATTTTTAATGAGTTTGCGTCAAACGAATCTACTTCCTCACTATTTCTATCAAATTTGTTATAAGCGTTACTAATTCAGCGTATACGTAAGGAAAGTATCAGTGACACAGTTTTACAGCGAAAGGGGGGGGGGAGGGGGCTGATTAAATAACCAATGATTTACCAATACAGTAAAACCTCAATCCAATGTTATAAATTTAGGTTTTTTCAAAAAAACAATACCGACAGGAATATTAATTAACCTTTAATTATTATTATTCATTTATAAAAAGAGTAAGGGATGTATAAGGTACCGGTAAGCTTGGTGTGGTTTAGCGTTCCTTAACTTGTCTTCATTTTAAAAAATTGGACAATAATCAACATACAAAACCCGTGCAACTTTGAATGTTCACATTGTAAGTTTTATTTTAAAATATATCATGGGCTTCACATGGTAAAATCAACCGCACCTTAATTTCAATGATATATGTTATTCCTGCGTTGCTAATCCTCAAAACATTTCTTATATAATACTTTAAAAGGTCTGCAGGTGTAAAAATTTTGACAAAATTTGGTTGATTACCCGTCATAATATTGTATCCAAACGGTGGTTTTTGGGTCTAAAAATGTTTAACCTTTACAAGCTGTATCTTTGTCCACTACATCAATAATTTGTCTATTATGTCTTTTTCCTTTCTTCCTACTGTCTCCGACCCAGAAACGCATAGAAAAAGCGATTAGCTAACATTTTTTTATATCCTGAACTCATTGGGTTTAAGCGTATGTACAACATGCAGTACCAAAGCCCCCTATAGTCAAAGCCATGCTATTGAGTAGAAAACAGGTACTTTTTTCAGATGAGCGGGCCGGCGTCATAATTTTTAAAGTAATATCACGTCATTATGAAACCATTTATTACTATTATTTTGAAGCAAATACATATATATATTGTAATTATATATCTTTTCAATTAAATCATTTTTTAAATAAGAAAAAATCACATTTTCTAAGGTTTTTTAATAAAAATCTCTGAGAACAAAAGCAAACAAAGATGCCAAATCATTTTATTTAAATTATTTTTTTTACAATATTTCAATACAGAATATGAGGTTGGATAGTTCATTAAAAAAACCAACGTCATTATTGGGATTTTAATCAATTAATATTAATCTCGAAATTTATTTGTGCACACTGGTTCGTCACTCAATCTTTCCATAAAAGTCATATCAGTAATGAAAAATCAGTAAGTCAAACCAGGATAGCACAATTCACTTCATTATTTTTTTATATTGTTATTGATTAAATCGTCATTTACTTGGTATATTGCCATCATTATATGATAAAAGACGCAGCATGTATTTCATAATATCACAATAGGCGTCAAAATCTTGATATAATATGTATATGATATAATATTATATGTGTATGATATAATATTATATGAATTCCGCTTGTTACCGTCGTTTATGTAATTTATAATTTATGTTCTATATAATTGT
>CM062825.1:9026471-9053754 GCA_031772345.1 Himalopsyche anomala | reverse complement strand
AAACACATTTTATTGAAATTATTCACTTACAATCCATATGACTTATACTTTGACAACAATGATTACGATTTACTGGACGTGAAATTTGATTTTATTTACGAAATATACTTTCAAGAAGTGGGCTTTGAATGCGATCGACCACTGTCAGCTCTGCGATCAACCTGGCACTCTTACGTCGTATTACTCTTAAAACGTCTCGGTCACATGAGTCGCCAGTTGCAAGGGCCGCTCGACTGATTAATGCATTGCCTGAAAAGGTGGACATACATATTCAACGACGAATTTTGTGTACAGTTTTTAAGTTTTTATTTTCTTATTTGAATTATTTGTTATAATGATATTTTTGGAGAAATATATATAATATATATTAGATGCTTTAAGCATGGCGCATTGGCGTCAGCTTTAATACCATGTAATGTCCTTTTCATTTCCAATATCCTTTTCAATTACTACATACTGTATTTTTACGCCATATTCTTTCCTAATGTGGAAGCATCTAAGCTCCTAATGTAGCTTCTATACAAAGGTTGTTTCATGAGAACTGCATATTATTCATCCGCTAAGCTTCTCGATTTTAAAAAGTTTAAGGATAGAAAGGTTGGGATGAGAAATCGTCGCTCTGCCAGCATCCCATTTCGAGGATTTACAGATTAAAATGAATAAACATCAATGACATCCGCATCATTAAAAATAACTTAATAGAACATGAGCCAAGCCAAGCAGTCAGCTCTGTTTAAGATTCGTCCACTTCGTTACGATGTCCGACAGGATTTGATACGTATGTATAATTAGCAATTTTGGTACATAACAATTTTATTGAGGGAAACAATGCAACGTCAATAAAAACAAAATACGAGCGAAAATAAATAAAAGATTATGAATCATAGGTAAGAAAATAACATTATTTATTACGGACATAATATTTACAAAACAGGAAGCCAAATTTTCAAGTTTAAATATTATACATAACATTTGTAAACAATAGACTGCACAATTCGAGGTTTTTACTGTATTTTTTATTATTATGGATTTTTTTATAATACCCACACAACATATCATAACACTATATTTTATTTGAGCGATCCAAGCATTTTTTTTTTGTTATTTTGACAAAACGTTTGAGTAAACGTCAAACGAAATAAATTTACCGACCATTTCTTTTTAATTCTAAAAACAAACAAATCACGGATTAAACAATTTTCTTTGACTTTTTTGTTTTTCTTTTTTTTAACGTTAGTTGTTAATGCAATAGTATAGTTTCTAGCTATCATAATTATTGATATACATAAATATCTCCATTTTCACTAAAATCGGGACCGTATAATTTAATCCGAGTAGTGTAATTGCGATAGTGAATCTCATATAAAATTAAGGATTTTGATTATTCCGTGAAAAATGCAAACTAAGATTTCTTAGTTTTGCAAAAAAAAAAAATATGGACGAAATATTTAGTTACTAATTGATAAAATGCAAAACGCGCCAAAATCCAACACATAAACAGTCGCCCGGCTATGCGTGTATAGCTTGACACGTGTTGAATACACAGACGCTAGCCAACATTTGTCTGTATGCAACGCACAGCGGCCGTCTCGTAGCAACGACAATGGAATGCGACCGTTCAATTGGGGGATTTGCGGTGAATATTTCAAGCAATCGCGTTATTGGGGGCAATGTTCCCGCTAAGGTGTGCGCGTGTGCGCACGCACACCTCCCAAAATGTGCCCGCACATCCGCTTTCATCCCCGCACAAGGCTGCACATAGAAATATTGTAAAAATAGGTTTGTTTCATCAAATTTTTAAATTTGTGCAAATTTTTTATTTTGATGAAAATTTACTAATCACAGAAGTTGATGGTCCGCACACACAATAGAAAAATTAGAGGAAACGTTGATTGGGGGTTCCTCTGTATCTCATTACTCATAAAAAGAAAAGTACAAGACTGATTGTGACGTCTATTGATTTGAATAAACAATGAAATCATTTGATTTGTTACCAATAACCAATATTGCGGTGAAATTGATTTAAGCCGTTATACTTATTATGTCATGGACGTTCATTTAGAAATCAATGTTTTATGTTTTTAGTATCCTTAATAAAGGTGAGCGAAACGGCTTAGAGAGACACCTTTTATTAAAAAAATGTTAAGTGACTTGCAAACATTCGTGTAACTGATAAAATCTATAAACATGGAACTGGCAACATTGAAACTAAGCTGACCCAAGTACTACAAGGTTCTATGTGAAAATTTTTGACGAAACAAAAATAACAACGTATACCCGGTGATGTGCTGCGAAAATTTTATTAACCGGCTCGCACCTTGGAGAATTGAGAAAAATTTTAGTCGGCGATTTTGAAATCATGAGGTTTTTCAAACAATTTCATGTAAATTTCAAAAACCCAGAAATTTTCGGGTCTTATTTGTCTGTTTGAGTTTCCGGGTGTCCGAGGCAACGTACAAGGCAGCGCCCCGTCACGTCAGTGGTTATGGAGAGACGTTGGAACTGGCTGGGTCACATGCTGCGGATGCCTGCCTGCCTCTTCTTTTGACCGGTGGGATTTCGGCACCCCGGACGTCTGTCAAGTACTATCCATAGGATGTTCATAGTGGAACTAAGGGATGCTGGCATGTCATGGGAGGAAGCAAAACAATTGGTGGGAGACAGGAAAACATGGAGGTGCCGTGTGGCGGCCATATACTCCACATAGGGAGCGAATATGGTCAAAGAAGAAGAAGAATTCGTCTAAGAACCGGCAGTCCGAGCCAAAATGTAATGACATGCGACCCAAGTACGGCCCGCACTAATACACACGAAAAATATTTGGCACTTTTACAAAAAAAGGTTGCCGACCCTTGATTAGATGAAATCGGAACTTTAGAACTTCTGCTTGAACGGCCACAACTAATAACTCTCATCAATAGATGTCACTATTGTACAACACCTGACAATTGAGATGCGTGTATAAAATAAAACCAAATGTGTTAGTCAATAATTTGTGCAATTTTAATATTATGGTAAGTTAATTGTCAATTAATGATTGACCTCATTTATTTGCAAAAAAAAAACAGCAGTCATGACTCATGATTTCTTGTTGACGTTAAAATGATTTGAATATGGTGGATTCCAATAAAGCAAATAAATGTTGCAATAAAGATTCTGATCTATCAATTAGTATAACAAGTGAGTAGTCATGAAAGTAGTCTCGGCACAACACTTGCCAAAATGATGGCCTGAAAGAAGTGATGAGAAACTAATTCTCCTTTCCTTTCGCACACATTTTCTTAGTCGTTGTATTAGAAATTGTACTTTTTGTAACGATAATAATGACTATATAGAAGTGTTTTTAAAGTATACAGAATAATGATAAAAAGACTGACAATGTTTCGATATTATTTTTAATGAGCTTACTATGTTTTAGGTTTATAAACATGTTTTAGAATATTTATAGCACCAATCAACTGGGCATTAAAAATAATTATTTATTTTATTCACAATTAAAGTGTAGTGTACCATCTATGATAAATAAATCCAACCTCTCGTATGTTATTTTTTAATCATCCCAGACAACAACCTAAAATGTTTTTCTTAATATTTTTAATAATTCTGTATGTACAATGTAGCAGTAATAGTTCGACATGAATAAAAGCCAATTTATTTTTTATTTTTTATTATGTAATTAATTATGTTTATCTTAAATATCAAAACCAATCTTACATAGATATTTTTAATTAAATAATATATAGTATAGGTACTGGCTAACGTAATTTTATAACTATTCATTTCTTGTTTGGTCTTAATTGAAGGACATTTACATTCTTAACAGACACAAGTTTCACTGTTAAGATAATGAGCAATTATATTTTATTTGATTGAGTGTGAACCATAAACTAACTTATTATTTAAATATATAAATTACACTTTTTAATTATTCTTTGAATGCTTAGACATTGTCAGTCTATAATGGAAGGCTTGTAAACATTGAAAATGATATTTAAATGCAGATCTTTTTTTATACGGTTTGGAATTAATATTTTATATCTGTTTTGGAATGCCTTGCAATAAAGAATCTTAAAAAATATATCAAAAAGGGAGACATAATTAATCAATTACATACACAACATTTCTTTAATTACTAGTAAAAGATTGTTGGAAAGAACTATTCGTCTCAGCAAAGCTAAGAAAAAATCTTTAATAGTGCCTGCTCTCTAGAACTTTGTATGATTACTTTACTGCAGTTATATGACATAAAATGTATGGTAAAACATAATATGTTTACTGTGAAGCTATTTCCTTAAAACGATCATGGCAGTTGTGTAAAATTCGACAAATATTGCTGGTTAACCCTTTGTACGCCATCGTCTCACCCGTGAGTCGCATTTGTATTGAATACTTAGACGTTGGCGGCTAACCGGTTAAATAAAGCAAGTGCAAGATCTACACATTAAAATGACGGTTGTATTAACAAATAAGTAATTTGATGGAGTGATAACAAATATCAACGCTCAAACCATCATAACGATGGGGCTTGAGACAAAAATTCAGGCAAAGCAATCAACAAGACTATGTAGAATGTGTCGGATGCCAAGAGTTATTGATGAGGATGTTTTCTACTAGAGAAAAATGCCATGACTTGATGAAAAATACAAATTGAAATCCTGGGAGGAAACAAATTTTTCACAAAGAAATACTTTTTCACCAAGAAGCTATTCTATTGAGTTAATAATTGCGCAGTCTATTAAAAATAGTTCCAAGTTTAAGTCAACATAATTCACGTTCTTCTTAATGTTTTCATATAAAGCAATCATTCTCGTAGTAGGATTGTTATTCAAGATCAAATATATTTACTAACCAATAATAGTTAATAATATCTGAATTATCGGAGCTTGGAACGTATACAACTGGATTTAGCGTTCAAGCAACTCCACTTTGACATCGGAGATAGAATGAATTGTGATACTAGTTCTTTCCAACGATCCTCGATAACAATTGTTTATAAAAACAAATGATTGCAAATGTCATCAATGTCAAATGTGTCAGTAATAAGAAAACCTACGACTCTAATTTTAAGAATTTAATACAGTTTAACAGATATTTTTCTTGTGCATAATTTTATTTACAAGCAGGTTGAATTGTAATTTTACTAATCACTCCAGCAAATAGACTAACATTGGAACATTTCCATCATCATAATACATTGGTAACCAGAATGGCGCTCTGGGTTTATTAAAAACATAAGTACATTACAAATGTAAATCAATTTTAAGCAAGTAGTTGTCAGCCAATTACGGATGACTTCAATTCCCACTATGTTACTTACCAATAATGATGTGATACAAAAATGTAATGGGTTTAGCTTCTCGACTACTTTTTTATAAAACTTAAACTTATAAATAATACTAACATGTGTTCATTCCTACACAACAGTGACTCTTTTGAAATTGTTGATATTTACAGCATTATTCTGATAACTTAATCTTCCTTTAAATCTATAAACTTAATTATTGATTGAAGTAAGGCTACAAATATTAAAAAAAAAAAATTTACTTCATCATAATTAAAATATAACCGTAATTCCAGTACATATTATAGTAAAGCGTTTTTATATTATACCAAAAAGAAAATAATTCAAGGTGAGCGATAAGTTTCATATTCTACGACAGTGACTTTATATAATTATGATTTTTTTTTAACTTAATAACTGATTACGGCTTTTTTTATTATACTGTTCCTCTGTTGCTTCCACTCGTATTTGGTTTAAAAGGGTACAGACTTCAGTAAGACATCAGCCGCGAGGACAGAAACGACCACCAAAAGCACATGCGATTTTTTGAATTTCCGTTTTTTTTAATGGACTTTTTGAAACTGTTAGTTATTTTTTTATCAAAACATTAAATTATTTACAGTTCTTTTGCTAATATATTTGAATTAAAATTATGTTGATCTAAAGAGGTCAAATTGTAAATATTTTTAAAATTTCACGATTAACTATATTTCAACCCCGAATTTTTGCGTGCCCATAAGGTCACTTTTGTCCTTACTACTGTCCGTACACAATATTAGACGGTAATAAAAGGATGAGCATGACCATATAGTCATACGGGGTTTCTATACAACGACCTTTCGTTTTTTTTTTTTTAAATTTTTGTTAGGAATAAAAGTTATCCGTGACTTCATGGCTTAAAAAATATTTTTTTTATCGCAATAAAGCTCTCGTCTCTGGAGGGTTAATGAAAAATATGGCTTTATTAAATTTATAAAAAAGGTTTGACGTCAAAAAGCTATTTCGATTTTTACGTGTTTTATACACTTTTCAAAACGTATTAGAGCATTTGAGTTGTCACCCTCTGCTTAAACACGACACTAGCGCCCTGTTTTATCTACCCATCACATACTTAACTATCAGAGTAATAGTATATTATATAAAATCCTTTAAACAACTGGGCCCTTTAAAATACTAATTCTAATTTATTGATGTTACTCTCATATCATATAAATAAATGGTTACATGCTATTTGATAAAAAATTTCGAACATTTCCAAGCCCCTTTACGAATGAAATGAAATGATAGTAGTACTGCAATACAATAATAACTAACGTTAATTGTTTACACTAAAGATTATCAATGAATGAAACAGTATAATTTTATTTCAAAAATGAATATAGATACATTTTATTAAATCTATATGTATACATTTATTCTTGGAAGCACACATGCACGATAGTGAAGAGAGTAGAAGTTGGACTCCGATATTCTCGAGGTAATTCTAGTTAAACAACAGTTTGGCAGTAGCATCAAATTAATATAAAAATTGTTTTTATTTATACACCATATTATCAAACCAATCACTGTTACATTTGATTGCATTTATCAAAAGAGCACTTTATGCTGTTCCCTGCTTGTGCCATGTATTTTAATAATATATATACATCGACAGATATCACAACTCTCGAAACTGAGCATTCAATGCATACATTTTGTTTGAGAAGGACTTGCAACATTCATAAGAGATTTTACTAAATTCATAGTAAATAGATATTCATTTCACAGATGTCAGTATTTTTTCTGTGTTTAAAAACTCATTCGAGAACATATAATAAAAAGTAATTCTATTCAATTTAAATGATAGCCAACTATTTGTATTTTTCAGATCTTCTTGAAATAATTACAAATAATTATGACTACCGACACTTTCGATTGAGAACATAAAACAATGATATTCCATCTTAAACACTATGGGCTTTAAAATAAATCAGCCTCATTAATAATATTGACAGCGATATGTACATAATTTTAATAATCAAACAGAAAAATTATATGAATAATATTTTGATAAAACGCCACATATTTGCATTAATCTGTTTGGTAATATAAGTTTAGTTAAGGCTAACACTTTTCATATAAGTCTTTTCCGTTGATCAAAATATTATTATTCTATGATTGGGATATCAAAAAACTTATTATCTTACTTCACAATATTTTGCTTTTCAAATAAGAATCATAGCAATTTATCGATGTTTTCATTTATCACATTAATTTTATATTTAATCCAAAAATTGTTCACTTGGTAATTCCGCAATGTGTCTCACAAATATCTTACGTGACACTAGTTCAATATTTACTTCCTAGTGTTGGCACTTTGGAGTCACTCTGCCGACTACTTCCGCAGTATATAAAACGATTCCTAGCCGTCATCAGCAAAGCTCCCAGTGAGACTATAAGAACTGCGACACAGCCCCATGTCAATGAAAGACGAATGACGTTTGCGCTGAAGGTTCCGTGATACACCAGACGTCTCAGTTCTGGAGGAAGCTCAGCCAGTGACTGTATAAAAATATCAAAATTAGATTCAGTTTCACAAGCACTGTGGTTTCAAAACAGCCAATATCGTCGGTAATTAATTCAGAATTTCAGTACACACCTATTTCTTTAACTTGTATCCAAAAAAATATACATATATGTCATGCTTTATTTAACCTAATACAAAAATGATGGTCATGTGCTATGTTGAAGGAGAAGATGGCATGGATGGAAAAATCTTTGCTTCCTTCCTTATTAACTTCCTCAAAGATATTGAGGACTTAACCATTCCAGTGGTCCATTGCAATAGAAAACATTTATTTGTCTCCTGAAAACTTGTACTTTTTGGGATACGAGGTTGTAGAAAATTACCGACAATATTTACTTTGCAATTTTTTAATGTAGTTCTACCTATAATCATTAATTTCTTTATTCAACCATTACCGATAGGCAAAAATTAATTTTAACATTAAAATATACATTTTTGCATCTCCTTGCATTTCTTCAACATTGTTTTAACGTTTCAATAATATAATGTTTAGACTGGAATGGCAGTGTTATAGTAATAGATAGGCTGTGGCTACACTAAAAGAGCAGTTATTTTTTAGCATAAATGATCTGAAGCATTAAAAGGAAAATCATATTTATATATTATACAATTGTCTGAAGAGCAAGAAACTTAACAGAAATATATTTATATAGATAAACTTCTTAAATTAGTTAAAATTAATCATTACCACTTCAATCCATACAACTGGCAGCATTATTCCATCGGGTAAAAAGTCAAGTCCAGTAATTCCAGACCCCTTTCTTACTTGAACATTCAATTGTATTCTGTAATAAAAATAAAATGTTAATTTCTTAATCAGTGAAAATGCTTCAATAAATTATTTATTACTATACCATTATGAATATAAGCCACGATGGCTTATTAAGTATATTATTACCTGCTGCTTCCTGCTAAAGCCATTCCAAGACTGGGATGGATGTCAACAAAGAAAGAATGCTTATCAGGAGTTGGATTTAATCCGTCAATGGCTTCTACGAGAGTTTCGTCTCCAAGATAGAAATGAGGAAATGAAGTAAATACTGGGGCATCTAAATGAAAAAAGAACACAATTGTAAATATTGATGTATAAATTGAATGCAGTTGTAAAGTTTACAAATGGTATACAGCAGTGATGCACAAACCACGGCACGCGGGCCGCATGCGGCCTTTTTTGAATTTTGTGGCGGCCATATAAATCTTTTTCTCAAACATATTTTTTTCACGTAAAACATTTATTTAATAAATGTAAGCAAGCTTTTTCTTCAATGAAGAAGAATAAATAGCTTCATAGAAACAGGCTTACAAATATTATGTCAAATTAAAAAAAAAAAGTTAAAAATTAAGACCAAGAACGCATTAACTTATGAATTGCAAATAAATGAAACATAAATATTTCACAATGAAACGATTTTTAATAAGCAAGTACTCATAATCCTTTTTTTGCATGGCTTATTTATTTTCGAAATAACACGGTCAAAATAATAAAATGGAACCTATTACACATTTATCTAAATTCATTTAATCTTTTTTACACAGTTTTAAGGCTGTTTTACATGGAACGTACATATGTTCTGTGTAAAAAAGGACTGAGCGTACTTTAAATCATTTTTTTCTTTGCGGCCCGAACCCACGATAATTTGTTTTATGCGGCCCGCTAGAAGGTAAAGGTTGTGCATCACTGGTATACAGTAATTAAGTTTGTGTGAGATATCATTTATTTCCATATCTTTACCGTGGATTAGAAAAGGGAAAATTGATGAAAATTAGAATTATCAACATAGAATTTTTCAAAATCACTAAATTCCAAATTAATCTTGATCCCGAGAACCTGAGAATGTGAAAACAGATCAGTGTACACCGATTTTTTAAATCCTTTTGATTAATAATTAAATCTAATCTAATTGGCTCTCGGCTAGCCAATAAAATTTTAGTTTGCTTGATGAAATATTACCGAAAGCACAAGGACTCGAATTGAAGACTCCTCTTACGGGGCAGTTGGCAGAATCTAGATGGCAGTAGCATTCGTTTTCAGGATTTGTAGCAGGAGTGTCGAAAATATTTTCCGGTGCTGAGTATCTCAATGCTTTGATTCCATTCTGAACCTAAAACGACAATATTTATGAATTATCAACACAAAGAATTTTTCTCCACTTGTTTTCATGAAAAGTACACTTATTTTATGGATATTTTAATGTAAATAAGAAAATGGTATTTCTGCTAAAATAACTCAACAGAAAAACAATTTTGAAATTTCTACAACAGTAGCACATCTATCAATAGGACTATTTAAAAAACAAATAATTATTTGATTATAACCAGGAAATCGACAAGATCCAGCTTGATTGAATCTAGAAAATGTCTTAACCTTTTGGCTGCCGTAGAAAAAAGTATGTTTGTACCTCGCACGCCGGCTATAATTTGCAATTATTAATTTAATTAGTTATTGACGAGGTAACTTATCTCTGGCGTGTTGAACAGGAAAAAATTGACAGGATATCTCATTTATGGCAGCCATCCAGTTAATATATTTAGGTAAGTATTTTATTTAATAATTTCTAATCCATTAACCATCTTCTGTGCAGGGATTGGATAGGCCGCCAGTAAGGTTATTAAGTGTGAGTAATGAGTTCGGATTTAGAAAAATATTTAATAAGTATTGAAAAGTTTTTAAAATTGTAGTTAATGATTTAATCATTACCTGATCACCGGCAGAAGTCAGTAATACACAGTAAAATTAGGGCTTTTAGCTATCAAATGCAACCTGACTAGTCTCATGATAAGTTTTAAATTGTTTTGAAAACCATTCTAGTCGATGTGAGGTGGGTTATTCTCAAACTCCAACAGATCTATGAAGATGTCAAAAGATCTTTAATAATTCCCATCTATAACACCGTGAATTGCGTGGTGAATATGGCAAATAATGTGGAACCATTACTTACCGTCCTAAAGAGGAAATATTTAAAGTTGTTTGTATAAAGATACAAACAACTTTAAATATTCGATCAATAGCTAATTGTCACTGATTTGAAATCTGAAAATTTTAACTCTCACAGCGGTAAATACATGGTGACTGATGACACAATTACTTTTTTTCCATGAAAAGCAGTGGTAAACTTACCTCAATTTCTCTATCGTAGACAAGCGGTAACCTCCTGCAAATTTCTTTGTTAAATATAAAAAGCTTTTGTTTCTTATCTAGCATTTTTGGAGGGAACATCGAGCCATCAGATCCATCCATTCTGAAACGAGACATTAACAAAAAAAAAAATACACTAACTGATTCATTCAAGGATTCCTATGGAATTAAATATAATGCTGTTTTTGACATCACAATGAAGCCTTGCAAAGTAAATTCTGACATAAAACATAAATTTTGTATTTATTTTGGTTTTCTTTTTCATACTTGTGAACTACATACAAGCACTCAGTTTCTTAGTAATTTTTATTTCTAGACTGTCCACAGAGTACAGAGTTAGTCTTTATATCAATTTCCCCTTGTATTTTGGCTAAGTATTTAATTGATTAGTATTGAATAGAGAAAACCAATAAGAAACACTCTTTACGAATAGTGATTGTTGGTGTTCAGTACAGAAACAGGCTCAATTTTAATCAGAAATAGTTTTGAATGTGACATTAATTAATTACTAATAACTTACAACCGCAGACCCTAGAACTACAAGGTTATATGAGAAAATTCTTGCTGGAATAAAAGTAACAATGAGACAGTCTTCCACTTTCCAGTCTTTCTTTTGCCGAAAATTTTCACATGAGCCATGTTTATAGTTCTAGGGTTGGGATTTGGTTTTGGATTCATATTTATATGTTTATTGAAAATCAATACCATTGTAAATTCAGTGAAATGCTGAATATTATATACTGATATAATTATCATAAAAGCTTAAGTTATTTTTATAATTACCTATTGCACTCTGCAGTTCCCCAGTGGCCGAGTGAGTTCTTTCCATTGATTCGGTCAATGATTCCCAATTTGTGAATGTCAACCTCGCCAGTGTTGAGTGTAATTCGGTCAGAAGATGTTCCATTACGCTGTAATAAAGCAATTTGACATTTCAATCATACAGTGATTTTCTTCTCCTATAGATTATTGTGTGTGATATTAATGTTAATTCATATTGTCTTTAATAATAATTAAACATAATTGTATTTACATACAAGATTTTCAGATATCGTTCAGAGTTATATCATATCTGATTCTAGAATAAATATCACTTTTTTTAAATTGATACGTTGTGCTTTATTTACAAAATAAAATTAATGTAAGCAGGATAAGAATACAAATAAATTGACCTTGATAAATATTTATTGCCATATTGAAATTTAGTTTGTATCGCTGACTGAAATACTACATTAACTTTCTTTTGTTTTTAAGCCATGTTCTCTCCTTATGTGAAACATATAAACTTCTTATTTTATCTGTAATGGATAGAAGTTTTTCCACCAAACTGCTTGTTACTCAGTTGCTTGATGCTGATAACCTTAAACTTTAATAGAGTATAGAAACTTTTGGCTCTTAAGTACGGCTGCCAAAAATTACACTATTCACTCTGGTTACCAAGCGTTACCGTAGTTACCTCCAATAGTCACTACTCACCTGTAATTTTACATAATATATGAAGATACAAGTGGATGAAGGAGCTATGGAGCGAAATCAAAGTTGTTGATCAGTAAAAGTCTAAGAATTTTATGTGTACTTTTTTAGTTGAAGACAACTTAACTAGTGCTGAGGTAAGAAGTGACTAAGGAGCATACAATTTTACAAGAAATAACTTCTTTTTTAAATATAATGTATTGTTTGTGAATAAAAAATTATCACTGTAATGATTATTATAGGTGAAGACCTTAACAACTAAACCAACGACACCTTCATTTATCGTCAAATAATATATTAATAACAATAATAGCAAAGTCCCTTCATATATTGTAGCAATGATAGAAAATTGTAAATAATTTTATATGTGATTCGTCAGTGCCCACTAGGGATTCTGTGTCGAGACGTTCCGGGACTTGTCGGGTTTTTGCTGTCTTGAAAGTATGTATAAGAGGGGAGCCCCAATAAAAACGGACACGACATGGTCGGGACATGACACTAACCCGGAGTTTTAACAAAATTAGGTATGAATATATAAAAGGGATCTGATAGAAAAACAGATGTTTGAGATTTATAATTTCGTAGAAGTTCAAATACCATGTGTTGATATATTGTAGTATAACTGTAGCAAAAGCAAATTACAAAATATCAAAATTTAATGTTCATACCTGATGTTGTTTTATGTACATTTTTTTTTCACTATTTCACAAAGGTACCAATGTCTCAATATGACAAAAAAAGGTCTAAAAGCTGTATTGTGAAGATACGGTCATAAATTTACTCCTGACGGCGGCTTCATTGAATTTTTTTCATTACATGTACCGTTATCATCCCTTCTTAGTAAAAATTGACCGTAAGCATTGCACACGTCCATTACATAAGAAAAAATAATAATTATTAAAAATTGTATTTAAAAAAACGCGATTTTCACTAGTGCGTACTTTCAAAAGGTGCCGAGTGTATGTAATACATAAATACATACATACATGCAAATATTTAATTTTAATAAAATTATAATTTTATTGAAGGGGAAACAAAAGTCTCGAGTCCCGGGACTTTGAAAACTCCAAGACTTCAGAATCCCTAGTGCCCACTCATATAAATAACTCTTCAGTTGAATGCATACATTAAAAAATGAAAGTGATGTCCTTACCGCAGCTAGTATTCCAAATTTCTCGAATGGAAGTTTTCCGGTGAGCTTTAGGAGAGGCTTCGCTATATTGACCAGCTCATCGTCGTATCCCCACAGAAATCTCTGCAGAGGAAGCATGCGGAAAGTGTAGACTCCCATCGAATTGAGGAGGGCTGACAGTCCCATTTTGGCGATAAACGAGGCATCTTTTGACATCGAAATGGTGCTCTAAAAGTATCGATAAATACATGTCTATTAAATGGATTCTTTTCAACCATATTATGTAGGGTGTGTATCTTTTTGATACATACGATAATACGATTATAAAATTATACTTGACAACACAGTGGCGTATTTATGCACGTTGCTGACCAATCATTATTATAGGAGTTTCAATGAGTCACTTTAGATACATTATGAATTTCTCCTGATCCCGGACGTCCCATCATGGATGTTGCATTCTTTTATTCTTGCAATAATGCAATTGCCATAAATCATGTATGTATTAGTAAAAACACAATATTCCTTTTTACTTCATTCCACTTTATTTAATATGTCAGGACCGGTTTCGCTCATTACGAGCATCGTCAACTGATAATCTTTCTTCAAATTCTTTTCAATGCCAATTGTTGTTTATAACTGTTCATTTTTGTATAAATTTTTTTTTTTTTTTTAACCATGTCCGCTCCCAATGTGGAGCATATGGACTCCTAATGGAGTTTATCTCAACAGAAGTGTTTCTACGAGAACTGCTTGTTACTCAGTTGCTCAACCTCTCTTTTTCCAAAGAGAGTAGGGATAGAAGGAAATAAAATTTTGTATAAATAGCATTGTTAAATTATATTTCTTATCAGTTGACGATGCTCGTAATGAGCGAAACCGGTCCTGACATATTAAATAAAGTGGAATGAAGTACAAAGGAATATTGTGTTTTTACTAATATAATGCCTTTCCACCAAGTATTGACAGTGAACACCCTAAAAGTGATCATGTATGTATTTTTAAATAAAAAGTTGAGACAATCAGAAATCCACATTTAGTATCCGTAATTATTTATCGAATTTGATTTTTTTTAACAAGGGGCCCCTATAAGACCCCTCCAGCCCACCCCTAAAAAGTGCTGTAATTATAGCAACAGAAATCGTACATATAACACAGTGAGCGATTCTACTCGTCTAAACTGCAACCCGAAATAATTTCGCTTTGTCAATTTTATTGAACGGCTGCAATTTGAGGTGGGATATTCCTTCACGTTAATTACAAGATACGCCAATTCAGCACTTGTTAGTTTATATCATCTTAAATGTTTCCGTTAGCAACAGTTGTTCACATTTATTATTAATATACTTTAATACAGGGGTGGGCTGGAGGGGGCTTGGGGGGGCTCGCGCGAGCCCCTTGTTAAGATAAGAAAATCATTCGTCTTAGATCAAATCAGCACATAAATGCAATCTCTGTAGATGGTTAAATTTTATTAAGAAACAAGACTTAGTAGCCAATTCATTTTTTCATTCAGCGTTGTGGGCTTCCGTGCCGAACTTTATGGGTTCGAGTTCATCACTAGTCCTGTCTTAGCCTTATCATTCTATCCCTACTACTCTCTTTGGAAAAGAAAGGTTGAGCGACTAATTAACAAACAGTTCTCGTAAAAAAAATGTTACCTTCATTAGGAGGCCATATGCTCCACATTGGGAGCGAAAATGGATACAAATAAATGGATAAGATTTACCGAGCCCCTTGTTAAGATATTGGCAGCCCACCGCTGCTTTAATATGTTCATAGCGGAAAATAATTACACTTTATAAAACGTAATAACGCTATAATTGTATTTTTTTATATTACGTCAATAGAGGAGGGCTTAATATTTTTTATGTTTCTTTATATTCAAGGATTTTTTCACTGCTTGGAAAATTATTTTTTCACTCATCGGATAAATAATTCATCTGTGCTTGAGATCTATACATTGTATCAATATGATTTTACAGTGTGGAATATAGATCAAGGTTATTAGTAGTGCATTTAGAAATATTCAGACAACGACGTAGGCATAAAAGTATATGGCAATAAATTAGAAAATATTACTTACGAGCTGTGGTAAATTCGGCACCATGAGTTTGTCGAACTGAGCTCCGACTGACATCTCAGGCATAAACTGATAAGATCTTTTCTCTTGGTAAGTCACTGTACCATTCGGATTCGACTGGATATTAACTTTTGATTGCGTTTCTCTGAAATAAAAAAAAAAAACAGAAAAATTATCGTCATGTGTTATAACCATTTATTTATTGCATTGTTTTTTTTTTCTATAATACATTTCTTTCAACCAGTGACGTTCTTAGGCTATGTGCCGCCCCTAGGCAGAGTTTAAACTAGCGCTCTTACTATTTTTCGAAATAAAAATATAAAATAAATGCATACAGCCATTAGTGTCATTTTTTAAAAATTATTTCTCATTATTTTAAGAGTATATAAACAAATATATAAATTCGAATCCTCTACTCATCTATGTAATCAAAACAAAATGTTCAAAATGTGCTTTTACGACCCTGGTCATTTCCGCTAACATTTACGACTGCTCTTTTCAAAACATAAAACTGCAACGAAGGTTTTTGCGATAAAATTATTTACTGTATACCCCATTGGTCATAATATTATTACCATTGAAAAAATATTTTTCGATTTTTTTTATCAAATACATTGAGGCGTCATATTTATTCCATACTAAGTTCGTGTATCAAAAAATATGTGCCGCTCCTTAAGACTCGCCGCCCCTAGGCAACTGCCTACTCGCCTATTCTCATGGGACGTCCCTGCTTTCAATTATGTCTGCTCCGAATTTGGATCCCCATTTCAAAAGCAGGTAACATGCTATCATTCATTCATTCATTCAATCTCTCTTTTTTATGAGAATAAAGATAGAAGAATAGCGCAGGACAGGACATTTTTTGATCCATGTCCACTTCCAATTGGGAGTATATGGCATCCTAATGGAGGTATCTCAACAAAACTTTTTCTACGAATAGTGCATGTTACTAAGTCGCTCAACCTTCTTTTTATAAAATAATAGTAGGGATAGTAGGATCGGAAGAGTGGGAGGGAATTATTAAAAATCACAAACACCTAATGACTTCGAAGAGAAATTAATAAATCGATCGAAAAAATTCTGTTCGTACTTGGACTCGAACCCGTGATATTCGGCACGGAAGTCAACAACGCTAACCGTCATTGGACAGATTTGTAATTCGATCGAAAAATTGATAACTGAAATCAATTGATGAATTGTGTATCGAAATTCGAGCCCGCTGTCACCACTCCTCAAAAAAAACGTTACAAGTTTATTAAACATTTGTAACGAATATATATATAGATTTGTTACAAATGTTTAATAATCATACAATCAAACAAATACATATTTTTAATTAACTTGCATACAAACAGCTAGTTGGTGTATTATGCTGACGGCTCCAGGTTGTATACAATATTTAATTGACAATCATTATTTATATCTTACTAGCCGGTTCCCGGCAAGCGTTGCAATACCACTCAAAGAAAGAAAGTGTTTGTGGCTTAATTGTGTTTATTGAAGTGCATGTTTTCTTTTTCTGTCTATTTAACATTTGCTGCCGATTGTCTATGGTACGACACACGCGCCACCTACTGTAAATAATTTGTACTATAACCTTCGCGTAAGTGCAAGCATACGTTGTCAAAATTAACCGTATGGCAGACATACAAACATTGATTCTATATATAAAACCTACTGTAAGCTAATTTTATTATGCCTCTAACCTTCCCGGAAGTGCACGCAAAACGTTTGTCAAAGTTTTATTGCAATTGGATGAGCGGTGTGGCAGACCATAATCCATTATCCATATCATATTACATATTTCGGCTAAAAAACTGATTTGATTAAAAATGCTCATCATGAGAGAAACCGCTCCTGATCATCTTGTGGAATTAGTACATAAGGTTTTTTTTAATATAATTCCTTTCCACTGAGTATTCATTCACCTTTGTATTTTATAAAATATCGAAATAGGTGACTATTTTAATTTATTCCCCCAGTATTGCGATCCCAGTTGGTCGTATTTTCTGCATTATTTTGTCATACCAGTATTTATATCCTTACTCTCTACTATAGCCCTGTGCCTCCATCTGCACTTGAGCCAACATCGGTTTTTTTAATCCATGTCCGCTCAGAATATAGAGCATATGGCATCCTAATAGTTGAGCGTTTTTCAACAGAACTTTTTCGACGAGGACTTTTTGTTACTCGGTCGCTCAAGCTCTGTTTTGTGAGTAGTATGGATATAAAGGATAGGGCAAGGCGGGACTAATGGTTGACTAATCACTATCGCTACACCCCGTTATTTAAGGATTGGAATGGTGGAGGAGAAATTTTTAGACATCACAAACATCCATGCCTTCGAACAGAAATCGAAAATTAGATTGAAAAAATGCTGCTCGTACGACGACGTTGACCACTGTACCATGGACCCGACTTATCTTAGGTTGTAGTAGGTTCTAAATACGTATTTTACAAGAACTGATATATGAACTAATTGAACATAATGGTATTCATTGATAAACGCGTCAATTACGGGAAAAAATGTGGCAAAAATAAATCTAGGGTAGAGTGGAAAAATAATAAAATAAAACTCTTCTTACAGATAGACGTAGGGGCCTATATCTTCAACCTTCAACTTGACTTCCTTTCCGCTCATCACCTCCTGGGCGTTGGTGTAATTGAAGACGTGGACCTTGACTATAGGATGAACTGGTGGTTCTCGCCATAAATGAAAAGCGAATGAATCGTTCGTCAGCACCATACCCTGTGAAAATTAAATAGCTTTGTTATTGTTTGTCAGTAAAGCTAGTAGTTTTTTAATAAAAATAATCCATCGACACAAACATCTACTAGTTATCTTACCGTAAAAATATGCAAAGCTTTTTGACAGTGGCGGCCTGTAATATCAATTGTAAAAATTAAATAAATTTATTAAAATATTCATAATTCTACTTCTGCTGACATTTGAAATTAATAATTGTGCGATAATCGCTTCAGTAATTTATTCATTATGTAAAAGTAAATAGGATTATTTTTTAAAAATTGTTTGAATACAAATAAAAAGAAGCTCATATTTAGCTAGCCATATTGACATTACATATGAGCTCTCGAGAGGTGAAGAGAGCTAACTAGTAAAATGGTCAAACTTTTTCTTGGACAATCACATCTTTACTAGGTATTTTGGTGGATTGTAAATTTTTATTTTACGGAGATAACACCATTGCAATGTGTATTAACTAAGATTACTTCACTTGTACGATACTTTAAGACGTGTTTATTACAACGCATCTTAGTTGTTTTTTTTTCTAAAATATTACTTGGCTCACTTCACTTATAATGGGCCCATAATATAATATTTACAAGATTGCATAATTGATAAATACAGCTGTAAAATTTAACCACATATGTTATATTTATATGTGAACATTTTAAAAAGTTCATTTTTGCATTCAGACTCAATATTCTGAGCTTTACGACTGTGATAAATGTTAAAATGTTTCTTTTCGGTGCCAATGAACAAATTTTCTTATCAAAATACTTGACTTACCGACAGTAACGCTGTGTTGAAAAAGTTGGTGAAACAGAAGGTGATCGTTCCAATAAAACTGAGCAGAAATACTACTACAAGACTTGTTAACACTGAAACAAAAGAAAAAAAGAAAATTAAACAATGCAACACTTGAATCTTCATCTTAATTCAGGTGCACCGCCACTTTTTCCCATGATCAAAAGTGCACCGTGACTTCGAAAAGGTTAAAAACCACTGCTCTAGGCAATGAGTTGATCAGTCGAACGGCCCTTGAAACTGGCGACTCATACGTCCTACGCGAAGAACAAGTTTTTAGAAACAAATTTTCCGGTCATAGTTTCGCCCACGTCAGAATAAATTGGGAGCATGTAAGTTAATAGTCATGACAATTTTAGGATTATTAACTCGACCCCGAAGAAGAAGAGAAAAATGCCTTAAACTTTAAAACGACCTTCGAGCTTCAAGAGAGTAAGATAATAACATTCCTAAAAGAAATTTGGTGAGGTATTATTCCTTTAATGCAGGGGTTCCCAACCATGCCATGGCGCCCGCCGACCAATTTTGATGCGCCCGCCAACTAATTTGGGCAAATCGTTAAATCCCCGGGTTTTCGGATTTCAAAATTCCTGGAAGAGCTTAAAAAAAAGTGTCACTAATAATTTGGGCAAATCGGTAAATTCCTGGGTTTTCGTATCTCAAAATTCCTGGAAGAGCTAAAAAAAAAAGTGTCACGCTGATAATTTGGGCAAATAGTTAAATTCCTGGGTTTCCTAACCTTGAAAAAATGTGGTGCCCGCCGCCCTACTTAATATTTTAGAATGCGCTCTAGGGTCCAAAAAGGTTGGTAACCCCTGCTTTAATGGATTATCAAAGAGGAAGAATTTAAATTTTTTGAAATAATTATACATTAGAAATTTCTTATGGACTCTCTCCAATTGCAGCTCATAATATCTCTTATAATATAGCGTATAATTATAATATCTCTAAATGCGTTTATAACAGTATAATAAAGGAAATAATGCAACTCTAACAATACGTAGTAGTTTAATGAATCAAGTTATGCGTGCACTAAATGCAACTGGCATCGACATTGCTAACAGACCCACGTCTCGCCCGCCGCAGGGTCACAGGTTCGCGACCTGACCCCACATTTTGTACTCGCCAACTTCAATCACGCGATGCGCTCCAAGCCGCCGATTGGCATACTGCTGAATAATTTCAAGACGTAACTGAATTACAGAAATCAGAATCAATTTATTATTATTGTAACAAAACAAAAAAACTCAAGTATGAGTATTTTAAGTAATTTAATTTATCGCACTGTAAGTCAAATAAAAATTATAGTCGCGTAGGCTATTTTAATTTATTATTATGGCTACTTCAGTGCCGGCACGAGGCTATTTGGCGCCCTAGGGCTTAGTGCTTTCCATCATGGGGTCCGCAGGTTTTTCGCTGGGGTACGCGAAACTTTTCATTCTTTCGACATTCTTTGTGATAAAATATGAAGATGTGAAATAAAAAAAATTCGGAGGTCCGCAGATTATTGTTTTCAGATTTAGGGGTCCGTGGCATGAAAAAGGTTGGGAAGCACTACCCTAGGCAACGGTTATTGGCGCGCCCACTTTTAAAAAATCGTCCCATTTTTTTTTCGAAATAATGAAAAAAAAACAATTCGGAATGATTTTAAATATTTATTTTATAAATCCATGTCCGCTCCCAATGTCGAGCATATAGCCTTAACAGACGTTTTTCTGCGTGAACTGTTTATTACTCTGTCGTACAACCTTTCTTTTTTGAATCGAATAGAATACGATACATAATTATAACGAACAAATACAAATATCACAATAAAATATTACTATTATTATTAGAGTACATAAAAATAATTTCAATACTCCATTTATGCGCCTCCTAATGGCTTGCGCCTTAGGCGGTTGCCTATTTCGCCTGTATGGTGGCGCCGGCCCTGGGCTACCGCCGTAGACTACCTTGTAGAATATTCGAATATTTAAAATAAGTAATTTGTGCGCGTTATTTATAATACACCGGAAAAATATGCGAGCATTCAATGTTAACGACTATGAAATATTATTTAATTGCTATAACTTCATTATAATAATAGTATTATACAGTTGATAACTATTAATGACGACGGCAAAACTCTGAAATAACAGCATTCTACAATATTCTTTGCCATTTTTCATCAATAGTATTTAATATTTGTTTGTGTCGTGTGGCACATCGAAAGATTTTGCTATACTAGCAGTTAGAAGTACACGTTCGGAAAAAATCATATTACTTTTTTACGATATACGTGTTGCATATAAATATTTCATAATCATAATTTTTAGAAGCGGCAAGTCCGATGAAGAAGCAAATGATCATAGAAGAATTTTTTTAAATGACTAAATATTTTTGCCACACGAATTTGGCTTGGAATAAATATGATGCCTTTTACAAAAAAGGTCGAAAAATACATTTTCAATAATAAAATTTTAAAATATAATGGTTTCAATATTATGTACGATGAATATGTAATACTTAACTTTATCTTAAAAATCTTATTTAAGTATGCCATTTACCGATGTTAATAGTAAAGGCACTTAAATTAAATCAAATTGAATTCTGCCTAACGGCAGCACATGACCTAGGATCGTTACTAGTGCTTGTGCAAAAACCGGTTTTTTTGTTTAATTTGTGTCATTCGAAAACCGTTTTTTCAACTTCGTAACCGGTTGTGCCAAATTTTCCATAAACGAGTCTATAAACAAAAGGACAGAAAATTTGGATCTCTTTTTGATGGCTAAAATACCATATACCTCAGCGAATTACATTACATTACCCAGCGAAAGAGTATTTTCGATATCAGGAAATTTTGTTACAAAACGATTAGTGGACGCTTTGTGTTTTTTTAAATCATATTTTTTGAACAGTAACACCAAATCATTTCTTGTTGTGCATTATTATGTATATAAACAACATAATAAATAGAACTTTTTCTCGCTATTTTAATTGAATTATCTATTTTTTGTAAAACTTCGAAAACCGGATAAAACCGGTTTTCGAACAATATTGAAATTCGATAACCGGTTCTTTCAATTTCTCAAGAAGCATCTTAAGACTGATGATGAGCTCTACATTTATAAGCCCACGTCAATTCGTGTACATCAATGCCTATTCACAAAAAGTATCGTCTTTCATAATATTATTAATGTGTTCATGTGTTATCAGTACCAGACGACTTTTCTTCGATAAGCTTTAAGAAGACTGTCAAAAATATAATTCTGTAGTTAACATTTTAACATATAGATATCAATTATGCCATTTTTAGAACGTTTTTTTATGTATCTGTTATGTCTGGTTGTTTTGTTTTGTATTAATCGTTTAGACCAGTTTCTGCCAAACTGTGTGTCACGACTCTCTAGTGTTCCTCAAAAAGTCTCAGGGTGTATCGCAAAGGAAGAAGCCACAAAACTTTTCACTTTAAATAATGCCTATTCATTTAAATTGTCTTCGATTTTAAATAAATTCAACATTTTCATATTCAAATAAATATTTGTCACGTTCGTACATAGTGGTCTATGCCAATGTTTCTTAACCTTTTTACATCCGCGGACCACCAAAAAATCAAAAAATGTTTTGCAGACCACCAATATTGATTTAATTGTTTTTTTTTAGAAAAATAATATTTGACATTACAGCTTACGCCAATGCGTCAAATATTTTTAAAGTTTTAAAGTTGAAAGATCATACGAGATATACTCGATGAGAATTTTTGTAAGTCACATGAGATTAACTCAAGGAGAATTGACGTGACAAACACCAATGTCTTAGATCTCAATTGAAAAATTGAAAAAATCCAATTTGACATTGACCTTACCGGGAATCAAACCCAGACCCCCCTGATCGGTAGAGCAAGCTCTAACCAACTAGACCACAGCGGGCGACATAAGTTTTTATAAATGCATATTAACTATTTTTGAACTGCAGAAACTTTTTGTGAACCACCCAAAAATCTTCGCGGACCACCGGTTAAGAAACATTGGTCTATGCGACACAGGGATACAATGACGCTGGTATATAAGTAATGTAGTAAGTGTTCATATCAATGAAGTACATTTCATTTTTAAGCCATTCGTTTGGTGTGACGTGGAACAAACACCATCCAACAGTGTGCCGTAAAGTAAACAAGTTTGACAGACACTGGTTTAGGTGACAAAATAAGAAAGTACATTGCATATTGTTATTCAATATAACAGAGTTGGTAACATAATTATTTGTATTTTTTAGTTGTAAAAATATCACCCCTTTCCCAGATCACTTAAAATATCTTTGAGATTAAGCGAGCCCCTTGTTAATATTTCGGCAGCCCACCGCTGCCGCTACACGTAGCATGCACATAGCGCCGGCACTGTAAGTCTAAGATATAATATTATAGACATCAGCTAGTAACTATTATATGAGCAGCTTAGTATTAGATGACTTAAATAAGGGAGACAGTTAATTACTTGGCTAAAATCATCGATCAACAACGTCTAAGCTAGCAAAAAAAAAACACTTACGATTGCTTCATTATAATATATTTTGATAATGTTTAACTTGTGCTATATTTTGATAATGTTTAAAATATGTTAGATGTGTTAAACATTTTAATTTTGTGCTATTTTAGAATCACTTTTAATGTAATTGGTATTTTCTTTTCAATGCCAATTGTTGTTTATAACTGTTCATTTTTGTATAAATAGCACTGTTAAATTATATTTCTTATCAGTTGACGATGCTCGTAATGAGCGAAACCGGTCCTGACATATTAAATAAAGTGGAATGAAGTACAAAGGATTATTGTGTTTTTATTAATGTTTAACTTAACGTATTGTTTATTTTATTTATTTATTTCATTCAGCCGTTCATATGTCAAACATACATTAGTTATCAATCACAGCCAGTGTTTATACGATTCCAAAAAAACACATGATTTTATTCATAATGCACATTATTTCCCCTTTTTATTTAGTGTTATCACACCATATATGCTGGAGGTCACATAAGGTATATGAATACTCTTATCAATCACAAGTACTAATAAATAGATTAATTAGTAATCACTGCGTCAATCAAATGTAAAACAGAATAACTACAGAAGAGATTTAACTGCTTCCGGCCATTTCAGTTGTTTGAAACGTGATAATGTTACGACATCGGGGAAGGCAAACCGTTTGTATTGATTCATTATATCTGGTTTATTTACGAAAACACCAATCATGTGGATACAAATTAATAATATTCAATTTGTTAATTCTAAAATAAATTTGAATCGTTCAAACTATGTACATTCTCACAGAACTGTCAGTTCAAGTTCATCCGTGCACTTGAACGCCTGAAGATGCCGAAAGGTGAAACCCGGGTCGTTAGTGACAAAATCTGTGAGAATGTACATAGTTTGAACGATTCAAATTCAATATTAAAATTCCACCAAGCACCTTCAGTCGAAATCTTAAATTAAATTAAATATGTTTAATTTTTTTAATAATCTGTTAACATATTTTTAAAAAAAATAGGAAGTACAGTAAAACCCCCATTTACGCGAATGTTGGGACCACGTGATTGGGGGAGTAAATCTCATACAAAATTAACTCTACACGTTTGACTGTACGCAATTGAACGAAAAAAAGGTGCACGGTCGTGTAAGTGGCAAATTAAAATCAATAAAGTGGTTTATTAGCATACAAAAATATACAAGATCAACACCAGGTTCGCATCACCAAGAGGAACTTATCAATGTTAAAGTTTATGTGACAAATATATCTGTGTATGATTTTAGTACTTTTTAACTATTAACTCTTAAGATTTAATTTAATTTATACTTTAATTAATAAATAAACACGATAAAAGATTACTCTGAAGATTTATCTTTACATGATACAGAAATGTGTATTAAAACAATCAAGAAATTTTAAAAACTGGAGTATCATTGATTAAAAAAAATACATGAATATTTATTTAATACTAGCCGGTTCCCGGCAAGCATTGCAATGCCACCCAAAGAAAGAAGTGTTTTTGTTTTAATGTTTTTTCTGTCTGTTTGACGTTTGCTGCCAATTTTATATGGTTCGACACACACCATCTACTGTAAATTAATTGAACTATAACCTTCACGCAAGTGCAAGCATACGTTGTCAAAATCAACTCTATGGCGGACATACATACATTGATTTTTATATATAAGACCTACTGTAAGTTAATTTTACTATTCCTATAACTTTCTCGGAAGTGCAAGCAAAAGGTTTGTCAAAGTTTTATTGCAATAGGATGAGCGGTGTGGCAACGCATAAAATACGAAAAAACAAAATTGTATATATTAGTATAATATTATAAACTACAAAAACGTATTTTTCTTATCCGTAGATGTTATTGATTTCTGTGTCGCCAAATTAAGTGAAATCATTTTTCGTGCCAGCTAAAATATTAGTTTGTATTTTTTTAAATATAAATTTGTATTGATTCAAAAAAGCTAAGACAGTGTTAAAAGTGGTCGGAAAAAAATGTTTTTTTTCTGAAATCAGCAACCGCTGGTTGACCTACCCTGTCTAGACTCTTTCAAAGATAACCTCTCAACTCAGATATATGCTGACAGTAATATTTTTATAGCAGTAAACTGAATCATTTTAATTCCTCGAAATTTTATTTCAAATAAAATAAAAATTATTATACGAATGTCTGTATTATCTATTTTACTTTATCATGTTGATTTTATAATATATCGACTGTGGAAAGGAAAAATGATGTAACCCACAGTTTTTTCAAAACAGCTTTTTTTCGATAATCACAATGTATCCAACTTGATACACGTTCTATCAAAGGGATGCAAGTTGTAAATGCCGAATTAGTATCTAAATTTAGCTTTAATGTTTGAAAAAGATTAGCTTGTGAAAATTAAAACTAAGAAAAAAGACTGAAATAAAGGTTTTTCCTAGACAATTTCTTTAATTAATATTAGATTATGTCAATTAAACACAAATTTAGAAGTCTCCGTTCACTTCAAGGATGTATACAATTCATAATTTGCATATGGCCCAAAATCATCAAACCTCGTTTTTCGCGCGTCCTGTAAAATTTGATATGTGTGAGTTACGTCCTTTTTTCTTTCCACAGTCGATATGTATATAAGGTAAATAAAAATATTAAGTATTTGTAAAAAGGTTTCTGTTTTAGTTAATATAATTTTCTCATTTCCATCACTAACCAGGAGACCAGCAGGATATAAAGGACAAAGTTTCAAGTGCTTGTTGAAGTCTTACTCCAGTATGAGTGAGTAAAACAGAAACACGTGCCGGAAAAAACGATACGTCTGTACGAATCAATAGAATATGAATGCGCTTTTGACATTACATGTATGCTGGATAGAAATCTCTTGAAATAATAACATCCACACGAAAAGGGCTGGTTAAACTACTCGTTTTTACATGATTTTAAAATAACTTCATTAAAAATAAAAAAATAGGTATCTATTATCGAATGGTATAAGAATTTTAAATAAACATATATTGATGACGTGATACGTTTTTCTTTACTTTTCAAATAGTTGTTAATACACTCAACTCGTTTTGTTCAAGGTTTTGAAATAACACGGTACACTAAAAAAAACTTTATTTTTACACGAATTATTTGTTTTAACACGATTCCGAATAACGGATTTTTTAATAATAAGAAATTTAATAACACTAGATAGTCATAACAAACAAAATAATACATTAGATCTTAACACGTTTGACATTTCTAACGATCAATAGTTTCACTTTTTCCTAATTAAAGCACATGTTATGAATAATATGTTCTGTAATTTACTTATTGACTCTTCCTTTTACCTTTCTTTATATGATTTTATATATAATGTAGTTATTTTTATAAATAGCACGGTATTTTAAGTCAGAGAACCAATCTGTGATTTTTCTATAAACTCTTATCATTTTGTACAGGGTTTTTATATACACGGTATTTTGTGGAACGTATCAACTGTGTAAAAAAGACTCGAGGAATATATATTAATGCTACGTGCGGGTCGGCTATCTAATTCAGAAGAATAAATGATAAAAAGCTC